>RXPK01000161.1:224973-586462 GCA_004143645.1 Protaetia brevitarsis | reverse complement strand
TGAAACATAGCGTTTCTGTTTGTCAAAGATCCGTAGTTCGCAGTTTATGACCACAATTTCGCAAAGTATGTGTGGTGTGGACATATAACCGCTGGGTAGCTTTTGCGATACATTCGGTGTTGCTTCATGACTGTTTTCCATTACGACACATATATAGCATTTATTTTCATAGTTTTCTTAAATTCTGATTGAATACATTATAATAAGAAAATTAAAATATAGATAAATATTCAGAATTTTGACATATCACGTCAATTACAGTGTTTTAGAAATGCTGTTTTAAACGGCTAAGGCTACTTATTCATTAAGCGTGTTTTCCCATTTAAAAAAAAAAAAACGTGCTAAAGTTGAATCTTGCATGATTTTCTTTATAACTCTCGTAATCGTGATTTTACAGAAAAGTCGTCTTATACTTTGTTATAGCCAATGATTAGAGAAACTCAAAAATGCAAAATATATCGGGTGTCCCATTTAAAAAAATACGTGCTATAGTCGTATCTTAGCAAGCAAGCGCTCTTTTGTTTTTTATGCCATAGCACGAAATGCAGGTGGAGAAGTTGACGAACTTTCTCCATTTAACCGACTCTGTATCTCTAAAAATAAAAAAGTTAGCTATTGTAGAATGTTCCCGTGAACACACTGTATACTCACTTGATTGAATACTTTCAACTGTGTGATGCAGCTAACAGCTCTTAGTTGATGCTTTGATGATGATACATATAAGTAATTACCAGAATTTCATTAATCTTAAAACTGACAGTACATGCTTTAAACAGGGCTTACGCAATAATATGTGTCTAATATCAAACACTTGCTAATTGGAAAATTATTTATATTAACAAACTAATCTCTATCTTACCATCAATCCATTATCTACTAACCTTGGCGCTATACATACTTCGATCCAACAACTCTTCGATTTCCTAATTTCTTTTCTCCCACGAGGAAGCCCGACTTCGCCGAAGTTGGTATTAGGCGAGTGTTGTTTCCGCCGCCGTTGGCTTCCTTTCCAGTTTTATGTCTCTTTTCCGCTTCATCCCTGTCGGTAGATTTCCATTCCACATTATCCCTTTATTTTTCTTTTAATATTAGGAAATACCTTAAATAACTCGTTCCGGATTTCTGGTCCAACGGGAAAGCGAATCCCCCGAATAGATGCGCAATATTTCTTCCGCGTAAAAGTTGCCCGGACGCCAGCGAGTAAGTGAAGGTGGGTGAAAAAGAAAACTGTCAGGAACAAACAGAAAAATACACGCTTAAATTCTTTTACGGCACTTTTTCGTGCGTCTGAATCTGATCGTGGAAATAAAAAAGAGTACGTTACTTGAATTAGTGTCACGTTGCATAAAATTGGGTTCGCGTTGCGTGCTTAGGAGTTTGAGGACAACGTGATGATTTTTTAATAATAATATTCAATCAAAGTTTTGAAATTAAAAAAATTTAATTATTTTTGTCATTAAAGGAAATATTTTTTGCAAACGATTATATTCAAATTATATTTTATTAAATTTAGTTGCATTATAAATACTAATGAAAAATGAAAAAATAAAAATTAAACTTTCTTCATCTAGCTGTGTAATTGCATAATTTTTAACTGTTGTTTCAGACATGACCTATCCTGAGCGACCACAGTCAGCAGGAACTTTTAATGGTAAGCTTCTCACAAGTGTTAAATACATATATTTACATAGGATGTTTGTTAAAGCTTTTTAAAGATGTTGAGGGAGCTGATAGATGACGTTATTATGATTTAAAAAGTCTATATACACTTTTAACTTTTAACGAACTTATTCATAGTTTTTCCTTAAGGTATACTTTCCCTTCAGCACTCTTAATATAAAAATTTTTGTTTCATAGAACATATTTTTCTCTTAAGATAAGGAAAATCTTAAGGTAGCTCCATAAGTGCCTTAAGGATACCTTAGGAAAAAATACTTGAAAAAAATTGAGGTATTTGACACATGTTTGCCATTTTAATTACCTGGTCATTACTCATTTATCAAATTTAATTAATGAGATGCATGTGGGAAGCCATGGCAGATACAAAGGATTTTTTTGGATTATATAAATAAGGTATGTAATAATAATGGACAAGCGAAACGATGCACAAAATCCCATGAAATATTTTAGTAATATAGAATTTAGAAAGGGATATTATCTTTCTAAATAATGTATTCCATACATACTGCTGTGTACTGATTGTACAAAATGAACTTGCAAAAAAAGAAATTAAAAAAAAATTAAATTAGCTAACTCAACCGATAAAAATTTAAAAAGGGCACAAAAGAACAATTAAACTCAGAGTTACCCTCGCAAATCAAAACTTGAATCCAACCGCGAAAAGTAAATTGTGAGTGAAAGAAATCTTACTTTCTTAATTACCCCAAAAATTGAAATGGTTTAATCAAAAATAAAAGAATTTTGAATAACGTTAAATAACAATCAAGAATTTATTATATAAAAAAATAATTACAATTTTTGCAGAGAAAAAAACCGTGAACAGAGGGTCCTGGCTTAAATTAAAAACTGCTCGTGAATCTAAATTACAATAGGACAATGCTATTTCCTATATCAAAGCAAAAGATTAACTAGTTCAGGAAGATAATTATTTTTTTCAAATCAATCCACGTGGTTTCAAATTAAAACAAACTACATTAAACGTGGACATTACTAGTATTAACAAAGAAATCTAAATGTAAGCACAAAGGTTCTACTCACCAAACGAGGTGATAGACAATTTAAAACAAAACGGCAAAAATTAAACGAAAAACTACTCTTAAACTAAAATATTTCCGAACAAAATAATAAATGATCTTATATCTATAATGTGTACACATCAATATAATAACAATTATTATTAAGCGAGTTCCTTGATGGACAGAATAAAATTCAATATAAGCGAAACAAATCTCTATATCAAAAGAATTAACAAAATGGCAGCAAACAAAATAAAATACATGTACTCACGCTCTCGTCTACCTAGGAACTGGTTGATGAATTCTACCACTGCGTACAACGCAGTCGTACAATTCACCGACAAAAAAGTACTAGAATAAGCAAAAGCTAGACTAGCGAATGCTAGATATCTAAAAGAATTAAATTAAATTAAAAAAACTTAACACTTAATTAAATAAATTAAACTATTAACTCTTTAACTAAAATTTATACAAACTAAACATTATTGTGGAAATTTATCGAAACAATTTTTTTGATTTAGCAGTTTTAAGCAAATCAGGCAACTTAAAATACACTCGCGAAATGTGGGTGGGCTAATCTACAGCAATACGAATAGAGAGAATAGAAAATTCTGGTTAACCCGTATCACTACTTCTTGCACTATTAACTTGCTTGGGCTTTTTTGCCACTGATATACAGTTTCAAGGTAGGTAAGTTAATTTTTAGAAAAATCTCACAACATTATACTACCTAACATACATTAGTTGATAGACTTAAATTTGAAGTTTATCGGCATCATTCAAAAACTTAATTGCAGTTGCTCAAAAAAGCAAGACAGTTTGTATGAACAACCGCCAAATATTTACAATTTACAATAGCAAATCTTGGAGGAGAAATTGGAAAAATGTTTGTGAATAGAAAAAGATTTTTTGTTCCTAATGTGCAAATAATAGCAAATTTAAATTTAAAAATACTTTATATTGTGGCCCATACATTCAGTTTACACAAAGTTCTAACCATACGAACCATACCATTCCAACTGAACCAAATCAGTACCTAATCACACACGTCACAAACCAGTCGTAAACTATCAACAACAAATTTAAAACAAATACCGTAAGTGCAATAAGATTTATAATAGGCAAAGTTACATGTTAAGTGGCCAATGTGGTATGCAGTGATTTTATAACAATGTCATATAATAAACTCCATTCATCAATTCTTTCAGAAGCGTCCTTCCCCGAAATGGATTTCACATCACATATAATATGGGAGATAACTTTTTTACTTCTTCTTGGAAGGGATATTCCATTACAGAGCTGGTTTATGAACGTGTTCCTTGTTACTGCTATTGGGTATGTGCATCCGTACTGACTGCCTGTATGTAGGCAACCCCCTTCTCGCCTTGTATGTAGGCAACCCCCTTCTCGCCTTCAAAGTGGATGGTTTAAGGAGGCGGTTTATCTTTGAATGTTAGAGTTTTGTTTTTGTTTATTATTATTTTGACATATGAGCGTGTTTGTTTAAAAAGTAACTTAATATAATTGGTAAAACCAGTGTGATGAAGCGTATTTATTTAAACAAGAAAAAAGTTATAGGAATGCTTAAAGTTCGTATAACATTCGTGGATTATGGACTTGCGTAAAAGGGCGCTGCCAAAAGTGACAGTTAGATAAAATCGATTACTTGATCAATTTTTGTCTGCCAATTTAAAACATCAAAAGTCAAAAGCGTATATAGAGTTTTCAATCAATTTATGTTTTTATAATTTTTAATTAATTCAATTTATTCAATAAATTTATTTTATACTGGAGGTTTCTATCGTTTTTTGTCAAAAATGTCCATATCATCAGCCAAAATATACAATTCTCCTCTTCATTTATACCCAAGATATAGTATCATATCCGCTTTCGCTTTCCAATTCCTCTTCCCATCTCTCCTTTAGCCATAAAACATTCACTATCTACTGGGGCAATAACTCTCGTAATCCGCCTCGCCTTAAAAACTATCACCGTGGCGGTACGACGTGCTCCTTGGCCTTCCGTACGTGAGCAATTAATCATCTCGGCTAGCTGGCGCGTGTCCTCTTCCCTCTGCCGATCCTCCGGAGATAAAAATATATACCCCACCAAGTCGAGCGCTTTTTCCATCCATACCCGGCTTAATTAATTGTCCATTCTGTTCCAGAAAACGAAATACGCGACATGGGTATAAGAATATACTCCTCCAGCACCACCAGCGGCGCCGTGCTACTCTCGTACACGCTGCTAATGATCGTACCGCTGTTAATCTTCACCTTCTTCTCTTAATTAAATTCGAAGTGAGGACGCCGAGAGCACACCATCTCAGAGAAGACGCTATATGGGTGGTGAGGATTCGAACGAGAATCGATATAATGAAAAAAGGACTTTTTTGTATTGTGTACTTCTATACCTACTAATTACTAGTTATGTACTTAACTCTTACTATTATTATTAGATATTTGTGGTTATTATGACTTATTTTAAATCTACTGGAATCACTGGATGGGTTACATTACACCAAAATAATAATGAATGTGTACCGTATTCGTTTCTATGTGCTATGTACATCATCGTAGTAAACAGGTGCTGTCACCTCATTAACGCTTGGACTCCAAGTATTGATGAGGTCGCTACTGCATCACGTTGGGTTAACGAAATCCTAGAATAAAGTGCCTACTGAATTTAATCTGCTTTGGCAAGGATAATGCGTCAGTGCACTGACGTTTTCAAATCAACACTTCAAAAGAACTGTCACAAAGGAAAAAGTACTTTTAAATTAGAATTCACTTTAGAAAAGAAAAGATCGAAGAGGGGTTTGACCCGGTAGAAGCTGACTAACCCGAGTTTATAAAATTAGGACTGATCTCCCCTAAAAGTAGGGAAATAACTCCAATCCCACCAGACTCCTGGAAAAGGGAGATCCCTTACTCATTAGCCTAATTGACATACGTCTAATTCTGATTTAACTCACACATTGACAGTAAGATGTATTTAATAGTGTCAAAATCCGCATCATTCCCACATGTTGCGAACTTTTACTATACAGGGTGCTACAATAGCGGTGTCAGGTTTCCATAGCCTCTTTACTAATTAAGAAGGGGCTTTAAATAGCAAGGATCAATAGATGGCGCTGTCGTTTAAATTTATAAACAACGTAACTTATAGCAAATATTATACCAGTATACATATGGTCAAAGAAATGTTCCACTGGCGTACTACAGATGGCACCAGAAGTATTCTCTTATGGAAATATATTACCATTACAAATGCACAACAATAGAAAATGCTGGTGGTGTCATCTATAGTGCGCCAGTGGAACATTTTTTTGACCATATGTATACTGGTATAATATTTGCTTATAGTAATACATCTAAATCTATACGAACGATAATAGAAATGTTGTTCTTGGTCAAGGTCTGTTAACTAGTAAGTTGCCTCGTAACTTAAATGTGGGTAGGGATAACACGTTACAAGCGTGCCAGATACCATTTAAGGCATTTGATAGTTGTATTTTGTATAGCATTGTACTGCATTTCGTATTACTTCGTGGTATCTTCTATAAAATAATTTCATTCATTAGCTTATTGTTTCACTTAATTTAGTTATTCTTATTGTATATTATCTTTAGATTTCCCGTATTTGCTATAAGTTATCCCTTCTAGATTTCTGCAATTCCTTCTTTAGTATACTGTGATAAGAATTAACTTTATCATAAAATTGAATCAATATTTAATGCGTATTTAAATGCCTGGAGAAAGCATTTGCAGCGTTGCTATTCGCAAGAATAATTCAAGAAAGGCTGGGAAATTTTTACGGTTTTTTACTTTTCTCAAAGGTTCTAAATCTTTTTTTTTTCTAAAATCAGTAAAGAATATATGCTTGCAGTGTGCAGTATGCCTCATGGTTACAAAGCCTTTCTTTTGGTGCCCCTGATGCAATCATCAAAAGTGTGGATGGGAAATACTGAAGTGATGGAGAAATGCTTTCAAAAATTGCATAAAGATACATTCAACAAATCTTTTCGGATTTTAGAAAATACTATTGCATCTGCTTCAAAAAAAAGTTCAAATTCCATTGAAATTAGTCAAAGGGTTTTGTAGGCAACGAGTGTTTGTTAGAATGAAATATTTAAATAGCCACCAACAACACTTAGGCAAATGAAAAAGAGAAACAGCAGTTACAAGAAAAATCTGTAAACATAATTGTAACAATAAATTAGTTACAAAAATACTCCAAACTGTGGTACTGGTAATGCTGCAAACTTCTCCTAGACCCCTCGCCACAAACTGCACTAAGCTGGACGTACGTTTCGATGGCAAAGCTATCATCATCAGCAGAACCACTGAACTGTTCAGTGTTCTGAGTTCAGTGTTTCTGCGGATGATGATAGCTTTGCTATCGAACGTACGTCCAGTTTAGTGCAGTTTGTGCTGAGGGGTCTAGGAGAATTTGCAGAATAAATCAGTGAACAAAAATATTACTTAATACTTTAATGATTTTACTTCCTTTTTTATTTTTGAATTTGTTACAACCCATTGACGTAATAAATCTAATAAATTATATTAGTTACCTTATAATAATTTGAATGGGCACGCTGATGACGTATTTCCCGCGTAATATTTTATTGGCTGTAAGTTACAAGGCAACCTATTTAGTTGCTAGACATTGGTTCTAGGTAACAAAGGTTTTTGGGCTTTTAATTTTACTTAATAAAGCGTAAAAGCGAGATGTAAGTATGCGGGAGAAAATACCTTTTGTAGGTTTTAAGCAATTCACAACCTAAGCAGTAAGGTAAGGATTTGCCTTACTGAATTACGTATTTTAATTATCAATAATAACGACGGAGTGTTAAATTATTTTTTGAAAACAGTGGGGATCAGTAATCAGCGTATTCTGGTATAACCTAACATAGATTGTGGGGTATTGTCAGGACAGGCAGATTACAGTTTCCTTTGTTGTTGAATCTTCGAACTGAGTGTATAAGCAAAGGTGGTTTCCACTGTTGCCAGATTGTTTACTTACAATTAGTTGGGTTGGTCGACTAGATAGTGTTTACATATTATATGGAATCGGTTAAAATTATAAAATTAACAAATTAGATTATATCGGAAACAAGAAAGCAGCCCCGGGATCACGAAACTCGATACTCGATTCGAATTCGCCATGTTTAATCGAATGCCTAAAAATCTCATTCACGATACTCGATTTCACGAATTCACTCGATTCGTAACACTCGATTGTCAGGGAGCTATCGAGTTGTAATGGCGGCACATGAGATCGAGACATTTGTAACTCTCCCTCTCTTTCTAATTCATTATTCAGATGTATTATGTATATAAAGTGATCGGTAAAGACTACAGGTAAAAAGTCCAACGCCTTTGTTCGTATAATCAGGTACAAATTAAATATTTCGAGATAACTCAACACATTCAACAGTTATTACCAGATAATGTTATTAAAACGAATTTTGAAATTATTAATTATATAACATGGTATAGCAAACAAAATGCTGCCAGTTTTTAGGGAGCGTATCCTTCAGCGACGTAGGTCTCTGCAGAATTTACGATTCCAAAGGGAAAGGAAAGCTCTGAGGGAAAGACAAAATCATTTTTGTTACCCAGATAGTAAATTTCTTGAATTATTTAAACTTAATAACAAATATATTTGCTGCACTATTTACTACTATCATAACAACCAATATTTAATTTAATAGTGATACAAAAAAAAATAATTCACTTTTCTCTGACAATAAGCAAAGAGTAGTAATCACGTAGTAATAAATTAAAATAAAAAAAAAAATAAGAATTTGTCAAAGTAATCAACATTGCGGAATAAACGTCAAGATGTCGTTGCTCACTTGCTTCAAATTCTACCTTTCATTTGAACTAATTCCGCAGTAAAGTAGATCATTTGTTTCCAAAACACGATGATAACCGAAACTTAACGAAATTAATTCGATCGAGTATCGTGAGTACTTCCCGGTATGTGAATCGACTCGATCCTCGAACTTGTCGAATAAAATCGATCGTATTTCGTGATCCCGGGCAGGTTACACAAAAGGCGAATAAGTCGAAAATTGAGAAAATCGAGATTATGGGACTAACATACTACAGTTACTTAGTTTTACAAGTTAAAGGCAAAACTTACTAAAATGGTATTAAACGTAGTTCACAAGCAAGCATCTGCATAGCCATCTGTAGAGGTACAGATGTCATGCCTATCCGCTGTGTGTTGCACCCGGCGAAATGCCCCCAGTAAGCTCTATTTCTCGCAATATCCCCTACCCCAAGTCCAAGGCCTGCTATTCTAGTCGATGTTGTGTCAAATGAAACAAGTAAGCAATTATACGACTTTCCTTTTAAGTGTTAAATTTGACGTTTACTCAAGAAATATATATAATTACTGTAAATATGTTTATTCATATTTATATTATTAATTTATATTTTTATCATTTTTTTTTTAAATTTTCGTGGGGAAAGGTTGTATATTTTTTTTTTTCAATATTCCAAGTTTCAACACTCCAGTACAAATTTGTTTTATTTTTCAATTTTCTACTACGACATACTTTTGATCTATAATGCGAACCTGTACAAATTTAATCCTTTGTGTTCGGATTATCATTGCAATTTCATTTTATTAAAAATATTACTTTAAATACCCATTTGTATGTAAACCAAAAGTACAGTAATTGAATCAAATTAAATATGATGTAAAATTGATTGTGTTTATATTCATTGATAGCTAAACAACTTTATTAGAAGTCTTTAATAAATAATTGCATGCATAAATTAAATATTAGAAACCTTAGGAACATTAGGTGTGTTCAGTTGCATTTAATTAGTTTGAACATTAACATTAAATTCTTCTATTTTCCTAAAATTGAAATTCCTTTGGCTTTGCGAAGTCAACAAGATTTTTTTTATTCTTATCTTAATAATAGAATTCATCAAGTAAAAATGGAAAATCTGATGTCTGAACCTTTGTTGAAGAAAAGTAGTGTACATAACATGTTCCGCCTCTGTTGTCTACGAAACTTAAAGTAGTCTAATGTGGCTAGTCATTGCCGTCTAGATATTCAGGCCTAGGACATTGAGTGGGTATGGTACCTACTCCCATCGAATGGCAGAGGCTTGTATATTTAGTTGGGGTTAGCCTAGCTTATATGTCATTGAATGACTATATTTGCATCCACACTCTGTATATACAAGGTGTTTCAGACCACTCGTCCACTATTGCAGCTAGACTAATGCGAGAAAAAATTTATTTAAGATTATTGTGATCTATTTTTTTTTTTAATGTAATAAGTACCATCATTTTATCTGGCATCTTTAAATTATTGAGTATCATCTATTCCCTTCTACATAATCAATAAATGTAAAATATCTTTTATAATACTACTATCAACCACAACGCTATAACCATGGATCAGCAATGGAAAATAGATCTTAATGATGAAGTAAAGTAACACTGCTTTGATGACTGTCAAACCTACTTGTCATTTTCATGGCCTACTGCACGAAATGTACTAAAATTTTCATAGCCGAGTAAATAATGGTTGATATCTTAAAAACGACTAGGAATAGGTATATGCATTCTTTATACTTATCGACGAAGAATTTATTTCTACATTGTATGGTATAATTTGAAATATGTTACATTCGAAAAAAAAAATTCTAAGGTTAAATGTATTTGAATTGACAATTGATTTATGAACACTCTGTATACAATTTAGTGGTTCTTTTGACAGGAATTCGGTAGGAACAACTATTTTTCTCGGATACTAGTAAAATAACATCATTATCTTTAATGGTTTACAAGATATGGTACGTTTTCGAAAACGATGAAAACGTCAAAATTTTGACAAAATCGTAAATATCTCAAAAACGGTTGAATTTAGGGATAGAGAACTTTAGTGAAAATTGTGTTCATATAATCTGTAGAATTGATTGAGATAAGAAAAAAAACATATGGTTCCATTTAAAATAAGAAAACTGCTATCCACATCCGGTATAATGGAACATTTCCGGAAGTTAAAAATATTTTCGCATGATTCTTTAGGTAGGGTTTTGTTATTAAATTTTTTGTCGCATTAGTCTAGCTGCAATAGATCGCGAGAAAAAGATAGTGGACGAATGGTCTGAAACACCATGTATATAAGGTTATTCACGCTATACGGCAAGGAATATTATGGCCGAAATACGTGACCTTCAAAAAGATTCACTTTTGGGATATTATCAGAGAATCCAAAAATGCACTAATATTCAAAAGAGTCTCTTTGGAAAATCGGAACTTTTAAGGCTTTTGGAACAGCCCGTATAATATGTAAATAATTTTGAAAAGTCACGCCGTATAATAGAGTTTAGTTTTATTAAAAGAAAAAAAAACAAATTTGAAATCAAAACCGGCAACCTTGTCGCAGTTTAAAGAGCGTAGGTAGATATTTATCTAGGATTTTCAAACCCATAATGGTAAATCAAAGCTTTTTCCGTTATTATAAATGTCATTATAAATAACTGTCATTGGTAAACTTTCACCTGCGCATTTGCGCAAAGGAATAAATACTGACAGCATGAAAGTAAAATAAAATAAAAAGAAAATATATTGTACATGTAAAATCGAACATCATATAGTGAATCTAAACAACGTTCAGTGATTTTTCGAGGTGATTTTAATATAGTCCCAGATCGAATTGATTGATCCCAGGAGGCGTTCGTGTCGCTCACAGTGTTTTAATTACATCAAACTATGACCGAAATTCCCGCTCTCAAAAAAGAGGTGCATAATCCCACCCGTTTGATCCCCCATGTTTTGTGGACTCGTGTTACTATACAGTTGCAAATTAACGCGACACAGTTATTCTCCCATTGCACGGGAGCGGAGAGCGAATGAAAAGCTGACCGCAACCAGATACGTACCCGGTTGTATTGCTTGATGGGAAATAATTTCCTAAATTAAATACGAACTGCGGTGCCGCGCAAATATGGCTTTTTTATTAGCGGTTCGTGATGCAGGCCGTCAAATAATAATAGGCCGTTGGACTTGAACACTGAAATTTCATAATGTGTATTTTTAGCTGTTTCGTATTAAAACAAACAAAAAAAAACACGTTTGAAAATAATTTTTGCACAGGGCACAATGAAATATTCTGTAAATCGAACTAATTGCAAATATGAATTTAATAATTAAATAATACAATAGTCCCTGCTAATACGAATTATTGTTTTGTAAAATAAAATAGGTTATGAGCTTGTATGAATTATTTAATATCCGAAGCAGTTTTAAATGTTTTTTTTTAATTACACAGAGTTATTTTGACAATTTTGATGATTCTTCCATATTTCTATTTCTGTAAAAGTAGCAACAGAGGTAAAAAGTATTTGACGTTTTTGCAAACTAACAAAAAATCTTTCCCCTCAACTTGATGTTAAAAAAAATATTTTTATCATTTAAAACATGCTCTAATGCTTCTTTTTTGCGGTAAAAAAGGATGTATTCCTTAAAAAGAATATCTAATATGTAGATTTTTAGGGAAGTCCAGCGATCAAAAAATGCATCTTCCTTTGTGTTTATTAAACCATTTGAAAAATACTTATCACTCTTAATATGGAAACATCCATATGCTCATATTAAAGTATAAGTTATTATATATATAAATAAAATTAGAGGTTAAGTGAGGTTCAAATTCAAATTTATACGAAAATATCTGTGTTACAATATACAAAATTTAAAAATAAAAAGCCATAAAGCTTTTAGGGTTGAATATGACGTTCAAAATTTTATCTTTTGGGCCTTCTATTTATAAATATTGTAACTTACATATTTCATATAAATTTCAACTTCACTTAAACCCTAAATTTAATATTCAATGTTTACATCCGGATCTTTAAGACTATTATATCAGAAGATGACTGTAAGCCAAAACTAGTATTAGAGTAAATTAAATTTATATCATAAGTCAGAAGGAAAACAGCGGTACCAAATTATATGAATTTGAAACTTTAACCACCTTTTCTTACAACATATACCTTTAGGTACATGAATATAAGATCACTCCGCGCTACATAAGGTTTTATTAATTCGCCACAATTGTTGAAATATGGATATTTATGTGTCTATTACTACACTACAGTCCTTGTGATATCTTTGAACATGGATCTTTACCAAAAATGTCTAGATATTATGAAAATATTAAATTATCTAAACAAAGACATCATGAATTGTTATGGCTTTGAATTACAAAGAAAAATGCAAGATCTTTCCAATTTTATTTCCGCTAACAATAAAAATATAATAATAAAGTAAACAGCACATATTCCCTTTATGAAACAATGGCAGGCAAAAGGTAATGAAATTTTAAATTCAAATCAATTATGTCTTCGGATAGCCAGATAATAAATAAGGGCAAGTCAAATTAACAAAAATCGCTTCTGTGTCAAATTAAACATTATCTGTCATCCATTGGGACATTTACAAAACAAATTAAAATACGATGTATCACAGGTACAATGAAATCAATAGGATATTATAGGTCTATCACAATCAAAGAAACAGCAAGTTTTACTTCTTTGCCTTTGTGATATGATGCCTTTATTGAATGTGCGTCTTCAATTACTTTACTATATAAAAAAATAGATATCAAGTTATGAACCAACAAGCTTCCTTCAGGCCTACACAGCTAGATTCTTAATTTTTTTTATCGCAGATTTGACAAACTTAACTTCGTAAGTTCCTTCAAGACCCATATATTAATTATTTATTTCTATCATTTTTCAAAAAAGATAATTATTTACATGATACACGAGGACGTATTGAAAAATTCTTAACCTACTATAGAAATATACAAAATTTGAAAGTCCAAATATATTATTATTCAACATATCTGCTCTTAATTGGATATATTTATTACAACGAATCTGCAACGCCTCTAAACCTTTCAAAAAGAAATTTTTATCTTGATCTGCTAACCAGGTCTCTACAGCTTCTATCACCTCTTCGTTGGAAGAAAATCATTTTCAACTTTTTAAACTTTTTTTCAGTTGAGGAAAGACATGATAGTCGGACTGAGCCAGATCTGGTGAATTCAAGTAATTCGAACCCTAAATCGCGAATTGTTTGCATGGCAACATGCGATTTGTGTGTAGGGGTATTGTCCTGTAAAAATAAAACACCTTTAGACAACTTGCCGCGCCTTGTCTTATTAACTTCTTGTCGTAGAGTGGTCAGTAACATCGAATAATAATTTCCAGTTATTGTTCTACTCTTATCCAGAAAATCAATCACGATTACTCCATGATAATCCCAAAAAACTGAAGCAAGAACTTTTCAAGCAGATTTTTGAACACAAAGCTACATAGGTCTTAGAGAACCAGAGTGTCTCAATTTCATGGATTGTTTCTAGGTCGCAGAAGTGTACCCAAGCTTCATCCCTAGTGACAATACGGCTTAAGAAATCTGCATCTTTTTCAAACCGAGCACAGATCAACGCGATGCTTCCACCTCTTGCACGCTTCTGGTCAACATTCAGACATTTGGGGATCCATTTGCAGAAATTGTCGCATGTGTCATATGAAATAGTACTCACCATCTCAGATATTCGTTTTAGCCGAATTTAACGTCTGACAAAATCATGTCATGAACTGCATCAACATTTTCGGGACGCACACAGAAACTGCCTTTCCGATCGGTGTTCATCTTCAATGGAAATTAATACCCTTTTGAAGCTCGCAATCAATTTTACATGGTCGCATACAAAAGGACATTGGTCGCCAATGGTATTAAGCATATCTTCGTAAATCTGCTTACATTTTAGCCCCTTAAATACAGGTACTTGATGATGGCTCGATACGCCATTTTTTTTATTTCAAAATTTCGGCCGACATCCTTTTTTTTCAAATTTTATTGCGCAACTTTGGTTTGACTTTTTGAAACTTTACACTGACACTTCTAATATGTTATTTTCCGTTGTTGTGGTATTTTTCTTTATCCACGAAACCGGTCTAGCCTAACTAGATACCAATACGGGCTCGTACACTGTTTAAGCAATTTAACGCAAAATTCTTTTCATATTTTAATTTTAAATTAGCTAAATTCCTCTGCTCAGTACGTAATAAGTGCTTCAATTAGCTTATCCTTAAATCAACGCCGACTAGATAAACAGGCCTTCTAGCAAAGAGTGGAGAAGTAATGTGAACTGGTAGAGGTATGAGTCCACCACTGCGGCCGTTTTCTCGGAATAGCTCCCACTCAATGTCTCAGGCCTGGTATTCTAATCGGCCTTGCTTACATACATGTAAAATAGCAGTCAGAAAATCACTGAACTTGGATTTTATGAAATAATTCACCATTCTCATGTTTGTCACAAGAGTATTTGGCTCCTAGCATCGTGCGTAAAATAGAATCATTATTATTGAATTCAATGGAACCCTAAATTGGGTCTACCATCCACATAAGTGTTGTTCTCTCAAATCAGTTCGTTGACTGTCAGATTAAGATCAGACGCATGCGCATAAATAAAGTGTTTATACAATGGGCATACATCTGACTTTCTTCTAACAGTCAGCAAGCGAATTGAAGTAAAACCATAAACAAACAGAAACAGTTATGTAATCGTAATTCCCCTTCTTGGAAACATGCAGTCACGTCAGAACTATATTATAAAAAAAATATTACGTTACCATAATCTCATATATAAGTATATGTATATTTTTTTACGATTGAGAAAAATAACGTATTCGCATGGGATATTTAAAAGAAATTTAATTTTTAAGGGCCATATTATATGTATGTAACATGAAAATGTATATGTCTGTAAAGTGTGCAGAGATTTTGCGATGTTAAATCAAAAGGCATTTAAGATTGCAACGCTGCGCATGATAAAAATAATGACGTCTACATTATTAATAAGATAGAACATATAGTGCCATGTGAACATAAGCAATGTATAATATTAAATTTTAATTATATTATTAAGTATTAGTATTATTGTCATTGTATAATAATTGTCATGATAAATATTAAATGAATGTTTTCGCTGATATACAAGTACATACATGAAAAGCTCTTTCTATATTCTATATATAAATATATTACTTAATACTTGTTTAATTTGCTAAATACAGTTGTAGAAAGAAATATTCCCTTTAATATATTTATAGTAGTTAAACATGTTTAGAAGTTTAATGTCGATTTTACAATATCCATATAAAATTATATATAAAAAGATCAGTATATTTATACCAGATAAATTATATTCCACAGAAAATATTCCGGGTGTGTTAGAGAAGTTATACCTCGTCATGTTATTCATACTTCTTAAGTTCTAATACGCCATTATTAGCATTAAGAAAAACGTGCAAGTTTATCGATTTTGCCACTTATTTAATTGACATCTGACAGATGTCAACTGTCATTTTTTCTCCACTTTTAAGACGCCTAATGTAATTAAATGTAAATACAGGTCTTACGCTTTTACTCTTTAAATATATAATTCTATCGCGTGTTATTCTGCTCGACATATTATATCTTACTTTTGTAACACACCCCGAATACGATTGATATTTTAGTGTACGATCAGCTCTGTTAAAACACCGAATCGATGGAAAACGGATCGTTTCTCTACGGGAAAAGTACGCTTAAAACAGAAATACTCACACCAAACGAGACGATATTATTGGGAAAACATTTATTATTGTACTTGGGAGTGGTGCAACGCAAAACCCGGTGTTTTAACACGTTTCACGTGAAGTATTTAAAACGTTTCTTCGTTTCGATTTGATCGATCAGTTTCTGTCGAAGGGTCCAAAATAGCCTAATGGGATAAAAAAATAATAAAGCCGCTTCTTCTTCTTCTTCTTATTCTTACATATGCTGACGTTGATGTTTTGTGCACCTATATGGGAGGATTGTATTTATGGCATGGTCATTAATTATATAATTCATTTTTTTGTGTTGGTAGAAACGTCAAGTTGCATAACGCCAAATTTGTACTCTGAAATTAGTAATAAAGCAAAATGGATGCTAATAGACGAAAATACAATCTTCCAATTGATTTTATCTGCATTATTGGTACATATTTTATAGTTTCTAACACGTCATCTCCGAGCGAATTATTATACTCTAGAAAGCTCTATGACATATAACATCTCATAATAATAATCAACGTATTTTGAACGTTCTTTTAAATTAAAAAAAAAAATGACAAAAAGAGCTTTCTAGACGTCTCAAAATGAGTATAAACCTGCCACAAATACGTATTGTGTAAATTATAAATACACTGTAAAAGATGGAAGCTAATTTAATTATAAATATATATGTAAAAGAAAAAAGGAAATATATAAATAGAATTTAATAAACAGCCATATATATATATTGCTATTTTTTAATGTATATATACATAACTTTAGCTATATATTAATTAATATTAATAATAGGTTATATAGATGAGCTTTCCAGATGATAATTCTATTTATATTTGCTTTGTCTATCTTGCTCTCTCTCTATCTATTTCCTAGATTTACGATACCCTTTCTCATTGTAAATAAACAACTTATATAAAAAGCATAAAGAATTAATGTATGTAATTCGTATTATATTTAAATGAAGAGATTGAAGTACTATATGTATAAGTATAATATACAGATGCAATATCAATCTGGCTAACTTGATTTTTTTGAAATTCTAATGAGAATTTAATTTTGAAATTTGCAGAGTAGTAATAACCGACTATGATAATGTACTCGAGGAGAATATTTTCAGCTTTATTGAATACCCGGTGCAAAGATATACAGGGTTTTCCACGGAAAGCCCACCAGATGGAAATTATTCGGCCATTTGAAAGCGGTAATAAACAAAACGAGTAATTTTATAGAAAACCACTGAAGATGGATATAGGAAATGTTACAACAAGTCGGTGTAGAATTTAATTCTACATCCCAAAACAAAAACAGGGTGTTCTATTTGAAAAAATTAAGTTTTACAACTTTCAAAATTCTTTGATATGCTAGTAATTTTTAAACACCCTGTATAATTCCACTGATTTTTTTTAAATCGTTTGGTCAAAGCATTGTAGTACTTGTTTAATTTAAGTGGGAAACTTCTGACACTTAAACTAAAAGAGAATCAGTCAATTACATTTAACGATGTAAATGTCAAAATTTTAACAGATATCGCAATATCTCAAAAACAGTTGAAGATAGGTATAAGAAACCCTAGTAGTAATCGACTTAGAATGTTATGATGAATTCAAAAATATAATGATATAGAGGCTGTTCTATTTACAATTACAAAGTTCATGGCGACTTCCGGTTAACCGGAAGTGGAAAAGAGGTGGAAATATTTTAGAAAGGAAGCAAATACCAAGTTGTTGCACACCCCAAATTTTTAAAACTGAGGAATTTCGTTAAGTCGGAAAACTTCTAACTAGCCACTTCCGTGGAAAACCCTGTATATATGAACTTATTTTACATGGGATGGTGCAATTTATCGATCTTGTAAATTTGTCCCGTTATTTATATATAGTTAATTTGTGTAGAAATATACTTTTACAACAAAATATATACCTACAAATAAACTATAACAATCAATATTTCGTAGCCCATCAGATACGATGACGACTACCAATTACCATCAAATCCACACAATCCAAAACGTAACAATAATTTCTAATTTTGTTAAAATTTATTCATGTTATTTCGCTATAAAATCAAATGTTTCTCAAGATATTTAAGGGTGCGCAAATCTTGCCTAAATACGCCGCTCACATTCAGTCTTGTGAGCAATAAAGTATACAAACAGAGAACACCGCCATCTAGCAATAATAGATAAACTACACATTTCTCCTAAGTCATAATTTTACAATATAAACATTTACCGTGATTGCATCTGTGCTAAATTGCAGGCGTAATTTTTCTATTCGATGACTTTTTCTAAACTAGAGGGAAAATAACTTTGCTTTTGCTTATGTATTTTGAAGCATACATATCTATCTTCAATATGACTACCTCAGATGTTTTAATTTACTTCTGCTATTGTCATAATTCCCTCTTTCATTGTATACCGAACAATTTCAATGTTTTTTTTCCTGTAACCAATGCAATTTAAACCTTTTCCATAGATTACGTTAGTATGAACTCACACTATTGAGATCGCCATTGTACCGTCTTTATTCATGATGGTTTGGAATTGTAGCTATAAATATACGAACAAGTCAAGTTGTAATCAATATATAATGTCGATGTGCTGTGTCGCCGCAACTCAATATAATTAGAATAATATACAAAATAATCAAAGTCACGTGTCTGAGGTTGATACAAAAAAATACAAAAAATAAGTTGGTCCAGCGAAGAGAGTTTGACGTTCTAAAAGCATTACTATCAATTTACGGTGAGGGCGCCACTGCACTCATTATTCTGACGTTGATCTTGGTAGTCTCCGGGAATAATTAAGCATTATCTTTGGAGTAATTCTGCCATGTTTTTAATTCAAGTTATTTTTAATTTCTTTATTTCTTATTGTATTATGGACGATTAAAAGAAAACGCTGTTCTATATCCAATCCTTAAATTTCTTATATTTACGACCGGTTCGAATTATGCTATCTTCTGGTAATAGTCCAAGCAAGTCGTAAATATAATAAAACAAAATAAAGATGGAACACCTCTCTTGCTTTTATCGTCCAAATAAATCCACCAATCCAACTTAAATATTAAATTATTTAATTGTTTAATATAGCAACAAAATTCCTATTACCATTCAAATTCAATAATATGTACTTACGGATATTTAACCTAGTAAATAACAAAGATGTGAATAGTGGCATTGAAGTCGAGATTACACTTCCCTCTCTGACACACGCTCTTTGATGATTAGTGAATGAAAGGAGACAGCTGAGGCAAAACTGCTAAGAAAGTATTTTTTGGAGATAAACATTTAAAAGTATAGATAAAAGGAAGTGTTCACTGTTAGCTTCATTGTGCCAGTTGGTTTTTTTGTGCCTTGAAGGTGTTACAAGATTGAAAATATATCTTTATGTAGATTATAGTCGGTCGGTATCATTCTGCAATTTTGCAAAATCGTAGTACTTCCCAGAGTTCACAAAATTCCAATAAGCAGTGGATGGCACGCTTGTATTTCCAAATAATGAAACGCGGTATATATTTGAGATTTCAGGTTGGTACCGAAATGACATTGCGCTACCACACTCGCCAAAATGGAGGCGCACGAGCAAAATGAGAATAAAAGATTGTCATTACGTCATTATTCATTCAAAAATCGATTTTTGATCCGATTGTCCAACATAAATACGCAAGACGAATGATATCGGTTCAAGTTTGTAGGAAAATCATTTCAGAAATCGATAATTCATAGTTCTTAGAATATACATTATGAATTGTGTAAACATACATAAGTATAAAATAAGCGCACTGGTAAAATGTCTACTAAAATGATATACTTAGAAAAGTTTATTTTTATTATTGTCATACAAATAATATCTAATATTATATAAATAATATAAAAAGTATATTTAAGCAGCTTATAAGTGTCGTGATATATGATAATCATTTATTGAAACTCACACGTAATACATATAATACTTCTAAGTAAATAAATAAACAACCACCAGCAGTAAATAAATTAAATGAGACCTTATCTACACAGCACAGTGGATGGCGCTGTATATACGGCGCTATATTTCAGTTATATCCAAAACCAATAAACACAACTTAATACCCACCGCTTACCACTACACACCTTGCACATACTACGGCATTATCACAGAAATAAACCGTTAAAACACGTAATAGTCCCAAAGTTTTTATTATTGAGCGAGTAAGATATTTACATGAATGCAAACAAGATGTATTATTATGTACTAATATATTAATAATTAATATTTTAAATATGTAAAAATAAAGTAATAAATGTGACTTAAGACGTAAATTATAAATATATTGAAAATGAGGAGAAGAATGTAATTGTCCAAAACGCTGATAGTGATCCGGAAACTATAAAGGAAAAGAAACAGGATATGTACAGGTGAATGTCTGGAACTGACAAATTAAATATAAAATAAAACCATGTTTATATTGTACTTTGTTCGTGTTTTATTTTATCCTGGTCCAAAAATTAAGAGATGAGATTATTTATGATCAATTATGATAATATGCAAATCTAATATTTGTGAAGTTATTGTTAAATCAGAGTAGCAGGTGAGTGAGAGTCGATATACGTTACTTAAATTATACTAAATTTATCTAACTAAAGCACTAAACCACTACGTGTTCAATATTAAGAAAGTGAGGTTGCATTCTGGGAGAGGAAACTTAATACTCTACTTTGTCGACAAGGTTGCGCGCCACCGAGCGCAGCACACCGAACTACAACTAATCTGGCGGTACATTCAAAGGGGTTATTTTATATACTTGTAATATTCAAAAATTTTGTTTAGGTATATACCAAATATTTCATAACTGTAATAGTACAGTTTGTAATAACTATACTATTATAGTCACGAAATATTTGGTATATACTCATACAAATGATAAAATGTGGATGTATAGATACAACACTGAAATAATATATAAAGATACTTTATTTATAAAAGTTACAGGCATCTGAACAAACATCATGCACAACGACGTGCCTTCCACAGTGTTAGGGCAGATGAATACAGCAGATTTAATGGGCCTTTGACATCGTGTGTGCAAATATTATTTTTAAAAATTGTCAAGAGTTCGCAATTTTACATCACTGACCTTTATTCATAATAAATCGTTAATCACTTTAATACAATAAGGACAAATGCCACTGAGTTTCTGTAATAATCGTAATGAGAATATAACTAATAAGGCACAAAGTTAAACCAAAAACCAACTATAACCACAATAACAACTATAAGACTTGGACTACAACAACAAAATAATCTTCAACGTAAAACATGGACGACTTGACGGCATAAGGTTTGTTTGTTTATCTGATCTAAGCAGATCCGAGGAATTTTACACGTTTGTTTGTATTTTAGAGCATGATTTGTGCGTGTTTGTTTGTTTAGAGCAAGCAAATCCAGATCACAAAGAGGTTGCTCTTCCTGCTCGCGGTCCGACGTCCAAGCAATTACGAGCAATTTGTGCAACATAACCTAATCGCGCTAACACCGTGTTGTAAACTGCCGTTTGTAAATGTAATCCGATTTATACCTGCATCAAATATGCACGATATGGATAATAATAATGATACCCAATGCTGATTTATGTAAAGACATCATTATATTTAAAAAACTTCACTTGGTAGGTACTAAATTACTAGTATATGATGCATTTTTATTGTAGCTCAGATTCATTAGTTTGAAAAATTACTTTTACTTTTCCTATTCATAATAGCTGTGACAATAAGTAAATAATAAAATTAAGGTTATATTGCAATCGAGCGCGTTTGTTTGTACCATCTTTAAATCCAACTCTGAGACGCTCTCAAGTTACTCTGATGACGTCAGTAGATACTGCTCCAAGCACACAAACAAACAAAGCTATAGACACGCTTACTCCAACCTGCTCCAACCATCATCACGCATTACATTAAGCTTTGTCCACATATGCATAAGCATGCGTAAAGTAAAACTGAGTACGTCAAGTTCCGGAGATATTTAAAGATTTTTGAGGCTTTAAAATATTTGCACGTTAGTCTAGCCATATCCTTCCGACCGTTTATGATAAGAAACACATCAAAATCCCTCAACAACATTAGATCTTGTTGTTGTTGGTTTGGCTCAACGCAATTTAAGCGCAGGTGGATGAGGCGTTATAAGTTATTTACAAATCAACGCCACATCGATAATGTAGCTTTCTAAATGCATACAGCGCACCATCGACAGCACTATAATAAAATTTACCACGTGATTACAATAACCAATGGGAAATTGGACGAAATCTTTCCTATTGAGATTCTACCCCCAGATTGCATTTAGAATAATAATAAAGCTATTCATTATGGCTAATATAGGAATCCCTTCAGAGTAATAAATTTCTATATATACATATTTACATATGTTTGTAAATACGTTCCTGAAGCATATGTTGCCACTTTGAAAGTAACACGTTCAATATACCAAAGAGGATTATTGTTAGTAAAATAAAATAAAACCCGAAAAACCCTGAATTATTAAACATTCTTTGTCAGTGTGAGATATAAAAGATAACCACCAGATGTTATAAAAATTAAACAGTTATATTACAGTAGCGTTCTTTTTACCAGATATCTCAAATAATCAACCCACTACAGATATTAGAGAAAATATTTAAAAAGTTTAGGGAATTTTTCTATAAATGTCTAGGGAATTCATTTTTTTCCCCTGGCAACACTGGTTTACGCGTACATCGTACATCACATCAAACAACACGCCACCACGAGTCGAATGACATGATGCAACAACAGATGATAAATATAAATGCCGTCAATCCACGAAAGTACTGACCGTAAGTTCTTACCATAGCTTTTTACACATTCTAAAATTAGAAATAAATAAAAACAACGTAACCAACAGTATACCAGTATATTTTTTATACGAATTACATAACCTTCCATTTTACATAACATTATTTATGCAGGTTCTTGTTCCATTACGCATAGTGGTGAGTTCTCTTCACCAGATAAAAAACATCCATACACATACATTAAGATTTCTTTACATCGTTTTGAAATTCATTAACAATTATTATTGTTATTATCATTAGGTAAATATGCATATCTATATATTACTTATATAATCATATATTACATGTATTTATATATGTATAAGTAGTATATCGTCATTATATTATTATTGAGAGGTACAAAAACTAATCTCTACTGGTTCATGAAAATATCTCATATTATTATTATTATTATTATATTCATCTTTATCTAAATATAAATCCTACTACTTCACAAACCTTGGATGTAACTAACATTACGACTTAACAAGCACTGTATGTATTGTATTATATAACAAGTAAACTAGCTTTGAACTATTTAAAACTTAAGCAACGTTTGAACACAATTCTCGATTAATAAAGAAAATGTTTGTCATATTTTCCCAATAACAAAACAAATTAGCTGGATTCATTGGATTGTGGTGAACATGGGACGATTATACAAGAGATTATTTATTACAATTATTCATTTTTAGTATTATTATATCGTTACATATATACGTGCTAAAAAAATACGACTAAAATGATTACAGGCACGATAATTTATGTATGTATGTAAAATATGAAGTTTTTTTTTTAACGCTACATGTAAATATCGTCATTATTATTATTATTAACAACATAATTGGGGAATATTTTCGGTGGCAGTTGAGACAAAATTATATATTTTTATTCGTACTGCATCTATATTATTTCATATTCCATTATGGTTATTGCTTAGGATATTTTGCAGTTGAAGTGTTCTGTGATACAGTGATTATTATTATGTTTAAGTTATTGTAGTTATCATATTTTAAATATTTCTGTCTCAAACATCGAAAACGAACTAGTAAGCATTTGGAATTTCCTAAGTTAATTAATTGATTTAAGGAATGCCAACTTTTGGCACGTTTTTAATTTGAAAATATTACACACAACATACGTGTAATAAAAGTGACACAAATAAAAATAGAAATAAATTCAAACAAATGAAGAAACCGGCAGATATGGATACAGATAAATGTGAATTAACACAATTTTGTTACATTTCCATAGCTCCCCCTACTTTCAAGACGCCCTGCAAGCCGTAAAGCCAAGTATATTTGTTTTATTTAGTTACGTGGTACATAATTTTATGAAACTTATGCCGAAAAGAAATTAAAAATAGTGCTGTTATTAAAGACTCAATAGTTATATTCTTTTTACCATGTGTTTATAGTAAAATTTATGTAAGAAGATTTGCTAGATTCTAAGCTTAAATGGCAACAATGACAGGGACGTGAAAAGCACATTCACTTTCTAAGAAACTTCAAATTTAACGACTGCATAATCTGACATAACATAAACTACTTATCATCTGCCTGTCTTATTGGTTCTTAAGTTGCTTTTTTGTGGTAAAAAAAAAAACAACCCACTTTTACTAAGATACTGAGTTGAAGTAATAATCTAAGCTAATCTGACTTAAAAACGGTAAAAAGAATACAGCTAATCTTTGGTTATTAATCCAAGGATTAGGCTTCCTTAAATAACTGTTCCACTGGCGAAATATAGATGGCACCACTAGTATTTTCTTGTGGTATCATCTATATTTTATCAGTGAAAAATTTCTTTGGCCATATATATAATATTTGGTGACACCAATCGAATAAATTCTGAAAATATTAGTTTGCAACCAAATATACATCGTACAAAAATTCTCTGTAAGGATGAACTATCAATTTATCAATGCCTTAGGTTTATAATTTTGTGTACTTATAACTTAAATTTCCTAAAACTGCATCAAAAATAAAATATCTACAAAAGAACATATTGATGGTATTAATAGTAAGATTACTAGTTCGAATTCTAATTGCTGTAAAAAAATATTCACGCATCCGAAGATATACAATATTATCCAATAATAATGCATTATCAGGATGTCTTACAACAGATACACGACATTTGAAAAATAGAGAGATCACATCGAATTCCCTACACTGACTTAAATATATAAGGTATGTATCACTAGTTGGGGGTACAGTAACCGAAAAACAAACATTTTTCATACATCATATTTATATAAAAAAGGCTAAAATAACATACACTACTATCTCGTACTACAACTTACATATATAGGTTAGATATAGCTTTATATGAAAAAACACCTTGCAGTCATATGAATAATATGATTGTTTTGTTATTATTATTTAAACACACATACATATTATGCTATAATATGTATAATCTCTTAAATGTATCAGTTGTTATTCTTAATGAATATAAAAAAGAATAAAAAAAAAATTATTGGAGAATTATTGAACACTATGTATAAGTTTTTCTTTAATATTTCATTATCACGTGCAAACAAAGCTAAATCTTTGCATGGAAGACGTTTTTTTTCTTCATTTGTCTTTTCTTGTTTCTCCAAAAACTACTGATGCAAACATTTTGATAAGATGCAATGTTTGCCATTCAAAGTATTTAAAAGTTATAGTCACGTGGATCAAAGCTGCAACTTGTTTGGTTACGATGTTATCATTATTTAATAATGTTAAAAATATTCTTTGTTATTTTTTTTTCTTGAGTGCTGTTGTGGTTTGTACATTTGGTTAAAAAACTAATTTCACTAAATTTTATTGTCAATGTTGGTGTTAGCCTGATTGTGCAAAATTCAGTTAATATTACGTTTTTTAGGAAGCAAATTAATTGTATTGAATTGAGTATATTGTACATGTCACGTAAGGTATTTCCAAAAAGTTTTGATGGTTATGCTATTTATGTTTCTCTTGTATTTACCATCTACCTGCTTATACCTATTTACTTTTAGGAACTAAATGTTTTTGGCATTAAATATCTTATTAAAGGTGTTTTTCTGTATAATTAGCGTTTCTAATATCTTTTCCTTTAATAAAACAAGAAATCAAATAGTTATTGACAGGCAATTTAGCCATAACCTCAAATTTTCCTATCGAGTCAATGACCCAATCCAACAAACCTGCTAAATGTTCCGTAAAAGAAATGCTTTTATACAGGATTATTAAAAACGCTAATTTAATAGAATTTTTAGCAGCTACGTGGATACTAGTCTATAAACGAATTGATAATGTACATTGTTCACTGTGTAATACTGAGATCGAATGGTTGGCATCCAATCTGTTTGTTTTAATACTTCCAATGGCAAATTTTTACACCTTATATTAATTATTTATGCTAACGCTTTACGTATTTAAACGCTGGACGCGTATGACTACAACAATATGGAAGCTTCAATTGAATTTTTCTACGTTACACTACGTAATATGTATAGCAATCAAAAATATTACGGTAGGTATGGTTTATACATGTTTAGTTTGAGTTTATGAGGTTCAATAATTCACCACATTCGTAACATGCATGTTGCAACATTCTCAATAAGAAAATAATGATTCTCATCAAACAGGGAAATTAGAGAATGGCTTTTTTTAATTAGTCATGGCAAACATAATATTGCAGTAGGTGTGCACACCAGTTAGTGATATATAGTACAATAAATTACAAAATTATTAATATCAGCATCAAAAAAATATAAATTTTTTGATATTTATTATACCTACTATTTGCTGTTCATTTTTAGATAATTTTCTCTTTCGACCACATGTAATAATGCAATTAAAATAATTTTGTACCTTATTGCACTCATGAAAAATACATACCATAAAAATTCTAAAATGATGGTATCATACTACATTATAATTTCATTTATTCCACAAACTTAAACTTAAATGGTCCAAAATAGTCTCAATTATATCACTTATGCTACGATTTCGTGGCAGCTGTCGAAAAACTGCGGACGCTTATAAGAAATTGCTTTGCTAATTAGTGAAATCAGACAAAAATAATTTTATCCTAATTAATGTCAATTAAATAAAACAATATGACAAATAGGAAAATCGACAAGTCAAACGACTAACGTCACTAAGAAATCATTACGTCATGTTTATCGAGGTTGCTATCAGTGTGTCCATGTCTATTACAATTGTAATAGATCTATTACATTTTTTTTTTGAGTCAGTTTGAAGGTAGTATAACAGCATTTCAGTTTTTATAATGTAATTTTTACAATACCGTACGAGGCGTAACAGCTAATATCTTATTGGTAGAATGTAAGTATCCTCGTAACATCGATAACGTTTGAACATTTTGAAAAGCGTTTGACAGTTAAATAACCTAACGGTTTGTTTACCTTTTGACCAAGAGAATGTTTGCAACATGATCGTGACGTCATACCAAACTAGTTCCGCGTCTGTTATCGTAAATGAACTACAACAAGAAGTTCATTGCCCTCCAAAAAAGTTAAGAAGAAGCCAACTATTTTGAATCACTGATGATAACGTAAAAAATGTGATCAGAAGAACTATCCATTGCTTCTTTTTAAACAAAATTTTGATGATAGACAAAGCGTTAATATATACTGTATTTGAATGTCGCAGTATTGAAATACCATTCAAACGCTTCACATTTTGGAAATTATTGATAGAAATAAATTTTAAATAAGATAAAAATATTGTACTATGGTACAACGTCAGGATTGAAGTAGAAATTAAAAATAGATGTCGCAGTATTGGGAAAAGATACCAAACGAGAAATTTGAGAACTGTTTCTATACTTATCGAGATAAATTCATTCCATCTTCAGTAGATAACAAAGTAGGAGTAACATGGACGCCTACATTAAATATGAATTAAACAATAGAAAAATGTAAAGACGAACA
Organism: Protaetia brevitarsis; assembly: GCA_004143645.1. Lineage (NCBI taxonomy): Eukaryota > Metazoa > Arthropoda > Insecta > Coleoptera > Scarabaeidae > Protaetia > Protaetia brevitarsis. The sequence continues at coordinate 558,372 of RXPK01000161.1, read as the reverse complement.
TAGTATATAGGTAAAACACTTAATTTAAGAAAATTGAATTATAAATTAAAAATCATGAGGAAACACGTAAAGCAAATCCGTCATTACAATGAATTAAAATACAATGATATGATGATGACACACATGAATACAATCAATTGGCAGAATTCGTGCATTAATTCTTCTAAATGTCCAAAAGAAATAAATAACATCTCTATAGATAATTGGATTAATGCTATTAGTGAGGGGAAATATTGCTCCAAGCATGGAAAGCTGAGACAGAAGTTTTCGAATTTCACAGAACGTAACGCATTTATTAACAGCAAGTACAACAATGGATTCAGCGAGCAACAACTTAATTTCCATTGCTCCCTAACCATCATCAGCCGAAGATTACATGAGGCTGGTTATCATGGTAGAAAGCCTACGAAGAAAGCGACACTCACACCTGAACACGCTGCCACCAGACTTATTTTTTGCCTGCAAAATTTAAATAGGAACTAGCAGAATGTAATCTTTTCTGATGAAAAGATGTTTTCTTCCTACGAAGATGTTCCTGTTGTCTTATGGAGATGAAAAAATACTAGATATAATGTAGAAAACATAAGATAACAGTTCACTGCAGGAAGAATAACAGCCGGTTATCGAGGCTGAGTGTGCGATGGAGGTCCTGGAGCATTGATAAATGTAACACCTCGCTTCACGTCAGACCGCTACGTCTAGGTATTAGAAGAAGTGTTGAAGCCTTCTGTAAGGGCTATATATCCAGAAGATGAGGTGGAAGTAATTACCTTTGCACAGGGCAACAGCCCGGTACATATTGCTGGAATTCTAAACAGGTAGTTCAGTGATAATAATGACAGGGAGCTGTTGAATTGGCCCCCAAAAACCCATAGAAAATATGTGGGCATCTATGGCAACATAGTGAGAGGATTTGGAGCAAGATGGTGTTCGACAAAGAAATGTCGCATACCTCACTCAACATGTGCAAACTATTTGGGAGAAATTTCGGGCACTAATTATTACGAAAATTTAGTTGCTTCTATGACAAAAAGATTAGCAGAGTGTATTACCAATAATGATTATTATACCAAATATTAATTCAAGAGTTCTGCGAAAATATTAATACTGATTTGGTAGTAGCATGTTAAAATTGTAAATAAAGTATTCATTGATAAATGTTGATGATGTTATTTTCCCATTGGGTATATACTTCTTATTATTTTAAAGTGAATAATTCATTGGATAAGCATTAAAATATTGTAATTCAACATTTGGCTATTCTTTTTTTTTAATTTTTCGAAACACTGTAGTGAGTGCATGTTTTATTATTATAATGTCACGGCTGTTTCCAAAAGCTATAAAACTGAAATATATAAATAAATTAGAATTTGAAACTCATTTCGTTCCACAAATGTAGACCAACCACTACAATTGATCTGAGTAGTGTAGAGGCCTACCGCCTAGCATCATCCCTTTCACAATACCGAGACCGTAAAACTTCTAATATTACGTTACCTCTTGCACCACTTAAAAACCGTGTTCGCCCAAACTTAATATGTATCTGCATTATCTATGGTGAGTGGAATTGCCACTAAACAAACAAATAAAAGCATGTAGAAGTTTTGGTTAATATATACAATGAATGTAGGCATCTTCAAAATAACGAAGGGCACGTTTTTAAAGCAGATGTATCAATATAGTCTGCACTAGGCCTGAAATAAAAGCCTATAATCTAGAAATTTAAGCCTAAAATCTAGAAATTTAACGATGAATTAGAAGAATTGGAAGAAGAAGAAGTTATTATACGGGTTGTAGAGGATGCAGAAATGTGTGAAGAAACTGAAAACTAAAACTAATGCAAATACGAAAGGATGATTAAATCAGAAAATGCTTTGCATTTTTTGTCCAAATAATTAACAAAGTCTACTCAAATTAAAAAAAGAAAAATAATATTAAATTTGTTTTGATCTCTTAAAGGGCAATTGCTGGTCCATTCGTTCCGTCCATTGCGACTACTGGACTCTATCTCTATTATAAAGAGGATGTCTTATATTTCTTCCAACAACTTCAAGTCTTTACGGTAGCTCAATATCTTATTAAATCAGATCGTTTTTAGGGCTTCTAAGCCCTAAGTTTAACTTTCCAAAAGATAAAAGAGCGAAAAAAAATATAACACTATTCATACTACCCCACTCTCTCTCTTAAAATGTTTTTCGAATTTACTTATTGGTATTGCTACATCATATGTACTGTATCTTTCTCAAATTAAATTCGAATCTAAGCTCAATAAATTTTTGATTATTTATGCAACCGAAACTACAGTACATTTAAATGTTAATTAAAAATGATTGAGGAACAATTCTGAATTACATATCGCTCGGTATAGAGTACTTGTAGTTTCAGTTGCATAAGCATTCAAAGTTTTGTATAGCTTAGATTCGCATTAATTTGAGAAACATCATTGACTACATAAGTTGTTTGACTCTACGATTCTCCTATAGCAATTTAGTGCTGTACAACAATAGCGCACCGATGGTTTAATAAACAAAATACTGTCGAATCAAAGCGAAATTTTCTACTTTGCAATATTTTAACTAACTAAATTTTAGATGAAACTATGTATGATCCACTAAATTACTGATTCTCGTTTTTATTCTGTGCTTAATTATAGCTGTCCCTAAAAGAAGGGAAATATAAAGTTGTTGCAAAGTTAAACCCAAACTTCCTTAGCTTTGAAACTTAACGACCACCGTTCAAATTCACAATAGATCTACTATTCTTGGAATGTTTAAAATTAAATTAGTTTGAGAGGTAGAAAAACTGAACATAAATAAATTTGCAGGTATTATTATTGGGTTTAAGAATGGACAACGGTTTTCCTTCTTATATAAATCTATTTATAGAAAATTCTTAGATATCACAGCACATGTTTAGGATGTTGTGTCGGCATTTCTCTCTCGACAACCACACGAAATCGATGGATTAACGCAATCAATATGCAGGGACATTAATCCTATGGTAAATCTAGTTAATGAGAAGATCTAAAGGGAATTTTATCTTTTAATGATAAAAAAAGGGCTACGTTAACTTTACTTACTTATATAATATAATTATTTTTGGTGTTTTTGCCTTCTAACTTCACTATTATCTCAATATTATTATTATTATTAATAGTTACATCAGAGCAACAATCAACTCACTAACTCTACTTCATCTTATTATTCATTTATCCTTGTATGCATCTCTCATTTCTTATTTTGGTTTAGTATGTAAATTATCACATCCTTCATTCCTGTTTCTCCATTCTTTTGTTTTTTTTTTGTTTTTATTTACATTTGCATCAAAAATTAAACTCTCTTCACGTGCGCTAACGTTATAGACAATAACGAAATAAGATCGATCGTTTTGATTGAAAGATTTCCCTTCTATTATTACCCCGTATGTAATATAAACAGCAGTAGCCCCCATAAACTGGCTCCAAACAACAGCTTTCGGTATATGAGAAAAAGAAAACGACTGCGCAGATGTCCTAGAACAACAAGAAGGAGACTCGAGTGCGTCTCGAGTCTCCCTTGTTGCGTCTGGACATCCCCAACTGTCATAAGCTCTGATCTTGACCCGTTGCTCCTCCGCCTTTGCTGTCAGCGCCGGTGCCTCCGCCGCTGGACGAACCGCCGTCCGCTCCTGAACCTCTTCCTGTACCAGAACCGCTACCTCTGAACTCTAACTTGTACTGGAAGTACAGAAAAAATCGTCAGATTAGTTAAAAACGCTAGGAAGATGACTTTGCACAATAGTAAGCAGAGGAAACCGACCAAAAATTATTAAAAAAAAAATAACATTAAGTACAATTAACCTTTAGACGCTCGCGTGGGCGGCATTTACAACGCTTTTTCCAAATTTTACTAAACGCCGCCACGCGAGCATTTTCGAACACGACAATATTCGAAAAAATTAGCAAAACAATATGATTTATTCCCTGATCTATTGTACAAATCCAAATGCATATACAGCAGTTAGTTCTAGCGAAACAGTATTATAAGGTACCCATACAGCACAAAATATTTCAGAAATATTGTAGAAACACTCCAATCTTTCATATATCTTACATATCAAGATATACATATCAGAAATATATCTTTGTAAGATTTCTGTTGAATATTGCCGAGAAATATATCAGAAATATATCTTTGCAACATTTCTGTCGAATATTGCAGCAAACTTGCAGAAACATTTTACTGTATTTTATAATATCACATTATCTATCATTTGTAATAATTTTGCACTTTGGTAGAAATAATTAGGTGTAGAATTCCTTAAAAATTGCATCTACTGATGTATTCATTCTTCAATAATTCGCCAAAATATACTTTTAAATTTAAACTTATCGTTTGAAATGCGGCCGTTTTAAACCTGTGCACGCAGCTGCACGCTAAACCAGTGTTGCCATGTATACGATAATAATCGATTATATACGATAATTTTACCGTCGGTACCATGTACGATAGTACTTGTACGATATTACCAAAATATACGATAATTTAATGAAAGTGCAAATTTTCTTTGTTTTAATGTGCCTATTTTACATCATTAGTCGACGTTTCAAAATTTGATTTAATGCACTGCCACACTACCTGGCATCTATTGACAAATCACTACAACCAAATACTCGCATCAGAGACGTCACTAACAGAGTACTCTTCGATCCTTCAAATAAGTAAACATTTTTTTTTTAAATTACTTGAGAATAATTATTATTAATTTAAAAAAAAAATGGATCCTTGGATGGATCCCCCGGGTTCAGGCCCGCCGCTAGCCGTCTAAACGCCCAGTAAACCAAATTCAAATTTCCCTCAATTATTTTTAATAACTTCAACATTAAAGCACGAAATTACCTACGATTTCGTATTACATTAGTAGTTATTTGAATACCTTTAAGTTGCAGTTACTTAAAATAATTGCGGGAAATTTGAATTTGGTTTACTGGGCGGTCTAAACGCTGAAAATTTCACTACAGTCTAAAAATCGACTACGCATTGATATAACATAACATGAACATAATCATAAAAAGTTTAAAACTTTTGAGGTCCCATATGAGAGACACCCATATGTACAAAGTAATATGTGACGACACAATCTCAGAAATAGCATGTATGGTTTTAGTGTTGAATTTTACTTTAAACCAATGTTTATGTTATAAATATGTATAAATATATATAAATATTATAAATAACAATTTATAATAAATTATCGTTTTTGCAAAAGCACTATGTTTCTCAATCATAATATTTTAGGAACGATAATTTCGCAACGGGTACCATAAAATGTAGGCTAAAATACGATAATTTCGGTTAAATAGTACGACAGTCAATCGAAAAACATGTGGCAACACTGCGTTAAACCGTAGCGGCTAAATGGACTAAACTGGGATGGATGCAAATAATGGACGTTATTTTAGTAGTGTGCTTAGGCATGGTGACAATTACTTAATATAGCACTAATATAGTTTTATGCGAGTTTCAAAAGTAAATGAGAAGTAGGTAAGTAGAACTAATTTATACTCCTCTTGAATTAAATGCTTCTGAACACGTTTTGGGGGTTAGAATTATATATATATATATATATAATAGGTATAGGGATAATTTACAGGTTTTAATATAGTTTTTGGTAAATAATTGATACATATGCACATATCCATAACTGGATTTTATTTTTTTTTAACTATGTTCCACCAATTCGACCCTTTTGTAACTTTAACATGTAGTATATAGTAGAATATATCATAGCCAACTACGGTTTCCATGTAAAAAAAATAGACTGCTCCCTAACTCAAAAATTAAGATGTTATTTGACACCAAATCCCTAAAAATAATATTCACTTTTTTCTATCTTTACTAATAAAAGAGTTACAGCACTGAAAAGGTTTTGGTGAATTTCTATTTTTTGCAAATATCAAGTAAACCATGCATTTCCTTAAATTAGCCTGGTAAAGGTGCAATTTTTTTCTCCATTTAACCCAACACGTAAGCTCACCCTATATATTTTTATATTGGCGAATACTAAACTCACATTTTAGAAATATTTGGTGCTATTTGGCGTGCTTGCCACTTCAAATTACAGATTTCCCAAACCAATGTTTCTGATTTGTTAAAAAAAAAGTTGGAAAATAGTATATACTTAATAATCAAACACAAAAATTGTTTTGCATGGTATTGCAGATTAAGGGCTTTCATTATCCATAAAGCAAAATATTAACCAAACACCGTTTCTACCCGAAAATTTTTGATGTAACTTCTTTCTTTGCATCATTATGAAATAAAATATTTTTTCCTCCAGTTGGCATTAATTCTTTCTCATATCGCCATAAATCAGAGGATGTACGCCATGAAGGACAAAAGCATCAGCTTTCTCTGTTTTTTTTTTAATTCAATACGATATGCCCCAAGAAAATCTAATATTAGTTTTTAACTTTTGATTACTAAGATCGAAACATAGATATATAAAGTAATTGGCAACTTAAAATATTAACCAAACACCGTTTCTACCTGAAAATTTTTAGTATAACTTCTTTCTTTGCATCATTACTAAATGAAATATTTTTTCCTCCAGTTGGCATTAATTCCTTCTCATATCGCCATAAATCAGAGGATATACGTCATGAAGGACAAAAGCATTAGCTTTCTCTGTTTTTTTTTTAATTCAATACGATAGCCCCAAAAAAATCTAATATTACTTTTTAACTTTTGATTACTAAGATCGAAACATAGATATATAAAGTAATTGGCAACTTAAAATATTAACCAAACACCGTTTCTACCTGAAAATTTTTGGTGTAACTTCTTTCTTTGCATCATTATGAAATAAAATATTTTTTCCTCCAGTTGGCATTAATTCTTTCTCATATCGCCATAAATCAGAGGATGTACGCCATGAAGGACAAAAGCATCAGCTTTCCCTGTTTTTTTTTTTAATTCAATACGATAGCCCCAAGAAAATCTAATATTAGTTTTTAACTTTTGATTACTAAGATCGAAATATAAATATTTAAAGTAATTGACAACTTAAACACTGAAAATTTTTAAGACAAAAATGCATTCGCTTGAAAAGGAATTGTTTAAACTTAAAATTATGAATAAATACAGCAACATTATCTAGCTAGCTTCTATTAGCAACAATTGAAATATGGTCAGCCTTGCCTAACAATCAATTTAAAGCATCTTACAGTTAGTAATATTCTTAATATGTCAGCAAATGACTTCAGCATAGCTGCGTAAATTATGCATTAACACACATCATAGATATTAATGAATGTAAAATATACTTTTCACTGCAATCAAAATTTACCTGAAATTTCTTTAAAAAAATCCCTTCATCATTTGTTCAAGTGATAGAAAGAATAGGAACTATCGTGGTCAAGTTTAATAAAACATCCTTCACCAACGTTCAGGAAGCCTTCATTACGAGAGGACCTATCAAATTTATACATTTAAAAATGTGTAAGTGAATCAATCACAGGAAAATAGAACACTAATATATAAATACTATCGTAACAATCATTCTATAAAAGGAATGGCATCACATGCTGAATAAAGCTTTCAAATGCTTAAAATCAAATTGCATAATATAACAAAACCAAACAGTTTTTGACATTTCTCACGAAATTAATCGGCGTATATTATTTCCATTAATTACTTACTCTGTTAAAAGCATATTTTACATTCATATTTGCATCGTGTATATATGCATATACAGTTCGAGTTTTAGCAACTAGCTTAAAAACCTGGCGAGTTACTTTATAGTATAGTTCATTCCATTTATCTTTTCAGACACGCGACTACTAACAATTAACTTAGGGCAGTTTTAAATTTTGATTGCTGAGAGTTAAAAATAATGGATTAATGGAATTAAGCCACGTGGTTGAAAGAATAATCGAAAGTCCTACAGCTACTGACACTTGTAGAAAAATTATATATATTGATTAGTTTTGGCATGCCTTTTTATAGAGATCCTTCGGCGGTATGTCAATAACAAACTGGAAAACAAGATTTGAAAATAAATACGGTAAACCCAAGCAATATCTTAAAGGTCGAATAAAAATTTTATTTCGATCGTCGGCACACGACGTTATTTGGGTAAAATAGACACAAAACGATATTAGTACATACAATTTCGTTAAAAAAAACAAAAACAACAGTAAAACGACAAACAGAAAATCACCGATTCTTTCTAGGCATGGTGGCGTAATTGGAAAACGTGACGACCCTATTGAGAGCCTGGGATCAATTGGAAAGGCAAATGGACGCCATCTAATGAAACGCACGGGAATTTTACTCTTTGCGGCATGAACACGCCGTACTATCGAAGAAAATAATAATAGTGAGAATAGGTAGGGATCCTGTCCATTTTTCGAGAATGGAGAGGCGATTATATAGGATTTGATAAGTTAATTACCTTGCTAGCGCATTCGAAACAGGTCGTTACGACTTTGGAAATGACGTTCATTAGGTTCTTGGTTTCCTGTATGACGTTATCGACTTTCGTGAACGTGCAGCCCTTTCCACCGTATGATCCTTAACGGTGAATTGCAGTCTTTGTACGAAGGTGGCCACTTTTATCTAAATGTTCCAGCAGTTCTTTTTTTATTACTACCGCAGGGACCTACAAATAAAAGTTAAAACAAAGAATGACATTTAGAACACAACATTTATTTCAACAAACATCGTTTAAAATAATTCTTATCATTATGTAGGAGTTTTTGGGAAATTCTACCATCAAATTAATAAGTAATGTACAAGAAGCGATATCCATTAATGTTTGCCGTACAGTGGAAATAGATAAGCTAGGATAGCTCTAGGAATCTGGAATTACATTTTAGTGGCCACCACTCATATTTTTTTGCGTTTTCCATGCCCACGTGGAACGGTTATGTATTATAATTGATCGACTTAGCTCTTGTGGTTATCGGTTTTCTTTATGTCTTACTTTTTATAATACAAGTAGGGGAAGGTGGGGCAAGATGGGGCCACGAGGCATGATGGGGACATCGTCTTATCTACAAAACGGCAGTAAGCATCTGTCAAATAATAGCAGACCTAATATTCACAAGTGCTGTTTTATGTTTGTTGTAATTGTAGGAAATTTACTAGTCGTTAATAACAAAGTTATTGCTGTTTGTGCGTGAACTTTGCAATTTCCAGAATTTCTTTATTTTTTTTGATGGTGAGTTCAACGGCCAGTATCGGAAGTATAAGTAAATTATTTACAATTACACTTTTTTGTGCTTATTAATTGACATGTATTGCATGTATTTTCTATAGTGCGTTATTTGTTTATTTCAAATATTTAATATGTTATTATAATATAACCAGAAAATGTCTTAAGGAGGCAAGATGGGGCTATTGGCATGGGGCAACATGGGGACATCACCATCGTACTCTTCAGTCTAGTCCGTTATGACTGGATATAGTTGGATATTTAAATATAGACTTAAATCGTTTCATTACTTGCAACAGGGTTGTCGTGGGTACAGAAGAGAAGAGAATGAGTATGAGGTACCACAAATAATTCTAGAAAGAAAAGTGGAAGAAGCGCGTCAGCTTGCTGGACCTCTCCAACCTAGAAAATCATTAGGCTAAAAACACTTTTTTTCCCTAGAAGACGAGACACAGCTGGTTACATATTTTAAAAAAAATAGAATTGGGTCTCTCAGGATTAACATTTCATGATTTGAGAAACCTTACTTGTCGATGGTCTGAAAAATTGAGGAAACTTCGTTATTGAACAAATGTAAAAATTGCAGGAAAAGATTGGCTGATAGGATTTGTGAGATGGGACCTCCATTATGCTTTCTCGAAGACATAATGCCTATATCTCATGTTAGGAATGAAGTACAGGTTCAATCAAAGCGTAACAAGGGAAACACAACAATCCTTACAAGCACTACGTATAAAAATCTACTACAAGAAAATAGAAGTCTGGAGAATCCCTAAGGCAACTAGAAGTGCTGAGGGAGTATTAAAAGAAAAAAAATGACAAAGAAGAAAACAGAAGAGACTAAGAACCCGAATTTTGTAAGGAAAGCAAAGAGTAGATTTTTAGAAAACAAGGAAATAATCAAGTTCTTCTGTTGAGGAAGATGACTATGTCTATGTTTATATTGCCTCAGAAAGTGCGGTGAAGATACCAAAGGGGAAGTATGGATACAATGCCATGGATGGCGAGGTTGGGTATATGGAGGGTGTTCGAATAATGGGGATGAGTTCGTCTGCTACTGTCTCAATTAAGTGTAATATTCTTATCGTTATTGTATTTTTTTTTTATTTTAAGTAGTTCCGCTTTAAAGAGTTTTACCTTTGTTCCTGCATTTTTTAAGAATAAAATCTATTCTTTTACATATTACCCAGATTTATGTTACAACCCATCCTTAACTCACCTGGAACCACATCTTGCCCCCATGGTGGGGCAAGATGGTGTATTTACATATTTCTTTTAAAAATTTTCTCACATCAGGAGTTCCCATCGAGAAAATTGTAAATACATCCATCAGCAGGTAAATATTTAAAGATTACAACAAGCCTACTTAGAACCTTGCAGAATCCTGATGCAGTGTTCTAAAGCTTAATGTTCCCATCTTGCCCCACCTCCCCCTAAGTATTAAAAGCTGTAAAGACATAAATAATACTAGCCACCTGAAAATATACCCATTAAACCCTTATTTAAAAAAAAATAACAACTATAGGTTATAATGATCGGTTTATTTGTTGCGATGAAACTGCTATCGGTTACGTTTGCTCGGCTAACCCGTTGCAGCAACTCATGAAAATATACCCATTAAGCGGTTATTAAAAAGAATAACGACTATAGGTTATAATGATCGGTTTATTTGTTGCGATGAAACGGCTATCGGTTACATTTGCTCGGCTAACCCGTTGCAGCAACTCACATGAAAATATACCCATTAAACGGTTATTAAAAACAAATAAGACTGTGGTTAACTGATGTTTTTTGTTCTAGTTTGAAGTTAACGTGAGTAGGTGCTCTTTCTACCGTCCCTATTAAACCTCTTACTTCCACACGAGCAACTTGGTGTTCTGTACAAAGCCCAGTATCTTCCCAATGACTTGAAAAACCCCTCGAACTCAATAGATCCTTCCAAATGTTCTGCTGAGTACTTTCAATTCCTCACATGTGCAGATTACATGTAAACTCGTCTCCTCCTCTAATTGGCATCTTCTATACCACGGTTCGCTTACTCGACCTGTGTTGTATACATGCTTTTTCAGGGGACAATGTCCAGTTCCCAACCCAGTAATGGTTTTAGCGTCTTTCCTACTGTGTCTGAGTAGGTTATTAGAGAATTTAGCATCCTCATCCCCTATTACCGCTTTAGTATGGAGCTGACCTTTAGTCGACCTCCATTTCTAACTCCTTGTGCATTTTTGGCACTGTTTCAAGGTGGGTAAGTAAATTTTTATAAAAGTGGGAAAAATTAATCATTAACATTATAGTGACATTGTCAAAGGGAAAGTTATACAAAATTAAATAAAGGGTGCTATCATTGTCAGTCAAAATATCTCACTTAATGTACCATCAATTAAGTACTTTTCTTTTGTTTTTACACTATGTCGTTTTTGTTTTCAACATTTGTTTTAAGCTCTTTATTGGTATTTTTCCATATATTCAAACTCCTTTTATATTTGTTTATTTTTCAATTCCTTTCCAATTTCCCTATTCCCTTTTGCTCATTTAGTTTTCTCTTTCCCTATATCTATTCCCTTTACCTATTCTTGTTTCCTATTCTTATTCTCTATTCCCTTTCTCTATTCCCTGTTCCTTGTTCCCTGTTCCTTATTCCCTTTTCTTATTCCCTTTTCCTTTTCCCTATGCCCTTTCCTATTCTTCCCTTTCCCCATCCCCTTTCCCCATTCACTCTCCTTATTCCTTTTCCCTATTCACTTCCTCTATTCCCTTTCCCTATATTCCCTTTCCTCATTCCCTTTCCCCATTCCTTTCCATTCCTTTCCCCATTCCCTTTCCCCATTCCCTTTCCCTATTCCTTCTCCCTATTCTATTTACTCATTCTCGTTCTCTACTCTTATTCTCTATTCCCGGTCCCCTATTCCCTTTCCTTATTTCCTTTCCCTATTCCTTTTCCCTATTCACTTCCCCTATTCCCTTTCCCTATTCACTTTGCTCATTCCCTTTCCCTATTTTCTTTCCTTATTCCCTTTACCTATTCCATTTTCCTATTCCCATTCCCTATTCCCTTTCCTCATTCCCTTTCCCCATTCTCTTTTTCCATTCCCTTTCCTATTCACTTTCCCTTTCCCCATCCCCCTTTTCTTTTCCCTTTCCCTCTCCCTATTCCCTTTACCCATTCTCGTTCCCTATTCTCATTCTCTACTCCCTTTCTGTATCTCGTTCCTGTACCTATTCCTTTCCCTATTCCTTATCAAAGAAGTATAATTTAGCATCAGTGAATAAAGGTAACGTCATTAAGACAAACATTAAAATTAAAAAGATTTTTTTTGTATTCTTTTGTTACACGTCACAATGTAAACAATTTGTTGACGGACTCAAATCTATTAAAACAGACATTTTGACTGTCTACCAACGTACCCCAATTACTGCAATCACTTCCCTATGAAGAACAAACGATTTCTATATAGAAAAGAAGCAACCATCCAAATACAAACAGGCATTGTAACCCCATTTCTCACTAATGACCGGCCTAAATCCACACGAAACACTCCGAAATCAAATACCCCGGCTATCTCCTTTCCCCGCTCTCGTGCCTGGTACTTACCTGGTAACTGAACTGCCTGATCACTTTGTACAGTCTATTGGCCTCTTCCGCGAAATATTCTGCCTGCGTGAACAGGTCCTGGGTGGTCTTGAGTGCGCCCTCGCCTTTCGTAAACTGATACATCGAGAACGCCATAGCCGACATATTCTTGGCCCTCTTGACTATATCGTTGTTCTCCTGTAGGATTTAAGGTTAGCATTTCGAGTGGCCACTTCAGATTTTACATCTTACGTCCATTTGCGTGCTCGTCTCCTGCCATTTCTCGGTCTCCGCGTCCATTTCGCTAGTGATTAGTTTCATTTCCAGTCCTGATTTTGCAATCTTCTCCTGCTCTTCAGTGTCTAGGCGTACAGATTTTAAAGGTTTAGATGTAGTGCCATGTTTCTGGATAATAGGAAGAAACAAAGTTAAGATGACTTTATGTTTTTTTTTACGTTGTTCTTACCCCTGGTCTTGGTAAAGACATATAAACAGGCTTTTCTGGTTTCACCTGGCTTGCTTCTAATACTCCTTTAACCACTGCAGTAACATCTGATACTAACCATTGGTACATGTCCGCAAAAACATCTAAATTCTCCTGCGCTATTTTACTACTTGGATACTGTGCTACGGTTTTAGCTGCTGTTATCACCTGTGCCACAAAAACATTAAAAATATTTAAGCAAAACATCCTTAAAAAGATGAAAGCACCTGTGGACCATAGACGCGCAAATTTATCTCAGTAAACCTAGCGGATACTTGCAGAGATTCCGATACAGCCACATGTCTTAACAATTTGCATACCTGTAATATTATCTACCGTAATAATCCATTTTCCAAAGCAAGAAAACAAGTTTCACCTCTAAAATATGATCTATGGAATCGTGGAAGGCCTCGGATGTTTGATGTAACCTATCGACGTCATTAACTACTGCCTCTTGCCTTATCGTGGCGACTAATTCCTGTCCCTGCTTAGTCGCCATATTCAATTCGTGAGCTTGTTGTAGAGCGGCTTGGGCTAAATGCCTGGATAAGTCTTTGGCAGCGTCCAGAGCCGCAGAAACGCTGGCGTCCAGCTCGGGACAGTTGTTGGCGCCTTCAAAGCCGATCTGAAAGCATTGAGAACTTTAAAATGGCTATCAGAGGTCATAGAATTGAGCGAAAACCGATGCGCTCCAAATAGTTGGTGATTAGTATCGCTGTGTTGATGCTAAAACATCTTGTGCCAGATTTAAGATATGCGAGTGATGATTAGTAATTAATTGTCTAACCTAAATATAATAATTTGGGGGGAAAAGTTGCAAAATACTCATGAATTGGACTATGATGCCTAGAGGTATTTTTTATTTTGATTTTCTTTTCTCATCTCTTTTGCTGGTTTTTTATAAGTTTATAGAACAATTTGTGCTTCTTTTTTCATTTCAGCCAGAAATTTATCAAATCGAAATAGAAGAAAGTCAATATTAGATACTAAACAATGAAGCCGTAGAGTTGTTAAAGAAAGAAGGTCATAAATGGTCATCGGATGCAGAATTACTAACTAGAAACATAAAATTGAAGGAAGGTCCAAAAACATGAAAAGAAGGAGTAGCTCAATCCAAAAGGAGATGAGAAACACAAAGAAAATGCTATTTAACATCCAAAGATCTATTCTTAAGATCTCATTCGTAACTAGAAAAAGGAAATGTGTAAGAAATTTTGACAGTTGTAAATCTTAGTTCTAATTAGTCCAATGGGTGCTAGGAGAACACATTAGAACCAAGACGAGCAAGACAACTTATTCCTAAACGAACCAAGCCTGTATTTACCATATGCGTAATGATGATAGAAATAGCTAGACCGTCACATGTATAGCATAAGGTAAGTTACAGATTCACAGGTTAATAGACTTAATTTTTTTTCTGTACTTGTTGACTTCGTCGTATATTTGCAAAAGCGATTTGCATGACTATGGTATAGTTATTACGCATGTGTCCCTGGTATTGCCATATTTTTATTTAGATTTTTTTTAATTTGATATTAAACGGTATAGCAGGATAACCTACTGAAAAGTGACCTCGATTGTATCGAATTGAAAACCTATACAAAAGTAGTAGTTCCATTTTTCAACTTGGATATTCAATATTCGTAATATTTGAATTATTTTCTCCGTAGCGGTACTAGTCGCGTTATCTGTTGGTCAATTCTCGAATTACAGCGCTTGTTTCGGTAGGCTACTGCCCGTCCAACGGGGTAGTACTCTCTCTTTCTATCATCGCGATTCGGCTAGAATTTTCTAGAAGGATCGAAATTCAATCGGGTTGTGAATCGTTGTTAAGCTTTCCGAAGTGTTGTTAACGTTTTATGTGAAACTTTAGGGTTTTGAAGAGATTTCAGCACATCTGCTGCAGAGAGAATTTTACGTTTTCAACGCATTTTCGACGTGGCGTCTTTTTACCATCTCTTCGAATCACCCCGTCTTCACTGCAGCTAGTAAGGTCACCATAAGCGAGATCTACGGTAAGTCAGTAAGTTTGGAGGGAGTTTTTGCATTTTGGGACCGATTTTCTAAGAAAGACGTGACCAAGTTGCGGTTTATGAAAGTAATAAGGGGTTGATACAAGCGGTTAACCCCGAAATTATTTATTTTTGTTCATTTTTTTTTAACCAATCGATTTGAAATTTTACAGATATAATTTGTTAAAAGTCACAAAAAGATTGGTGTTTAAGTAAAGTTAAAATAACAAGAAATTCGTGTTCCAATCTTGGTTTAATTTAAATGTTCATTCTGCTACATGTTTCGGTCTTAAGACCATCATCAGGTATAAAACGTCAATATTATAAATATAAAGATGTGGTGTCAATAAAACATGTGTAGAGAGAAAAAACAAAGTTAAAATCAAATCAAACAACATTAAAATTATGTAATAATAATAATTTGTTTTGTGTTGTCGAGTTACAAGTGTTTCTCGTCAAATATTGAAAAATCACTTATCCCAAAGAAGCTACACCTACATCCAACCGACTTCAGATAAGAATTTTTTTGTGTGAAATGGCTAAGATTAGATCAAGATGTCAGCAGACTGCTTTAATTATCAAATGGTCACCAGGAAAGTATTGACTTTATCGTTTTCATGATTTTTTCCATTTTTTTTAATGGAACACTCTGTATATTATAACTAGAAGTGACGCCGAATTATCAGGTCATAATTTCATAAAGCGCAATTTTTGTGTGGGCTTTCAACTCACTTATCCTACCATACCCTTTGTAACTTGCTATATTTATATTTAATTCAAATTTACCTCCAAAATTTATGGATAGGTTTTAGTACTGCCATCTATGGTTTA
The DNA here is from genome assembly GCA_004143645.1 of Protaetia brevitarsis. Taxonomy (NCBI): domain Eukaryota; kingdom Metazoa; phylum Arthropoda; class Insecta; order Coleoptera; family Scarabaeidae; genus Protaetia; species Protaetia brevitarsis. The sequence continues at coordinate 542,279 of RXPK01000161.1, read as the reverse complement.
GCCAATACAACAGTAGGTTTATTTTTTCTCATTTCATAGTTCCTTCTGAGACAAAGTATGTATAATTTCCTTTAATGTTAGTTTGTGAAAAAGAAATATCAGTATTTTTATTGTCGTCTTAATTGTTATTGACAAAAAAAATCATCAAGATTTTGTTGAGTTGGCGAAATGCTGTGATACCAATCCACATCTAGCGGCTGTTACATTGACGCATTTTCTTTAAATAAGATTTAACAAGGATGGAGGATTATAGCCAAACTTGAGCAACCTCGGTCCAAAAAAATATGGACCGAGATTGCTCAAGCTTGGCTATTATCCTCCACCATTGTTGAACTTATTTAACCAAGTTAATTAAACAGGATCTTCTAATTATTTTTCTCAACCAAAAAATCTAATGGAAATGCCGTATGTTAGGTCCCTTACAAAGATATAAATAACACCCCCGGTTAAATGCTTCAATACGGTTTTACGATTAACTACTATCTGTGGCCTATCTGCTGCATCACAAAGGATGCATTTTAACCAGTAAACGCTAATCTAGTTCTGTGGCATTCTGATGATCTGTGATGACAAGGAAAAATTCTAGTACTGACTAGTGAAAACCCTGAACAATTTCAAAATAATCTTAAATAATCTAGATCATTAGGCTCTGAAAGGACAAGGCGACAATGTGCCTCTATGGCCACCCGAACCTTTCTAATCTAAGCTGGCTCAAATTCCTAAGATCACGAACGAAACTTGGATTTTATTTTTGTTACAGTCAAAAACTTGAATAAGAATATTTTACACTTACAGAGTTTGTTAATAAATTACTTTGACGTAATCATTAGCCAATTTACACTTACAAATTTGGGCAATTAAACTTGGCCAAAACAATCCGTAACAACAGGTCATTTATAGTGAATATTCTGATGCTAAAATAAATGCTTTCCAAACATTGTCCATACAATTTCCTTTCTTTTTCTAACAAAGTTTTTATCATTCCTTCTTACGCAATCAGCTAAAACTTAACGTCACAAAAACTCAAAACAAAAACTTCACTAAAGATTCACATTTCATCTTTAGTTCGTACAGTAAAGAATAAAAAAAAAAACTCACAAAAACTTACATAAACGTAGTCTTGCCGGACGTACTGTTTAGAAAGTTCAACGCGAGCATATAGATACTAAAAAGATCCACAAAGCAAGAGAGTTTATACGAGAAGCAAGAGATTTTAGTTTACCGAAACAATTTCCGACTTACCACATTAGCGTAGAGCCCTAGCAGATGATCCAATTCGCTCTTGAGTCTCTCAGTGCCATCCAGAATGGCCTGCCGATGCTCGTGACTGGTATAGGCACTGTCAGTGAAGTCCTGAGTTCGTTCTAATACAGCTTCTAAAAGCACTGGGTAATGTTTCGTGGCACGAACTGTCTAACGTGACCCTGCTGAGCTCGAGATGGTGCTGCAAGTTGCGCATGCAGGAATAAACGGTCGACCTGTCGGAATCCAAGTCTTCTTTTGGCGTGGATTGGTGATTTTCGCCGGCATTGAGCACCCCGTCTTTGACGACGAAGTGGATAAGGTCCATGGCGCGCCTCATCTGACAGAAAACCGTGTCCCTATTTTCTCGGGCCGTGCCGCTTTCAGGATGTCGTAGGCACGTCTGCGTTGTTATGAGGAAAGAACTAATTGTTACCAACCTCATCGTACATCTTGGGTATTTTGCGCGTTTGTACTCACTTTGCTGGATGTCAAGAGCATCATGGTGGATCGCTCCAAGACTTGTCTCGCAGCGGCCATCTGTGCTCTGCGTCTTTCATCTTTCAAGTCGTTTTGCCGATCGCCCGTCAGGTGAGCCAACTCTACCATCTCAGATCCGAACTGGCTGAAGGCTTTTACGAATTCCGTGAAGTTATTTACTGATTCTAATCTGTCTAAGCTACGTTGAACCTGGAAAGACGATGGAGATATTTTGGGAAAAAAGCTTTTATTTATTTTTAATTTGTTGTAGGGAAATTTTGGTTGATGCTGGAGGAAGCTGACTTGATTCAGGCGAATGGAAGAATGTGCTTAGATTTAGCTAAAAATAATTTGAGGTGCATATTTTATTTGAGTTAGAAGTGTTTACTTGGTTTGGGCCGAGGGAGAGAGTTTGCAAACTTTTCTATTCGGCTACTCCAGATTAAATCAAACCCATTCCAGCAACAACTTCGCTCACCCCAAACCAAGTAAGCACTTCTAACTCATAAAATTTGTACTTCAAATTATCTCTAGCAAAATCCAAGCACATTCCTGGGTATTGGACAAGAAGGCTATTTGATTTGAGCTGGATGAAGGTACAAGAATAAGCTTGAGGTCAGCAAAGTTAATCCGCTTTGGTTTGAAATATGTTGACTCGATGAGATTGTAGGTGTGAGGGTTATGTTGGAGAAAATCCACCAAAGTAGCGATGTAATGAAATACCAAATCAACGTTTTCTGACATAATTATACTGTAATTGATTCACTTTATTTGCTAATGCGGATAATGCTTGGATTTCTTTGATTTATCTTAAGAAAAGTTATTTAAATCTGCGATTAAACGTTTTCTCTGAACGAATTAAGTCGGAATGAAATTTTAACCATTATTACTTATCTTGGCAAGTAAAAACTGTTTAACAACTACGATGTCAGCTAATAGTAAAACACGGGTCACAGCTCCTAGAAGGCATCTGGCGGCCCTAACCAGCGCACTTCTATCAGATATCACTTCGTCTTCTACTTCTTCGCAAATTCTTTCAATCGCGCCCCCTGTAACAAATAAGTTTGTTTAGGTTGATTATCTAATTTCTGATATTTAAATCTTTATTGTCTGTTAGGGTATATAATTAAGAGTGAGCGATGTCAGCTGCGTCCTCCACAGTCGCTAGTCATATCCCTACTCGCTTCGTTTGAACCAGTTTGAACATGTAGACCTATAAAACTGACATCTACTAGTGCCGACATACGTCATACATATGAACAGTATATTTGATGAACTAAAAAAATATGCGATCGGCATTGTTGGGTGTATATTCAACAATACATACGCATGCAGATAGTTAAAGATTTGGCAACCGTGGGCCGTATAAATTTCCAAAGATTGTTTTTGCACAGAGAAATACTAGGTCACTGCGCCGGTAAAGAAATTGTAAAATGCGAAAAAAGAGATTAACATGAAACTTTACTTATCATGTTATAAATGCAACAAAGTTTTACTAATTTACTAAAAGCAAAATTATAGAAAAAGAATGCTACGAGGAGAATATTCTATTTCAGTATTTATTAACATTATTACATAGCTCATTGTAAATGAAATAAAAATGATCATTGATGAAATTGACGAACACACTAGAACTTGCACTTTTCTTAAGCTTTTGGAAGTCAACCTCAACACCTTCAACCTAAAATGTTCCACACTATAATCGAACACACCTAAATGAGTGCAGCGTCCAGTGAAAGATTATCCGGTAGGTCGTCTGATATAGGTACTTTAATTTTGGGCGCATGCTATTTAGATCAGGTAATACGATAAAATCGAAGAATGCAATACAGTACAGTACATTTCTGCAACACGTCCATGCACTTATACATTTTGAAAATAAAATAAACATAAAAACAATATCTATCTATTTTTCAGTTGAATTCTTTGACACATACCGCAATAAGTATCCTTATAAAACTCGATTCAATTCTCTAGCAATAAGTAAATACAGGCGAACGCTCCACCAAGTCCATTTATTAGGTTCATCAGATTATTGGCATTAGCCAATGTTCCCTTATTAGGTTAGGTTAGAAGGTGATGTTGTGTTCTGCTGTGCGCCATTTCTGCACTATTTATCACTACCATGTGATTGTTTTTACAACGTTGCCAATTGAGTAGCCTGTTGGCATTTCTTGAAAATGCCGAATGTTGCCACTAGAGGCAGCACGTCGCGGTTAACTTTTTCTTATTTTTTATTTCCAATAGTACGGATTTATTTATGTCGTAGTTTAAATTTTACTTTTACAGAAAAGCTTAAAATTTACTGCCAGTTTTAAAGAAAAAAAAAGGTTTCTTTACCGATAAACTATAATTCATTTGGAAGGACCTTGTTAACGGCAGAATAATTCTTTATCAATAGTGTGCATAATTTCAAAAATTGGATATGCGAAATAGATCTTCTTTTCTAAAACCGCCAATTGGGGTACTCAAAAATTTTTTTTTTTTTGTGTAGGTTACTAAGGGTAGTACGAGCTTGTTCATATTAATATTGTACATTTTTTCTTAGTACATTCCCCAGAAGAAAAAGTTTAAGGGCGTCAAATTGAAAGATCGAAAAAGTCATGCTATTGTGGTTCTCGTGCTTATAAGTTGATAAGCAAAAGTTTTTCTTATTTGAAAAAATAAAACGATTGTACGGCCATTACTGCATAAGCAGACTTGCACTTGCTAATACATTTTGACAATACTAACGCAATACGTGGATTCAAACTTATATATTAATATTTAAGACTGTTACTACAGCTGGAACTCACCTATTTTGAAAAAACAAATATAAAACTGCTAAAACTAATCCTTGAGCACTGCTGTCCGAGTGGTATCATTTAATTATTTACACCGTTTCCTCCCATTTTCTACAAATTAACGATGTAGCGGAAAGAATTTATAATAAAGTGTAACGAAACGGGTTTTCCTATCTGGAGACTTTTGGGGATGGCCAGCCCAAATTCAAATAAGACAATGCCAAACTCCGTCTCACAGATAACCCACACCTGCTCTTTTGACCGGCGAGCCACTGCTGGGAAACAAACTTTTTGTTCGGTAGCGAATGGTTTTAGTAATTTTAGCCAAAGATGTTTCCCAACTGTGTTTTCCTCCGTCAGTCGGAGCAGGGCCGTTAGTTAGCCTAAGGATTGTCGACTTACTCTTCTCGTCGGCTTTCTCTTTACTAGTCTGACTTCCTCTCGGGACTTCACTAAGGGTTCAAACTGAAATTCTTTTAGAATGACGTAATAAAAGAACGACTTATATCTTTTACAATTATATATTAAAGCTTTTATATTATTATATAAGCTACAGAATTAAATGGGATAACAAGTGAACAACAAAAAAAGTAAACCAAAACACAATTATCTTAATGAATAATTTAACATACTAATTTATTGAGGGAGAGAGAGAGAGAGAGCGAACGAGTTACGATTTTTATGTATTTGTAATGGTTAGTCTTAAGCAGAATTTTTGAACATCTTACCGGCCGATGTGGGAAAAATAATTCTTCACGTAATCCAAATTTTAGGCACAAAATTTTGCACAACACTCACAATCTTTTTAAGCCAAAGCAAAAAGAGGGGAAATCTCTTAAGTGAATTTATCTCCAAAATCACTGATCACCCCGCGAGGAAAGCTTTTGCTTCCTATATTTTTCAAAGCGTATTATGACTACAAATTCTAAAAAAAAAGAGAAGCTTTAATTCTAAGTTTAGATTCGCCCGATACGAAGGTTAGAGACGCGTGCTTTTACTTTAGCTGTAACGAGACCACGGAATTAATTACCCAAAACCGCTATGTTAGGGTTTTTTATAAACTCTAGTTGTGACGTCATTTTGCACCGATAACTAGTTCGTCATCTCTTCACAGAAGGGCGCAAGTATGACCGAAGGCGTTATTTTTCTGACTTTCAGACGACCCATTGATAGCATAATGTGGGAATTGGCGACCGGTGTCTTGTAATATACAATGAACAAGGTAGGAGATAACATTCATTGGACAAAGTAATAGATTAAAATACAAAGTATTACCATGTTATTTTAATTACGCGGGCCTTAAAACAAAGAACGCTTGTTGTCTGCGGTGAGGCAGCGCTTGTTTTGCAAAAGCCACGGTACTTATCAACTACGCATGAAGAAAATGAATTTAAATACTTGCATTATACAGGATGGAATTTCGAATTCTTACAAAAGAACTAACAAAAAATAAACAAAATGAAATAACCAGAAAGATTATAAAAATTTAAACGAAAAGGGCGAGGTGAGAGAAAATTACTGATAGCAGCGGAAATCTATATTCATCAATGCATGCCAGATTAATACTGCTGCTGGTAGCTTATTTAAAAAGACTGCATGCAGGAGTGAAGGGCGGTGGGTATAGTCGACGATCCTCACAGCGATATGTTTAGCATCTACGGCGAGTTTTTACACAAAGAAACAGTTTTCGAAGCAAAATATCTATCTACAAATATCACACATTACAAACAGCCTCCTCCAGTTACACCCTAAACTTCTTTTCCTAAAACACATTCAACAAATATTTATCGACTTATATACTTCCAGGGAACACCTGTTGAACACAGTCAACATGAATGAATTTCATAATGCTCACAAACTTGGCCTAATAAAATTCTTTTTTCATATTTTCTATACTTTAAAGCGTTTTTCAGAATCACTTCCAAGCTGAATGTTTATTTTTGGTATAGATATAAACACCAAACAACATGGTTCACAAAATTACTATTTGGTATAGGTACAATGTTTTCGTGCGAAAATAGAAGATTTACTAAAAATAGCTGCATTCTTTTACCGTTCTTAAGTCAGATTAGCTTAGATCATTACTTCATCTCATTGTTAGCATCTCAGTAAAAGTTGGTTGTTTTTGTACCATAACAAAGTAACTTTAAATTAAGAACCAACTAAGATAAATCTTCCGCTCTTTCCCATTTCTAAGGTAGAAAATTTTAAACTTATAACTAAGACAGGGAGATGATGATTTATGTTATGTCAGGTTATGTAGTTGTCAAATTTGAAGTTGCTTAAGAAGTGAATGTTCTTTTTGCTTCTGTCATCTAAATTTAGAATCTCTTTAGTTTGCTCACATAAAATTTACTACTAAGCCAACACACATGGTAAAAAGAATACAACTAATAAGTATGTGCTTCTAACTAGCATCGAATTCGAAGGCTATAATCAGCCAAACTATACATAACCTTCAAGTAGTTTCTACAATAGCACAGAATTGAATACCTAAATAGTAAAACATATACGGATATGATATAACTTCTTTTTGTTGTATATTAGCCTAAAAATATATTTTAAAACTGTATATTATGTCGTGAATATACAAATCATGTATTCATTTTACTTTGGAATAAATAAAAAAATTAACACAATAATTAAATCTTAATAATTACCATAAAAACTGTTAAAGCAAGCATTCCATGTCTCTCAGAATCAGCGCATATTCAAATCTATTCGGCATACAATGTAAATAAAAGTTCTCTGAACAAAAAATTACATAATAGTTGGAATTCTCCTACCTCCATTCATAATTCACTGTCACAGAAATCTTGATACTATCACATAGAAGATACTACAACCTAAACTGCGACAAGGATTTGTTGTCAAGTCTGAATACTCAACTAAAAATGCAACTATCCACATTGGCAAATCCAACACATTCTTCTATACAGACGTGTTCAGAGGTGTAACATCCCATTTGTCATATAAAAATTACGTCTATATCTTTACTCGCAAATATAAATACGCGTTTATATAAATAAATCGTATATATATTTCATGCAAGGTAATCTGCCTTGAAATTATACTGAAAATAAACGGAATGCACATTTTTATCGTGGACTTGGATCCGTATCTTTCAACGCTTCGCGGAAATTCCTGCCAAAATCGACTCTCCACCGTGTCTAGCTAATTTCACCTATCCATAAATAAAATTCCAATTTCCTGTTGATCCGATTATGATCGTATATAGGAAAAAATGAGCGACAGAGAAGCTTATTAAGATACAGACGTTGTTGCAGCACGCCTTATACATTTATTATGAATCTGTAGGTTTCCTCAGGAGGAGAGGATTAATAATATATGTGGTAGAAGCATTTGGGTGCCTGGAAACGTTGTATACTTTGGTTGAAGTTTGCGCTGTTACAAGAGAGTGGTTTCAGAAAGAATCGTATTTAATCTATGAGTTATAGATAACGAAATGCGCAACATATTTTGGGAAAAATAGAAAATATGAGTTTGTTTTATTGAAATAATCTTATGTTACACAAATTGAAAATATTCTGCTAATAACAGATATACATTAATTAAAAAGCTTGCTATCTTTGCATATTCGCCGCATATCGCCTTTTTTTCAAACCATCATGGATGAATTTGTCAAAGCATAGTAGGACGGGCATTTTTGTTCCAAATTACCCTATCAAAAATAATGAAACTGATAACTCGTGCTTTACACATTGAAGTTATTTAAAACGAAATTTGAAAGAAGAGTTTGACCGAAACAGAATCTATATCTCTAATCTGAGTAGATAGATAGATAGATAGCTAGCACAGTGCGTAGAAAAAGTCAAGGAAAAGATTAGGTATCAAAGAATTGGTAAATTATAAACAAATATAAATTAACCATAGTATCGCATTATAAGGGTGATTTCAAATATGCGACACTTTAAGAGTTATGTTGAGGTATTTTATCATAAAGTTATATGAGTATATATCAAAACGGTTTGTTTTAAAGTTGTTGAATGTTTAATAATAAATTCATGAACTATGACTACACGATAATAATATCACAGTTGGTTCCTTCAAAAACTATGTGGTTGAGAGGGAATTGTTTATTTGTCTTTCAATATTTTCAATATGTTTCGAGATCATTCATTATTGCAATTCCGTTTTCTAAAATGAATTACACGAATGTGAATGTTATATGCATTTTCTTTACTTCTTGGCAATGGAAATCGCGTCTGCTAGACGTCTTTATGAAGAGCGATACCCGAACCTATCATCCTCATCATTCAATATTTGCCCGTCTTCACCAATGTCTTAGTGAAACGGAAATTTAAAAAAAAACGGACGACTGATAACGGCACCCATCTACAGTAAGAATTCCACAGTTGAAAAAATTGTTCCTATATAAAATTGAGGAACATCCTACAATCACTAGTAAAATTGCTTTGCTTTAAAACATTAGTCAGACCACAGTTGGGAATATTGAAATATCAACTGTTGTTATCATATCACTTCAATGAGTGCGGACTTTGCCGCAGATTTCCGGCAAAGAGTGCTTTTTGTCAAATGTGACACAACAAATCCTGACTATTTGGCTCAATATCTTCACCGACGAGGCTACTTCTTAGAAGCCGATTATTAATTTTCATAATAATCACATATGAGCCAAGAAAATCCACACGAACTAGTGAAGCCTTCATCAACATCAATTTCTCTGTCAATGTGTGGGCCGGAATTGTTGGAGATCACCTGATAGGTCCACATTTTTTTACTGATGCGTTAAATGACGAGGTATACCGCAATTTCTTAGAGAGGACTTGCTGAAGAATTTCGTTGCAATAAGATTCAATGATTTTATGCATACGGTGCTCCAGCGCATTTTAGTTTATTGCTCGCGAGTTTTTGGACAATACGTATCCAGATCGGTGGATAGGACGGGGAGGTCCACAACCGTGCCTCCTCGTCTCCAGACTAAATTCTTGGACTTTTTTCTCTGGGTACCAAAGTCATTAGTTTATACGATCCCATTGAAAATGTCGATGAACTGAGAAGTCGTATTATCGCAGTTTTTCAAACTCTCGAAATATCCCTGGTACTTTAGAACGTACTCGCCAGTCAATACCACGGAGATTGAAGCTTGTATTGCAATTGGGGGCGTCATTTTCAACAGTTAGTATAGTTATTTTGTTTTACTAATTTTTTTGTTAATTTATAATAAAAAGATTAATTAGTTAACTTACTATTAAACATGTACAACTTTAGAACTAAGCGATTTTGGACATGTTCTTACGAACTTTATGATCAAAAAACCGCAGGAATCAGCGCTTAAAGTGTGTCGCATATATTGAGATCACCTGTATAAAAAAAACGATACTTTAGTCTAATCACTTGCACATTAATATACATGAACTTAGTCCTAGTCTACTCATGGTTTGAAAAAGAATAAGAACTCTTCAACATTTATAAAACATTTGCCTGCAGATAACAGTGCAATTGGTTTTTGAGAGAGATAGGGCTCTTCAGTTTAAGCTCAATAAATAAATAATTATACACTTATTAGGTACTCGGGAGCAACATTTTTATTGAAGAATGATTTGGTTGTTGGTAGCGGCAAAAGCTTTCTAGCGTTTACACCTCTTGTGCCATATGTATAGGTATTTTCTTGTTTGCTAAACAGGTCCTAATCTTTCTTTACAAAAATTATGTATTCAATGACATAAATCGCTAAGAGGGTAAGTATATTGTAATCCCGAAGCACAAGAAATCTACAAGAATATACCTCTTTAGGCCGAAAATTTGACGAAGACAAACCTTTTGCAGTCTAAATATTCGTAGCGACTCAACAGATATGCCCCAAAAACTAATAAGGTACATATTTCAATCTACTGTAGACATAAGCATACTATGTTCGGTATTAGAAAAAAAATCAGGAAAATATGTTCTGTCCAATCCTTTAATTCATTATTATTAACACAACCGATTTTGCACTAGGCCATCTTCAGGTGTATTACGTCATTAGAATCAAAAGCTTAAATCATCTTATTATTAAAATTTTTCTTACAATTAAAACAATACTTACGTATCAAATTGTAAGAAAATTTAATAATAAATGACTTTGCTTTTGAATTCTATGACGTAATACCACCTGAGGATGGCTAAGGGAAACCGATTTGTTAATATATAAAATTAAAGGATTGGATAGAACACATTTTCCTGTTTTTTTTCGAAGACTGAAGATCATAACTCCACCAATCCAGAACCTACAACAACATAAGCATATAAGCTAAGGGCAGTTTCTAAACCCATGTTTGAGTAACGATCATTCCTTTGATGAAGCCAGAGTCAGTAAGTTAACTCCGAGCCAGATTGCAAACTTTTATGATAGGATGCAACCTGAGTAAGAGGGCTGAAATGGCGCCTTCTTCGGGTTTACACCCGCCCATGGACGCAAGAAAAAACAATCCTTAAGGCATACTGAAAAGAAGATAGTTTAGTTGTCAAAGTAGCAATATGAGCTTTCTAATTTAATTAGCAGTCAGTCACAAAACAAAATTGACCCTTTGAACTGAGGTAAGAATATGGTAATAAAATCTGCGAACCATAACTCAAATGAACTTAAGGTTGTTTTGCTTAATTATCGATAATGCCGTTTGTTCTCACCACGACTAAAGTATCAGCTATATATTTAGCAGTTTTATGACACATAATATTGGGCAGATCATTTACACACATCAAAAAAAAAAACAGGGGACCTAAAATAGACCCTTGCGGAACTCCTCTTTCAAGGGTTATCCAGTTCGAGTATGGTTTCTCACCAGTTTCAGTGTTGTAGGCCTCAAGTTTGTTTCCTGTTTTTCAAGAAGGATTCGATCAACCGCCAACAATTTCCACTAAGTCCTAGAGCCTCCGTTTTTCGATATAGCGTAATCCAACTAAAGCTGTCAAATGCCTTAGTTAAGTCTAAGAATTCCGCAACTGTTTCTTGACTTTGGTTGATTCCCATTAGTATTTCCTTTATTGTTCTAAATACAGCTCTGTTGGTATTTCTGCCCCGTATGTAAGTAACCATTTTGCTGAGAATTTAACTAATAATTTTTAATACCTTTCCAATATATATTTTGGATGCATTTGAGTATTGATATTGGTCTGTAACTATAAACCTTTGATTTTTCTCCGTTTTTATATAACGTGGTTACAGTAGATTTTTTTAAATAGTTCGAAATATCCTGTCATTTATACTGAGATGTATTAAATGACCCAAAGGTACAGCCAACTGCTCCAAACTTGTTTTCAATATTTAATATTCCTCTCACAGGAACATCATCGTATTCAGTGGAAGCCAAATACCTACGCACTTACTCATTCAAGGTAATGACGAGTAGACAACCTTAGGAAAATTGATTCTGCAGAGCTATTTTAAGCGCTGAAACCTATGCCAAGCCTGTACCAGCGGTGGTTAAACAGTAAATCAGTTTGTGTCCAAATCCGAAATCGACAATGAATTACGTAGAAACCTCTATATAGTTATTGTTTAGTAATGATGACCACTTGACAAAATTTTCCATCACCAAAATTTAGCAAAACTAATTTGTACTACACGACATGGAAATTAGAATAACACCCAGAAGATCTGATGCTTTTATTAAACTTGGCAGAAACGTTTAGCTATTCAACGAAAAATTGAAGTTCTATTTCTATGGACCAACTAGTCATGGCGTTGTCACATCTTACAACCTTTTCTGATATTATTCACAGTTGTATTTCTTGGGATCTTCATCGTTTAATTATGCAATTGCCGTATTGGAAATCACTGTCAATTTTGCGAATTCAACAGAGCCGCAAGGCAAAAGAAATTTGTAATTGTTTATGAAAACTAAGAGATAACAATGAAACCAAGATGTATGTATGTAAATAGAAGGGTGATGTTACACTGCGACCTAAAAGATCTATTGTGTCCCCTATTCTTGCAGCTTTCCAGCTGGCCTTCCAATCCTATTCCTTTCAGAAAGTGTAGGATGTCAGAAGGTCCCAGTCTAGGTAAGTCTCTCTCTTCGATTTCACATGCTCCCAGGTGCAATGCCCTCGAGTTGCACAGTGTTACGCAGTTTGAAGAGGTGGATGGGTGTTTCATCCTGTTCCCCACAAAATCTGCATTCAGGATCTTTTTCCAATCCAAGCTTACTCAGGTGTTTTCAGTCTACAATGGCCTGAAAGTATTCCTGTTAATATGCGAACATTGTTCTGACTCAGGTTGATGCATTCTGTAAACCTCTTCTGGTTATAAATTCCCAGAAGAATTATGAAACCAAGATAGTTCCATACTTCCTTATGGAATTATCGAACAGAAATTGTCAAAGCTAACCCTCAAACACTAGAAATGAATTTCCTCCTTGTATTGATGGTCGGAAGCATAATGTTCGTCTACACTAATCTGGTGCATCATTACAGCCGAAATAGTTTTCCAAATTTAAAAATAGATTCCAATATTCCCTCAAGAAATTAGACAGGATACATTGCATTATACATTGCAAACTCTTTAGACCTGCTAGTTAGAATACAAAATGCTTTCACCTTAGAGCTGATCCACTTAACCTGAATTTGCAACTTGACACATATTAATTATAATTGGCAGTAACACTATTAACTAGTAACATCAAAATTATGCCGAACATTTGGAAGAACCAGTAAAGGTTAGCAGATAAAAAAAAATAATTCCTCATCGTTTGATAAAGGTTAAATAAATTATATATTCTTAAGAAAATCACAAGCGAGCTTTTCCTCGAAGTCGAACAATTTCCATCTAATTAACTGCAAGGAAGTAGAGATAACTGACGTAAAACTTACGAAAAACAAGCAATGTCTCCTCAGATATAATTTATGAAACTCCTTTAAAGAAAATAAATACGTGCTTATCCGATTCTAGCATTGCAAAGCAGTTCATCTAAAGTAGTCGTTATATCATTGCTTCGTATACAAATCTGCATATATCAAAAATCCCATCACGAAAGTTATACCCGTTCCCATTTAATATTCGCTTCCCATTACTCGTTAAACTTACTGCAAGCTACGATTAACAAAACTACCAACGAGTTTGTTTGTGTTGTTAGCGAATATGAAAATCCCGAGCCGCATTAAAGCAGCTCTCTATGTATATTGCGGCGTCACGGAGGTGCCATAAAGGGCACTAAAAAGGGGCCGCAGTTACGATGCGTTACCGATGCGACTTGATGTTGACCGAGTACAAAGTTTTACGGCGCGGCGTCTGGAATGCTGGCCGTCGAAATTTAAAAAGCTTACAGTATAAAAAGATAACGAAGTTTAGATGTAGGTCAAGACACGTTCTGACATATTAATGGCGCCGCATTTGGAACGGAACAGGATGCGCGGGAATCCTGCCAAACGTAAAGTAATATGCAACTGTTGTGGAGGAAAATTGATTTTCGGGATTCTATACACGACGATTAATGTTTAGTTTTATTTAGGAGATATGTTGAAGTGAAACTAGTTGAAAGCAAAATGGAGTAAAGCAATCAGGCTAATATTTACTTAAATTTACTTTGTGAACGTCAAAATTTAATTGTATTTAAGATGTAACAGTCAAAAAGCAGTCTACAGGGTATTCCACGTAACTGGTTCATTAAAAGTTTATGATGTTCTATTATTTACTTATATTTGAGATTTTGGCACCAGTATCTGTTCGATTGGAACTATAAATGTAAAATACTTTAACCAAAAAATCACTTCCGGTTGACCGGAATGGATGTCAACTTTCTTATTTAAATAGAATGATCTAATTTTTTATTCATTTTTGGATTCTACAACTATAAATACGTCAGTTTTCATTAAGCTATTTCTATAGCTACATGTTGCCGTTTTTGAGTTATTTAAGTTTTTCTTTTTTTTTAGTCATAATCATTGCATCATTGAGAAATTAATATCTCGGTTAATACTGCAAGTAGAGACTCCAAATTTGCTGTTGTGAATGTAGATATAACTCTAAGAAAACGGTAAGCACACTTTACATTCTAACATACAGGATGTTCACTAAACTGAGAACAAGTGACATATTTTCAAATGCAAGAAAACTCAATTTTTTTAAATAGAACATTCCTGTATTTTAATTCGGAATTAAGAATAAATATCATACCCATCGCTTTATATGAGCATTCCGTATCCTATCTCTAATAGTTTTGAGATATGAGCGACTTTTTGTTAAACAGACTAAGTAACCCTATCTTACAAAATATACAGGCTCAATATATGCGACAAACTTTAAGCGCTGATTCCTGGGGTTATTTGATTCATAAAAGTTCATAAGAACATATGTCCAAAATCGCTTAGTTCTAAAGTGTACAATGTTTTAATAGTAAGTTAACATAATTAATTTTTTATTATAAATTAACAAAATAATTAGTAAGACAAAATTTAACTTATACTAAACTGTTGAAAATGATCCCCCAACTTCAATCTCTATACTGCAGCTGTTCAAAATACCAAGGGCCATGATTAGAATTTCAATAATCTTAAATACCCCTGGTATTGACTTGGCGAGTCCGTTCTAAAATACCAGGGTATTTCAATTGTTTGAAAGCTGCGATAATACGATTTCTCAGTTCATTCGACATTTTCAATGGGAGTCGTATAAACTAATGATTTAAGGTGACCCAGAGAAAAAGTCCAAAGAATTTAAGTCTGGAGACCGAGGAGGCCACGGTTGTGGACCTCCTTGTCCTATCCACCGATCTGGATACGTATTGTCCAAAAACTCGCGAGCAACTAAATGAAAACGCTCTGGAGCACCGTCATGCATAAAATACATTTGTAATCTTAATTGCAACGGAACTTCTTCCAGCAGTAGGGGTAGCTCCTCTTCAAGAAAATTGCGGTATACCTCACCATTTAACCGCATCGATAAAAAATGCGGACCTATCAAGTGATCTCCAACAATTCCGCCCACACTGACAGAGAATTGATGTTGATGACGGGCATTCACTAGTTCGTGCGTATTTTTCGACCATATGTGATTATTATGAAAATTAATAATCGCGTTTCTAGAGAAAGTAGCCTCGTCGGCGAAGAATATTTGAGCCAAATAGTCAGGATTTTGTGCGATTTTGTATTGCATCCATTGACAAAAAGCCACTCTTTGCGGAAAATCTGACAGCAAAAGTTCCTTCACCCGTTGAATCTGATATGGATACAACAGTTGATCTTTCAATATTCTCCAAACTGTGGCCTGATTAATGTTTAAAGTAAACGCAATTTTTCTGGTGCTTGTAGTAGGATGTTTCTCAATTTCATTTAGTACCATTTCTTCGACTTGTGGAGTTCTCACTGTAGATGGGTGCCCATTATCAGTCGTCCGTTTTTCAAAATTTCCCGTTTCACTAAGACGTTGGTGAAGACGGGCAAATATTGAATGATGTGGGATGATACAGTTCGGGTATCGTTCTTCATAAAGACGTCTAGTAACACGCGAATTTCCATTGGCAAGACCGTAAACGAAATATCACACATCTCAGCAGTCGTGTAATTCATTTTAGAAAACTGACAATAAACTGAATGAATACTCTGACAACTATTGACAAATATTGAAATGACAAATAAACAATTCCCTCTCAACACAATAGTTTTTGAAGAACCAACTGTGATATTATATCGTGTTAGTCATAGTTCATTCAAACTAAACATAAACATTCAATAACTTTAAAACCAAACCGTTTTGGACATATACTCATATGAACTTTTATGATTAAAATAATCTCAGGAATCAGCTCTTTAATTTGTCGCACATATTGAGAATCACCCTGTATTTGCTTCAATAAATCGCTATTCTTTCATAAAATTTGTTCATTCACAAAATATGTAAGTGTATGCAGTAACGTAAAATATCAATGTTCAATTAAAATTTAAGTCCCAATTTTTTATGACTTTTTTTTAAATTTATTTTGATAGCATATAAATATAACCATATAACATATTTATAATAAAATCTGTCTCCAGTAAACTTTAGGATTTTGGTCATAAAATTGAAATAAAAATTGTATTTAAAAATGTTTTGTGATCATAACCTAGTTACTTCTACATATAGAATAAAAAGTTTTCTAGTAAAATTATAGGACATTCCATCCCTATAAAAAATGTTTATCAGTCTTCTCTACATTATAAGCTATATATTTCTAATATAAAAGGACTGTTAAAGATTTAGCAAATTGTGCCGGAAATAGTCGAATGAACTTGAAACTGGCTAAACTTGAAAAAAGAATTCCAATAAAATACCCCATAAAATTCCGGAACAGCTGTCTAAACGTCTTCGCACATCCATATTTTATCTTCTTTTTAGTATCGCGCACACTATGATAACCACATATATTTTTTACATTAAAAGTCAATGAAATACGTGAATGTAGAAACACATGTAGCTTAGGTATATGCCTTTGTAATCTTGCTGATGTTTAACTTCGTACTTGAATTCCTCTGCAGATTTTCACGTCTCAAAAATACATATTACTAGGTAAATACGCGTATTATATTGCATATCGTAGGCATATATAATTTAATTTTTAGGCACATAATTGGATGTGTCAGCAGAGAAGTTAGAGGTTAAAGCAACGCAGGAGGGCGCTCCATTTTAACCACGTTTCGCCCAAATTCTCTACTATACATTACATTCTCCACCTCTCACGTTCACAGCGTTTATTCGGAGTTAGTCTGTTCTCTCCAGAGACAAATATAGAGAGAGAAATACGAGGTTCGTAAAAACGCCGAGAATATTTTATTTTATATAAGAGAAGAGCATGCAGCGAATATCAGTATAATATAGATCCATAATGGGGCGGTTATTTACATCAAAATGTCGACATAAAAAAAGGGATGAAAACTATAAAAAAAAACTCTTGGCGAATCATAAAGATAAATCTATGAATGCCTATCCGCATTTTTTGATGCATAAATTATCCCTTAAATGTTTGAATATTATAAGAAATTTAAAAAAAAAATGATTATTCCAGCGTTTAAATTATTAGATAACTTGAAAAGCTTTAAAACTTCGCAAAAAAAGGGTTATTTTTTTTTTAGCTGAAGTTGATGGGAAAAGATCAGTTTTAGCACGCTCTAAAAAAAACTAATGCAGACTTTTATCTCAAATTTACATATTTCTACAACCGACCATATATCATCATATTCTGAGCAGCGTTAATTGTATCTCGCTAAGGACGGCATAAAAAAGAAATGTTTATTTACACCCTCCTAAACATTTTGGCATCTTGCCACGTCCGCCTTCGGCCGCAGGAAGCTCCCGAATGTTATATAACTTAACGTTGATTATGGCCCGGGAGCCAACTCACTAAGAGGGGCCAATTAAGCTGCGGGAACAATTTTCCCTTAAGATTATAGAGTCGCCGGTCCTTTAAGTCCACGAGGATCCGTCCTTTGCGCTCTTCCTCCCACTAGACTGGAAAGTTTTTTGGGAAAACGATTTTCTCCTTTAACACTTTGGCTCTTCGTTAAAGAAGCCAAGTTTAACCGCATTACTTAGGACCCTTTTCAAATTGAAAGAATACTTTCTTAATGGAAAAAGGGATGTTGAGATATACAGTGAGATATCAAGATAGCGAACACACAAGTGTTATGGACGCAAATCTGATACTATTACATATATTGTAAAGCGAGTACTTTGTCGTCGATGCTAAAAAATATCAGATAGCTATGTTTGAAAGAAAAAATGAAATTCAGGTCGTTAATGTTATTAAAATTATGAAATTATGTACATATTCTAAACGTAGTTAATACATCGACAAAATACGATTTTTATATGTGATGCCAATTGATTTACTCGTTATTTCTCGTGAAATTAATTAAGACTGCTGTCTAGTGCATTACTGGTTGCCTGCTTTTCAGTGACGGCTCGTCACAATATTGAGTGGTGGGACCAATGAAGGACCAACTTCCCTTTCTCCTCTCCCTCCTCCATTTTATTACTTTCCATTTTAAATCAGTTTACCTCAGCTTGCAGTAATTTATTACTTCATTTATTGCTAAGGGCCATTATTACAATCACGATTTAAGGATTAAATACCATCCAAAAATACTGCTTTGGATGTATACAGCGATAGTGAGACCGATCATCACCTATGCATCAGCAGCATGGAGCAAAAGAACTAATCTGGCCACCGCGAGAATTAACCTCTCGAAAGTGCAAAGATTAGCATGTGTATGCATAACGGGGCTATGAGAACCTGCCCAACAGCAGCATTGAAGTAGTATTCGTTAGGGATGAGTAACGACCTGCTCCTTATCGAGCTGGTTGCACCCTCCGACTCCGGCTTTGAACCTGGTGCAAGAAATCAGTTCAGGTCTACAGGTCTTTCTTTAAATTGTAGTAGTGTGATATCTTAAAAAAAAAAAACGGTCGGTCGGTTTTCTTAAAAAAAAAGTCACTTAGCTTTTGTTCATTAGGCACATCATTGGAGAAAGAAGTTAAAAAAAAACGATTTCTATATGAACAGGTTTGTTAATTAAGGTTTAAAACGACTGCGGTTGCGGAGCGAGTGCACTGGTGCAAAACCTGCTTTTTTACGGGTGCACCAACTTGGTGCGAAACCTGCTTTTTTACGGGTGCACCAACTTGGTGCGAAACCCGCTCTTTTACGGGTGCACCAACTTGGTGCGAAACCTGCTTTTTTACAGATGCAGCGCAACTTGGTGCGTAAACCCGCTCTTTTACGGGTGCACCAACTTGGTGCACCAACTCCGATCAGCGAACCAGTTCCAAAAGAACAGGTCCGATCCGGAGCAGCCATCCCTATAGTATTGGATCTTGCCCCCCTCCACATTACAGTAGAGGGCGTGGCGAAGAGAACCGCACTACGAATGGTCAAGGAAGGAATGATTAAGCATAGGCCTCAATCTCCTGACGATGATCAAACCTGGGATATGCCCCGGGATGATATGTTAAAAAAATTTAGCTTTGTGAAAGAATTCACCATAAAGCTAAGTAAGTAACAGGAGCGAGTGGGATCATAACACCATCTTGAACCTTGAATAGAAATGCCATCAAATGGTATACTGATGGCTCCAAAACGGCAGAAGGAACTGGAATAGAATATATGGATGCCTAGAACTACATATTTCGAAAGCTGGGAAAATACCCAAGTATATTCAGGGGAAATACACGCTATTGGAAGATGTGTCAGTTCTTATGGATAGGAACTATCGGAAGCAGAGAGATTATCATCGTGTCTGATAGTCAAGCAGCCATCAAGGCGCTGAACTCATATGAAATCAGCTCCAAGATGGTTGGGAATGCCTAGGGAAACTAAATGAGCTAGGCAAAAGAAATAAAGTAACCCTCCTGTGGTTCCGGGTCACACAGGAGTGGAAGGAAACGAAATAACAGATAACCTCGCCAAAAAAAGGGCTGGAATGCCTTTTGTAGGGCCTGAACCCTTTTGCGGGTTAAGTAGCAGTACAATACTCAAGAAACTAAAAATGGAAATGGAGCAGAGAAAATCCAGTTACTAGAAAAATCTCCAGGGAATGAGGCAAAGTAAAATTCTTCTGGGAACTTATAACCAGAAGAGGTTTACAGAATGCATCAACCTGAGTAAGAATAATGTTCGCATATTAACAGGAATACTTTCAGGCCATTGTAGACTGAAAGGACACCTGAGTAAGCTTGGATTGGAAAAAGATCCTGAATGCAGATTTTGTGGGGAACAGGATGAAACATCCATCCACCTCCTCTCAAACTGCGTAGCACTGTGCAACTCGAGGGCGTTGCACCTGGGAGCATGTGAAATCGAAGAGGGACACTTACCTAGACTGGGGCCCGCTGACATCCTACACTTTCTGAAAGGAATAGGATTAGAAGGCGAGCTGTAAAGCAGCAAGAATAGGGGACACAACAGATCTTTTAGGTCGCAGTGTAACATCACCCTTCTATCTATCTACATCTACATCTACATCTAACGTCTGTATGTTTATAAAGCTTAAGGAAAATGCAAATGGTGTATTCGTCAACTTGTGTCAGACAAGAACCGCACCTAAATTATGACCCAAAGAAAGCGTATTTTATCATTAGTGCAACTTTAATCAGCTGATATTCATATGTGTAAGGAGAAGAAGGGTGAATAACATCACTACAATCACTATTGCCAAAACAGCTTTATAAATATTCACTGCTCATTGCATAAATATGATTAAAATATTTAATTTGTACCATCCACTATCCAAGATGTAATACTTGTATTTGCAGATAATGTTATCTATCCTTATAAGGGAAGTTAAAAGAACACAGAGACATGCCCGTCGTTCTATTACCTACGATTATGCCTGTATTTACATATGTGTAATATATAAATGAACAACATAACTAATGAATTAAAAACTGTGTATCGAGCATTCCTTGAGAATATGGACACTCATACATTGATGAAACAAGCAGACCACTCAAAATAAGAGTTAGAAGAGGCCAGTATACGACCGTATTGTACAATAGTGTGTACACAAAACAAACACATAGGCAATTTATATTACATCGTCAACTACGGAATTGGGAAACCATACATCTTATCAGTGCTTCACCCTGGTGACGGCAGTAGAAACACTGCCGAAACGTCTCATGTAAACAGTCCGACATAGGATGTAAACGGCCCAAACACCAACTCATATTCTAGTAAACCATTCTCAAGAATTTCATTATTTTTAGTAAACTTGACAGCACGGGTATGTGTACCTTGCATCTAATTATAAAACCCTTAGAGATTGGTAGTTGTTAACTATTTATCTAGGACGCTTATTAGCTTCACAGTAAACAAAATTGTGCTTGGTTTTAACTCATTACGTTTTATTTTATTAAAGAACTTTAAGAACATCTCTCCTACTTTACTTGGTTTACAAGATTCATCAACTTGAATAAATAAACTACAACACCGGCTCAAGTTGATTGTAGGATCATAAGCATGTTTGGGGTTCACTTTAAGTACGCATACTGAAGCTATAATAATAATTCTTTTATTTGTTCTTGGTATTGCGGACTTTTTTAAACAAATATGTAAAAATTACTTATAGATTGACATTAAAACGTTTTATTACAATAAAAATATTTTAAAGTTATAGACATTATTACATGTCATTTCTGTAAATATACAACGTGTGTATAAATTGTCGCAAAAGCTATACGTAGCGACATACTTCCTTCGTTTCTGAATCGAAAATCTAAATGGTAAAATATGGGGTACTATGCTTCATGCGTCTTCAGGAGCCACTGAAAGTAACATACATTTGGCAACACTGTAGTCGCATACTACCTAATGTAGTTACAATTACTTGTCAAAATTGACAGACCAGAATTACAAATGACAATTGTGATAACACAAATGATACATAGGGAAAAGCAAAAGAAGCTTTTATTAAAACAATTTAGTAGTTTTGATTTTTCGAACGCATCTTCTTGCTAATAAATTAGCGACACTATTACCTACGCATATGTTCAAATTGATATCCGCCTGTTTTGTAAACACATTTGCAATCTACGAGGTATTGTCTGTATTACTTGTTCAAGCCTTTCCGTTGTAATTTCTAATACTTGCCGCGTTAATTCTCCTATGACTTCGTCAGCGTCTTGTGAGGTGTTTGCGTAAACTTTCACCTTTATGAAACCCCAAACAAAAAAGTCTAAAGGATTTAGGTCGGGAAGACCTTGCAGACCACCGCGTCCAAATTCACCTGTTAGAGAAGTGTCATCCAACCACTCTCTCACATTACGAGAAAAAATGTCCGGAGCTCCAACATGCATGTAAAAAATGTTACGGCGTATATTCAATGCCATCTCGTCAATAACTTGTTCTAATACATTTAAATACCCGTTGGCATTCAAGTCGATTTGGCAGATAGATTGGCCCAACGACACGGTGATTTATTATACCACCCAAACATTAACTGAAAACTTTCTTTGGTGGACCGTATTCCCCGAAACGCATGAGGATTTTCATCTGCCAATGGTAAAAATTTATGGGTATTGAGTACCCATCTCTGGTTAAAAATAGACTCGTCGGTCCAAAGAACACCTCTTTAAAAACCCGCCATCTTCTTTGAATCCTATTTAAAGATACTTTGACAAAAGTTTAAACGGGTGTTGTTATCGTTTTCATAGAGCGGCTGCACCTTTAGTTATTATGGTATGGATAAAGAAGGTTTCACGTGGAACCAAATGAACGGTCTTATTACTGCGGATATTGAATGTGGACGCCAACTGTCGAGTACTGACGGTAAGGATTTTCATGTACTAGTCTAGAATTTCCTCTTCCATTGTAATGTTACGCCGTTGTCTAGGTCGAACCAGCTTGGCATTTCTTTTCTTAAACGAACCGTTTCACGTAGACGTTGTCCAGCCGTCGAAGTAGCGTTTCCAGTAGGATGTCTCCGGTTTGGAGAAACGCACGCGATATTCCTTGTTGTCGCCATGTTAGCATTCCATTACAAAAACGTTATACCATATACATATCGGCATATTCATTAAATGTAAAAACCATTGTAATAAACAAAACAATAAACGGAACGATAAAAACACTGAAACAGAAAAACTAATCAAGGAATACGAGCAATCACGAAAAAGAGCAGAGCTTGCATAAAATTGAACACTTCAGATTAATGTCAAAATTTACAGTTAATGGTTTTGATTGAAATCAAATTAGAATACAAATCATTGTCCTTACAATGTTGTCAAATGTGTTTTTCATGAGAGGATGCTTATGAAGAAATGTTGAAACCAGGCTCTAAAATCAAAAAGAAACTGTTTACGAAAAAACAGGAATAAGAAATCGTCTAAATTCAAAATTGCAGCTATCTATACCGACAAATAACGAACACAAACTCTTATTAAGGAACTAAGAACAAGAACCTCGTGAAGACTTATGAAAGCATAGTACAATATTTTACCATAGATTTTCGATTCAGAAACAACGAATATGCTACGGTAGCTTTTCGACAATTTATACACGTTGATCACTTTGAAATTATAATTACATTGTAAATGCATTATACATTCATATTCTAATACATACATAATATCTTACTGCATTTTTACATATGCAATTATTTCGAAACGTCAATCTACAAGCTCTTTTTGCAATTTGTGGACAAGTCCAATACCAAGAAATCCCAAGATATTTTTCTATACTTAACCCAAATCAATTCCCTCTCTTCCACCCATACGAAACCGTAACTAAATTATTTGGCGCCAACGTGGGGCCATTTGTGATAAAAATCTAACAATTATCGATTCTATCGCTCACCGCTTGCCGGCCTCCTTGCAGGCTCGTACATGCATCCTCACTTCCGGTAATCGTCGCGATGTTCTGCCAACTGTTGACGAACCTCTCGGCGCCCGTAACCGTTGACCACTCGCGCAATGCAGACGTCGCACGCTCCCACCTTCATGTGTTTCCACAGAGACGAAATCTGCAACGGAATTGTTTCAATATGAATCGTTCGGTACGACAAAGTGGAATGTAGAAAGTACGTTTTCACAAAGATAACGAAGTGAACTGATTTAATAACTTATAAGTAAAACTGTGAAGGACATGTTTTGTAAAAATCCTCATCAAGCATTTTATCAATGAAAAGTGTTCGACTCATGTTGTTGTTGTTCTTATGAACAACTAATTAACACTGCTAGCTTTCACGGCCGGTAATATAACTACATTTTCTTGCGGGTTTCCCGGTGTCAAAACTTTCCTCGACTTGCGCTTCATACTGACAGTCTTCTTGATATAATTGAATGATTTCCATGGTCCGAATTCTCTTATAGAAAGATACCTTTGAGGAAGCACTAAATAGAATGTACACTGACATCGCCATAGGAGAGCACTAAGAAGAAGACGACACTGGAGAAAACACAGAACCCGAAGGAGGATGCTTTTACCTTACATGCGGAGTCACCGAAAAATAGGCCAATTTTGAAGAAATGCAACGTACAAGTACGCTCGGACTGCAGGGTCAGTCGTAGTCTACGCCGCAAAGATAAGATACCCAAGGGCGCAGAAGTATCTACAAGATAACATGCAATGCGACATGCTCGTGGACAAACAGAGAGCCTCAATAAAATAAAAGAACACGGAGGGACGCAAGATTAGAGACCGACAATCAGCGTGGCAAACACATGCACGAACCGGACCAAAGTGGCTTCAATAATGTAAAATATACTACCACCAAGAATAGGGAAAGACTTATCAGGAAGCTAGAAATAGATAAGAATAAAACCGTTACAGAGAAGAGTACCACCTTAGCACACTGAAGGCTTACTACAACCTCACGTCAATGGCGGAAACTACCGTTGGTGCACCGGGGCTATATAAGAAGAATTTCGGACATGAGAATTCTGTCATTATCCTAAGAGCTGTCAGTCAGAGAGTGAACGTCGAGCGAAAGTTGACACACGCGAACCCGCAGAAGCTGTTAGTTAAACAACGTAATTGTTTAAAAAAATAATACTGGCCAATAGTTCAGACGCAGAAATAGCCCTTACTCATTTCTTCTTATATATACATGTTTGTTGAGGAAGGGAATCCGGAAACTGGAATAGTAAGGTTGGGCACAATTGTGCTCAACAAACAAATATTCAAGTTAAAATTTTATTCTAAATTCCCAATAATCTCCCACCGTACAGCTACATTATTTGGTGTGAAGTGTGTCAAAGAGCTAACAAGTAGCCTTATCATTTTCTGCCTATTCATACAAAATAAGTATAATAATAAAAAATGCTGGACGACATAATGACTTTTCAATAGTGAAATGCGCGATATGATGTGTTGTAAAGAATTCGAAATTCCATCCTGTACAAGCAAGTATTTAAATTTATTTTATTTAATTACGTATTGATATGTACCGTGGCATTTGCTGAAGTTAGCGTCTAGTTTAATAGGAAACAATAGTCTATTTCGTTTAAAAGACTCGCTAATTTAGATAATATGGTATTACTTTGTATTTATTCTGCTTCTTGTTTATGTATGTTACAAATGCTGTTCAGCAGTTCCCACGTTCCTCTCAAGTAGGCGTCTGAAGTCAGAAAAATAACGCCTTCGTCATACTTACGGCCCTCCTGTAAAGAGAGCGCGAACTAGTTATCGTGCCAAATGACGTCACAATCAAAGTATAAAAATTCTTTACATTGCTGTTTGAAATTTAATTAATTCGTGGTCTTCGTTACAGTAAAGTAAAAGCATGCGTCTCTTTCGTATCGGCCGTTTCCAAATCTTAAATTTAAAACTTCTCATCTTAGTTTTTGGCAAACAAAATACGCTTTAAAAATTTGGAGAACAGAAGCAAAAGCTTTCCTCGTAGAGTGTTTTTTTTGTGATAAAATTCATGAAAATTTACCCATTTCTTGCTTAAAAAATTGTGAGTTGTGTGTAAGTTTTTGTGCCTTAAAAAACAATTGATTACGAGAGAATTATTTTCCCACATCGGCTGGTAAGATGTCCAAAATCTCTGCTTAAACCTAACCAATGTAATACATTAAAACCTGTAACTCGTTCGCTCTTCTCTCTCTCCCTTAAAAATAAATTGTAAGGAAAATTTTACCTGAGCTTATGTTAATCAACATTTATAAATTTAAAGTATTCAAAAAGACAAAATTTGTTTGTTTCTTGTCGTTCACTATTATTTCATTTTTGTTGTAGTTTGTTAGATATTTCCAATGTTTAAATATTCAATTTATAATTGTAAAAAAGAAATCTTTCTAATTCGCATTTTTAAAAGATTCAGTTTGACCCTCATAAGACTGGAGAGAAGTAATTTTGAGAGAAAGCCGACGAGGAGGCAGTCGAAATCTTAGGTAACTACCGGCCCTGCTTCATGACCGAGAAACACTGTGGAAGCATCTGGCTAGATTCTAAAACAACGCTACCGAAGAAAAAGAATGCTGTCAGGCATTGTGGGTTATCTGTGAAACGGATTGCTTTGATTATTTTAAATTGGGCTGGCCATCCCAAAAGTCCCCGATAGGAAAACCCGGTTCCGTTACAGTGTGTTTTCTCAACAGATTTAATGACTTGCTGCCCCGAGATATTACCAATTATATCCAACTAAACAACCAATCACAAATTTTTTAGAAATCTTCATATCGCCAGGAAAAACTGGTTTCCGTTCCGGGACCGTTCTCATTGATGGTTGGTCGTGAAGTGAATTTCTTTGCCACCTAGAAGTCCAGATTTTAACCTCTAGACTTCTCTGTTGGTCCACATGAAGGAATATTCCAGATGTTCGCCTGGTGACCCACAACCCTTCACTTATCTTTTTGTTTTATCCATTTTTCTAACCATTACATATAATCATCTGCCTGTATTTTTTTTAAACCGTAAGCGAACAGAGAATTTAATATAATTTTAATATAAATACATATTTTTAACACATTATTACTTTGTGCATGTTAACAAATTCATTCTCCATTTATAAGGACTACTGCAAATAACCCACATCAATACAAACCCACTGGCATCATATCTTAAATATTTGTGTTGGTTAATTAGGTTTTCTGAAAGCGCCGTACAATAAAAGCGTTTGCCCAACCCACTACATCGACTCTCCCACCAAACAACAAATGAAGTGAGGGCGATTTCTAGCGAAGTGCTCGCGTTCTTTCAGCTGAAATACAAGATGTTTGGGAGAGGCTGGAAATACGAAGAACGAAGAAGAATGTTAACGGATCAAGAAATTTGCAGGTAAACCCTTTGGAATGTTTGTAAAAGCGCTGTATCTACGTTAAGTATTTGAGTGCTTTTATTAATATAGAGATCCGGATGTATATATATCAACAAAAGTTTTGGTCGGAATTTGTTTTGATTATTTCAATTAAGTGGTAATTTTTTACTGTATATTATGTTCAGTTATATTGTCTATTCTTATTTTATGGTTCATTTTGAAGAAAGAATTGATGAGAATGGAGACAACGTTTTGTTCTTCAAATGTTCCTGTTCATGTTATCGATTCGTTTTTTTTTTAGTTAAGCAGAAGCGCAAAATTTGAGAGTAAAAAAAAATTCAAAAACCACTTTTCTTCTCTAACAATTTATGAATTAATAGTAAAGACAAAATAAAGATGTAAAAAAAATAACAGGTGTATCAGATATAGAGTTAAATAAATAATATGTAGCAGCTTAATCATATACAATCAAAAATCTTAATTCACAGGTTATCTAAGCATTAACAGGAAAAAATATTTATACTTTGCCTGGCTAGAGCAGCCCCTTACCAACCAAATTCTGTCCGGATACCCCAATACACTATATTCAGCCATTACCGTTGTGTTTTGTGTGGTCGCCCTGGAGTGCAAGCCACTCAACATTTTATTTAAATTTTCCCGTCCGAAAAAACGTCTTTTCAGGACCATCATATTTCATATACAAAATCGAAGCTTGATGCACCGGCCAAAAGCGCGGAATGTATAGATTCATTTCCACGATATCATAGTAAAAAGGGTATTGCAAATTTTCTTTATCTACATTATTTTGCGTAATCATTCAATTCATTTTCGTTATATGATTAAATAAATGCCAAAAAAAAATAATCAGATCATGTGTACCGTTATAACAACTAACTCTCGATTCGACAAAGCAAAAGAAAAATTTAGTTTTAACTACTGAAGTTGCAATCGTGAACTCGAACGTCTTATCAGATATTAAAATATACCTGTAGACTTACGAGAATGCTCTTAATAAAAAAGGAATGTTTATTGTAAAAAAGAAAAAAATTAAACTGCCTCAGTTGCATTTTACAAGGCACACTGCCATTGCCTTTGTTATTCAGAACGACGTAAATGACTTACGCACACCTAAGAATAATACTAAATGAGTGCAATATTATACATAATACCACGTTTAGCGTGCTAACATACGTTCCTTGCATCAGGCCCGCTAAAGAATTGCTCTAATTTTACTTTTTTCTTAATGATGAAATCCGATTTCGGGGTTTGTTTTATATGTCATGTAGTTAACACCCAGCAAACTTTACTTTTTATTTGATTCACCTTTATATTTGTTACATTATACTGTCAATCTTCTTATGTTGTGGAGCATCATCAACTAATCAATGTGATTTTATTTGAAGAACACCAAAAGAAATAATCATAATTTTTGACATAAAATTTCTTAGAAAACTTCTCTTAATATACCTAATAACAAAAATACTTTATTTTGTTATGTTAAGCGTTCGGTATTTACATATGCTAAAAAATCATTTGCAATATCTGAGTTGTAAATCTTGAGACAGCAAACTCATGATGGAGATCCTTCTTTAAATATACATTAAGATTGAGTCAACACCAGTTTCAGTTTTTTTTTACGTTGACTGGTTTTTCTTATATGGCGCTAGGTTTCCTTCACTTTAGTTATTTTAGACATTCCAGCACAGAGTCTTTTTAATTTTTTACTGATAACTCTGAATGTCGTCTTTTTTTTTTTTGTTTATTGAAAAAATTAAATCCCACGGAGGCAGAGGAATGGTACTGCTACATTATTCTAAATAAACATACTCATTTCAACAAACCAAAAACAGCTTCAATCTCGATTCTTATTATAATAGCACCCAAGATACACTGTTGAAATTTTAACACTTTTTTGACTAATTAAAGCAGAGAGTCCACACTGTTTTCGTTATTTTCGAAACAAGAAGTTAAATTTAACAAACAAAGATAGCAAGTATTTTATGCTAAGTTATTTGCCAACTAACACTGAATATATTATATTCTAATCACTTTATATCTAGACTAGATAAATACTAGCTGTTAACTAAAGAATGCATCTATTGAATGATTTAACACCGTTTCTAACACAACGTCTTTTTAATATGCAACTCGTATTTCTTGCTATAATATTCTCTCTTAAACGTTTTCTCAATTATAAATATACAGAACCATCATTCAAAAGTTTTTGTTTCAACAAACGTGCCCAATTAAAATGATTTTGAAACATTATAAAATAAGTGAATTTTATCTATGATTCCAATCTAAACTAATTACTAAATAGTTGTTCCAATTACATCTTTAGGATGTTGAAATTTTTATCTCACTGGATTCAACGTTTATAAACAAGTTACACTTTTGCAGGTCAGTCACATTTGGGTTTTTGATATGTTAATACGCAAAACAAACTGAAAACAATACACGTGCATCAGTGGTGCGATATGTAATACTGATCGATAGGGGGTCTATATTTCATCGAGGGAAAAATTCTGATTGGTTGATGCTTGAATTCTAGAAAATATAAATCCTCAATTGAACAAAAATTCACACCCAATTCTATAATTCGTTCTACTAAACACAGTATCAATTGTCTGGCAAACTTGTAAAAATCAACACTAAATATTGACTAGCGCAAAATTAACGCCAACACCTTAATATTTTGAAACGTTTCAATTTTGTATTTCTATTCTTTCAAAAACCTAAAAAAAAATCATCATTGGAGGTAGGTTTTTCGTTAAATAAACTGATTGTAAGCATAAACTTTCTACTTTCATTACATAAAGTTAATAGGTATTATTCGAAACCTACTAACTTTTGCTTACCAAATTCACATAATTCAGTTCAATGCCATTTCCCTTAATTCACGAATCAGTGTTGGATGAAACTATACTGAACATATATCTGACACAATTATATCACACTAACAAAAGTAAAATCTAGATTTAACACCAATCTTTTAATTTTTAAGCTGGCTGTACAGTTTAATGAAGTTTTAGATGAAATTATCATAAAATCAGATGTTTTTAAACTAATGCAAATATTGTGTTTCCTTTTAAAATTTTACTATAATTTATTGACAAATTTCCACACTATGGTACGAATATGTGGAACTGAATTTTATTATAAAACAAAAATAATGATCATCATGAAAACTAATAACAATTATTTGTATGTTTAATTATATTGGTATGCTGAAGAAGATTCAAAAAATATGTTGAAACTAGAAGCACATTTCCTAGAATCGTTCTTGAAGATGTCCACTTTTAGAATGTGCAATACGCTTAGTCAGTTTTCTTTGTTTATCTGTGTGTTTTTTATTTCAACACTCTTTTAAGTTTTATAGTGTTTTTCAAATTTTCAAACTCTTTTTTATATTGTTTTTTTTCATTTTCCTATCCCTTTTCCCCATTTCCTTTCCCATTCCTTTCCCCATTCCTTTCCATTCCCTTCCCTATCCCTTCCTATCCTTTTCCTATTTCGTTTCCCTATTGCCTTTCCCTATTCCTTCCTATTCCCTTCCCCTATTCTTTTTCCCCGTCCTTTACTTTTTCCTTTCCCTATTCCCTTTTCCTTTCCATTTCCATATTTCCTTATATTGTATGTTTTAATTAGATTTACTTCTGAGAAGACCAAAAATTTGTTGAACGTTTAGTGAGTAAAATAAAATGTAAAGTTGATGTATAACTAAAAAAATTAGCGAAAATTCCTTTAGAAAGCTTTCATTGATTTACCCAAGGTTATAGAAAAATACAATGCACTTTAATTGTGTTGTCGACAGCTTTTAATGGTATTGTCCTTGTTTTTGTAAATATATATATACTTTTACTTTTCTACGTTAAATGAAATATCATAGAGCAGTTATCATTTTCATAAATTTGTACTGATTATTACACTTGCCCAAAACAACCAATCTAATTTCCCCAATCATTTTATAACTTACGTTGAAACAAAATAACTATTTTGTCTACATTAATATTATTTAATACCTTTAATTCAATCACTAAAAGGAATGTGGGAAACTAAATTAATACACGTGAATGTAGTTCTAATACGTCATAAATTAAACCGGTAGACATTTAGTACAACATTTTACATAAAACACAGTAAATCGAGACTCATCCGTTAAACATGTATGCCCATTAGCGACTATCTTTTGTTGGTTTCACTAGGGTGGACAGTGATTTCTTTACAATCCTTCACTCAATAAACATAATATTGATGCACTGATATTAGATAATGTTATTGTCCTTTCGTTAATACTTGATATATTATATATGTTGTATATCCATTTTTCCGTGTAGAATACTCAGAGAATCGTTAAACTGTTTTCAATGTCTTGATCCCTTAAATATTTCAATACGCAAGCTATACACAATTTCGACTTAATTATATATAAGCGCTTAGACTATCTTAATAAAACTATAGTTAACGAACTATAAAAGATAATGTTCATTTTTTTTTAATAATAAAAACAATAAAAATATCTCCATCATGCAAACAGAATTGCAATCTATGAACCACAACTCTGATATTTACCGAAAACCTGATATCAATAAAATTATCAATATTTTTCTTATTAAATGTTAATGTTATTCGCCCTGATAATATGATGTTCCAAATTAAATTACTAGTGTTTATATATAACTTACATTCTTACAAATTGCGAATATAACATAAAAATTAGAACGCGCAAAAGCTGAACATAATACCAACAGTTTATGCTCAGTATATTTGCCAAAAAAATTTATCATATGTATACCAATAGTCCCACAACAGACAATATTACAAGCACCATAGGTCAGATCCACGCGAAATTTTTAAAAATACCCGCAAATTAAAAATAACATAACAATAGGACTTCTAATATCTAGAGCCAGTTGGTTTCACGGGAAAGCAGTTTGTCCAACGTATTAGAGAATACGGAAAATATAAGCCTGCTAGGCGTATATGAAAATCATTCGTAATATTGCACACGTTGTCTATTTTATTTACGTGATATGAAAATATAACATTTACTTGGACTTAAGTTAAAGAAACTATAGGTAAATTAGAGATCGATTGTATGCAAAGTGCATATATTTATTTTTTGCTATCTTTAATTATATCTATATGTGACGTATTACACTAATTGAATTAATTAGCGCTATTTGGTATTGATATATTTGGGCCATATTTTAATCTTTTTCTTATCTTTCTTATTAGTAAAAATTTCCTAGTAATTCTTAATGTATATCGACAAACCGACAATTGTCAGAACGATAAAATCTTTTACATTGTTTTCTCTATACTTTTTTTCCAGAACGTACGTTTTTAATTTCGGCTAGCAAAATTGATGTGGTAAATACTTTTTTATTATTAATTCCGAATAAATATTCTATCATTGAATATCTTTGACGAAACAGCATGTAATTTGTGTTACGTTTTTAAATACTGTGCCGTACATACAATGAGTATATGAGAACATAAAGTTTCTTATGCATTAAGCCATATCCTGAACTGTAAAGGATGCGACAAAAATATTTTTCAGCCTGCAGTAAACTGTTAAGTTTAATTTCTAAAAGCTTATAATGTTGTTTAAATTCTTTAACTTTTGATATATAAACTGACAATTGTTGTTTTAGTGTCTTCTTAGAGAAAAATTACCTGATTGATCAACACGCTAAAACTCCATCACATATTGGAAAATGTGAAAAAACTAAAGCGATCCGCATGTGTTGCAGCAATCTATACGTCAAGTTGTAGCATTCACTTCTCGAAACTAAGAACAAGAAGAATATTTAATACGATCTGTGTTAACGCATTAATTTCGTCTAACATACCATTAGCAAAATTAAACAATGTTAATTTTAAATCATTTCTGCAAAATATTGAAACATAATATACCTGACGAAAGTACCTTAACGAAAATTATTGTCACATCTTATTACCAGCAACCAATAGCAGAAATTCAACAATTGTAGGGAATAATTTTATTATTATATCGATTGATAAGATAGTACGGATAAGTGTGGCCGTTATATTTACCCATTTGTTAATAGGATTCTTTCATTGAGAGTATTGTAGGTAAATCATATTTATTTTATTGTAAAGGACTTCGAAAAAACAAATAATGTGACAATTGCCCAATTCGTTCAAAAGTGCTATTCAATATTCTTTTACCGGAAAGTATCCTTGTCAAAAAAATTTCATAATGTTTTCGGACGCTGCACCATGCATGATAAAAGCGCGCAAAATTTTTTATTACATTAATTTTTTATAGTAACATTATTCATACCAACTTGTTTAGCTCATAGGTTCAATGGTAGCCGAAGACATTAGAACAATCAATTCCTTTTGATTAATGATTTAATTTAGCAACTGTCAAAAAGATATTTTTAAAAGCACTTTACGAATCCAATTTTATAAGGAGCGACTTCCCGATGTTAAGTTCCTCCTGAATCCGATATTACGAGATGGAGTAGGACATGGTTAGAAGTGCAATTTTTTCGCCGATAATTTTGAAGGAATAAAAATGTAATTCTGAAATCACTGCTGACTGCATTGCTCTAGAATACTGTAAAAAGATAGTAACATCGACAGAATTGCTACAAAACCTATTGTATATTAAGTCAAATTATAGCTTTGTTTCAAGTTCCATTCGTAAACAGAAATGCAAGGATGTCGCTCTCGGAATAGTCGAAATAGTAGGACGAATTGATATGCTATGTAAGAAGGTCAAGTGTACAATAGGTAGTTCTATATACGATAAATTTAAAAAAGTGATAAATAAAAATGCGGGGTATTTGAAATTGAACAAAGTTAAGAACATTTTGAAAGGTGAAACAGTAAACGATTTCGACTTTAATTTTGTTTAGAATGTTTTGCAAAGTTAAAAATGCACCAATTATAATCTGTGGATGTGAAAGAAGCTTTTCTATTTCGAAACATATGTTATTCTGATTGAAGACAAAACTTTCTTTTACACAATTTTGAAAAACATTTAATTATAAATGTGTTTAGAAATATGTTGTGAAAAAAATTTTGTGCCATAAAGTTAATGTTTAAGTTTCTGCTCTTATTTATTTATGAAAAATTTGCATATTGTCGCAATTTTTTACATATATGCCTCGGGTTTTTCTTAAAAATCGATGCATATATATGCGCATATATTCTATTTTTCTTTGCATATAATTCGGTCTTAGTTTAAGCATAATACAAAAAAAACATATTTAAATACCCATCCATCAGTGTTTTTTTTTGATTCAGATAAATGGCAGTCACAAATAATATCTATAAATGAATTATGATCAAATTATAAGTTATTATATCTTTAATTCCAACTTCCTGAAAATCAACAAATCGGAAATAAATGCCATCCAAACTCCGAAGGAGAAACAGAAAAGATTACACAAATCTTTCGAAACTTTTACCGCGTCCGTGTTTACCATCTTACTTCCGGATGAAACCCGCAGAGAACATCTTCTGCAAAGAAAAAAAACACTTTCTATCCTTATAATTCCACAAGTTCGAAAAACTTTAAAACAAGTCGTATGGCATCTGACAATGATCGGAAACGGTCCTTTTAAACCCCGAAGAGAGGCAGAGTCGCAGATAATCAGCGTCTATAGTAAGCGGAAAACTCTATTCTCTATTCTTCTCAGCGCTAATGTAGATATCTGAGAAGTTTGCGCCATGTTGTTCCTAAATTATCGGCATTGTGCGCTAGAAAGTTCGTAGTTAAGAATGAGGGCCAGCGTGTGAAGTGAAATGACGTGTCGTGTTGTTGGGAAGAGAGTAAGTAATTTAACCTCCACGACCATTGAATGAGATTGATGAAATACATTTGTCATTGTACGCAGCAAAAGCCCAAAAAGTGACGTTATCACATTGCTTAAACGTGGACATTTCAAAATATTTAATTCAATATTTAATAATAACGTTTTTTTTTCGCCATTAACATGATATTAGCTGTATACCACCTTAAAATCATTAATTAATTCAGTTATAATTTAATGTGATCAATGGTTGGTCATACGGATTAATTGCAAATTAAAAGTTCGTTTTCAATCTTTACAATGTATTATTTATTTATTGCATGTTTCGTCCCACCTAGATCATCCCAGGTATCTAGCAAAATGATGCAAATTAATTAGTGATTTAAGAGTAACATACATAACCTACTGCTGTGTTTATACAACCCATTTATCACTGAGGTGTATTTTAAGTTTGCATATTGCTTGTTTGATTTATTTGTCTGAACAGTCAATTTTCAATGTACGAGAATTCACAATTTTTTTTTGTTTTGTATAATTTAGTTTAAGAGTTTATTGTATATTTTAATTATGTAGTATTAAGTTTTTTTTATTATTCCAGTCATTCAAATGTCTATTGTTTGCTTGTGCTGATTTAATGCTTATTCTATTTAATATTGTCGTTTAATGTTTATACGTCTGCTTGTCATTTTTGAGAGATTTTTGTAAGAAAACAATTGAAAGATTTGTTAAGACTTCCTTGTTCACGATTGACTGAGTAGACGTATTTTTTTACTTTGTTGTCTTTTTGTATTCATTTTGAATTGAAAGTTTAATTTAACTTTTTGTTTTAATTTAGTCCATCATGTAGAATTGATAATATATTGAAGTGTGACTTATAGATAAGATCAATTATATTTTTGTTAGAAAATTATTTAGTTTTCTCTCGTTATTTTTAAGAGTTAATTTTTCGTTATTCAATTTGTTCATTTCATTTCAATCACTGTTGGCTGAAAAAAGCTTTTCTTCTTTTGCTTTTTCATTTTTGTAAATTTTTGCGTTTGTCCACGCTTTGATTTTAATTTTGAAACCACGGATAGAATTCAAAGGTTGGTATTTTGGATAATCTTCCTGAACAAACCAAATTTTGCTTTGATAGAAATAGCATTATCCTATTTTAATTTTGAGTCAAGTACATTTTATTTAGGCCAGACCTTCAGTCTAGGTTTTTTTTCTGCACCATTGTAATTTACCCATTTTGTAAATAAATTGATTGTAATTAGGGTCATTGGTTGAAATTCTGTCTTTTATTTATTTAAACCTTTTCAATTTTTGGGTAATAGAAAGTCTGATTTATTCACTACAATTACTTTCGTGTTAGATTCAGTTTTAATCGCGGAGGGTAACTCTGAGATAATATTTCTTTTTTGTTCAATTAAAAAATCTTATCCTTGAGCTAGCTAATTTTCTTTTTCTTTTTCATTTTTAAAAATCAGTTTTGCATCAGAATTATCAATAATAGGTGCTGAAGATTACCTTTTTTAAATCTATATCACCAACATTCAAACTACAACTGATTTCTCAATGAGCATTAATCACCATTGTCACTTGTTCTAGACTCGCGCACTGATTTTTTATGAAAGACTCAGCTTTAGTAATGAATTTCATTGTAATATTTTCAGTAGAAAATTTAGTAAAATGATTCATTATAGATATTATAGTAAGTAACGTTTCCCGCGTTTAATAATCACCACAGCGAAGTTAGTTAATAAAGATTTATAAAACATAAATCTATGAAAATAAATTAACACTACTTAAAACACTTATTAAACAATTCATTAATTACTAATATTTATTTTTACGATCTGTATTCATTAACTGATATACGAGATTTATTTCACTACTTGCGACTTTCACAATGCGCTCTCCAATAAGACTGGGTGCCTACTCACGCGTGCCTTTACATTGCCGCGCGTAAAAGAAATCACATGCTTTCCTGAAGTTCAGTAGATTACACTAAAATTTCCATTGCGAATTAACGCCCATATACTAGCGCTTCTACGCAGCCGATCTAGCGCCATCTGCGACACAGCAAGAAATCTCAAATTTAAAATGAATAAACTTTCTCGCGCTACAGTAGTCAATACTAATGTTTTGATAATTAATCAGATTGGACAACGGAATGTTACATCAGCTATAATCATCACAAGCCACACTCGATATATTTAATGTTTTCATGATTTTCAAAATCTTTGACTAGTTTAGGTAAATTTTCTCAATATATTTACATTTTTTTTTTTTTCAAAACTACTTTTCAACTAGTAGAAGAAAGTTTATAACAAATTACGTAGAAAATTTTAATTAGTTAGGAAATACTACTGACTTCATTTTAGCATTACAAATTTGTGATAGCTGTTAATAGCTTAAGTACTCTTCAAAAACACTACAAACAAAATTTCATCGATCGAATGAAGAAATCTCCATCAGCACTTGTTCTACAAGCTCGACGACTTTGAACTCTAGAGGAAAGGGTATGGGCCCCGAGCAATGATATTTTTAGTGTAATATATTCTTTAGGATCATGTGTAAATACTATCAGTGATCTAATTGTAAGTGTGATAAAATAATTTAAATAGGACAATGCGAAATGCTAGATCAACTCTAAAATCCTTTACGTGTAGCGCAACTAACCACTATCTAATTAGTCATTTATTTTAATAGCATGAGTGTATATTTCAAGAACTACTACAATCAAAATTTCATCGATCGAACGGAGAATCTCCATTCTCAGTTGTTCAACAAACTCGGACTCTGGACTCCAGAGGAAAAGTTTCAGTTCTAGTAATAACATGGTTTAGTGTAACATTTGTTAGGTAGAATATTTAGCAAAACGATTCATATGTAAATCTGAAAAGTAAGCAACATAACACTAAGTGGGATGAGGTAGTTTAAATAGGACAATGCGAAATGCTACATCAGCTATTAAAGTTAATTTTTCTCTATCATTTGATAAGGAATGCTTTTTTGCTTATCATTGGTAAGGATAGCAATGATACTTAGGGGGTGAGTGGAGGATCGAGTTCGGCACCATCATCAGAGCCCCTTACATTATAACAAATCTTATTGAGCCCTTTTTTTAATTTGATGCAGTGTTTTAGAGATATTCCGTTGTCTCAAGATAAAAAAAAACTCACCCAGTATTTGAAGGAAATTATGGAAAATGGTAACAGTGATATCTTTGGTATCCGTCCTTAAATCTAAAGTGCTGCAAAAGCTGTCAGTTTGAATTTGTTGCTAGAAAAATCTAAGAGATTATATGAGAAGCAATATAACCATTTCATAACATGTTGTAATGCGAGGAAAATATGGCAGCACTGAACACCCAAGAGAAAATCTCAGCTGTAGTAATGATATTGTTTAGTGTAATATTTCTTAAGTAAAATATTTAGTAAGAAGATTCATATGTAAATACCATAATTAAGCAACATAGCGTGATAAGGTAGTTTAAATAGGACAATGCGAAATGCTATCAGCTATAAAATCAACTTATATGGTGAGCATAATAAAAATAGGAAGAAGTAGATTTCTTAGCATATAGCATTAGCCTAGGGCTGATACTGCACAAAAAAAATATATTTCTAATATGACAAGGATACTCCAAACTATGTGGAGTAATGCTGCAAACTTCTCCTAGACCCCTCACCACAAACTGCACTAAACTGGAAGTACGTTTCGATAGCAAAGCTATCATCATCAGCAGAAACACTGAAGAGTTCAGTGTTTCTGCTGATGATGATAGCGTTACTATCGAAACGTACGTCCAGTTTAGTGCAGTTTGTGGTGAGGGGTCTAGAAGAAGTTTGCAGCATTTTTAATATGCTAAATGAAACTACATAACTTGATCTGTCACCTAAAAGAAGTGACTACATGGGAAAACTTTACACTACGTTACGAAGTTTGTAAGCTTTTTACAGTAATAAATTAACAAATTAAGGTATTTCTGCTGATAACTGTGATAATTAAGAGGATTTTTTCAAGAAAAAATTTCTCCTCACGCAGGATTCGAACTTACACACTCTCGTTTGCCGGATGAAAGCTCTACCAATTAAGCCAAAGAGGAGCATATAGATTCGAGCGATACATCGATATTAGATTTTGAAAGGCCTACAGGACGGCGAATATGCAAAGTTTGCAAGCTTTTTACTGTAAGAAATTAACAAATCAATCGCTCGAATCAATATGCTCATCTCTGGTTTAATTGGTAGAGCGTTCGCCCGGTAAACGAGAGTGTGATAGGTTCGAATCCTGAGGGGGAAATTTTTTTTTTTTGTGAAAATTCTACTTTCTTTTACATTATTAGCAGAAATACATTAATTTGTATATACTGCGTTATTTTCAAGACTAATAAACCTTCATACCGTTTATAACACGAAATCCTTCACTCCTAAATCAATGATCTATAATAATATATAAACATTCTTTTTATTGTGTACAATGAAGACTAATACACAAAGCGGCGGAAGCACGCGAGTCGCAGAAACATCACCATAAACTTTGCCTCTCTCCTTTTGTTTCGGCACACGCGAACAGGTCGCGGAGAGTTCCCGATATCTACCTCCATTCGAGCATTTCGCGCATTATCGCTAGCTCTGCGTCTCTCTCTCATCTATTCCATTGTAACCGTTCTTTTTATGTATACATACGACTACAATAGAGTCGAA
The DNA here is from genome assembly GCA_004143645.1 of Protaetia brevitarsis. NCBI lineage: Eukaryota > Metazoa > Arthropoda > Insecta > Coleoptera > Scarabaeidae > Protaetia > Protaetia brevitarsis. Next base: position 502,595 of record RXPK01000161.1, on the reverse strand, counting down.
AGGCGTACGCGAGGTAGCGCAGAAATACGGAAAAAGAAAATAGGACGACCGGGAGTTTTTACCAGGAATTTTTTTTCGTCGGATTTCTGCGTTGGCCGGCCCAGAGGTTTAGTTGAAATAACTTTATAACGCGTGACCCGGAGGGATTTGGAAATCCTGTCCCGTTCCTTTTTTAGGGTTTGATAACATTTTCAAATCGTGTTTTTGATGCTTGGTATAAATTTTTCATTCATAAATCATTGTGCGGATTTGAGGATTTTCGTATTACTGGTTTGAAAGAAATATATACTCTTAAAAAACAAACAAGAAATGAGATGTATTTATCTTGCTTAAATAGAAACGTAAGTAATCATTGACTCTGAAGTATTAAGGGTGTAATGAACTATGTTTATTTGCAAATAGTGTATATGGGGATCTTCTGTACAGTTCAGTCAGTTACAATTACATGGGAACAGCATGAAGAGCTAGTTATTACTGCGAAAGCTTGTGAAAGCCACGTCGCACAGTGGTCCAGAAACGCGCTTTTGCGGAAATAAATCTGTAACTTTTGATAGAATTGGACTTTTATAATAATTTTTTCAGGATAATGAGATTAAATATAGGCGATTTGAATTGCCTAAAAGAAAAAAGATTAAGCATAAAATTACGACGTAATTATTAGCGGAAATACATAAATTATTCAAATAATGTTAGGTATTGAAGTTTCTATTCATTAATGTTTTTTTTTCAACTATTTTAGTCAAATATCCATATGTATAATAATATTAACAATAATAATAGCAATGATAATAATACAAAACGGGAAAATATTCAGAAAATGAGAAAATATTCAGAAGAATTATTATAACAGCTTGCCATGCTTAAAAATGTTTTAACATTATTATAAACAAACAGAAATGGTGTGAAACGGCAATGAAATTAGTGAAAATAATTGAATATATATTTACAAAGCTTTAGCCGCTATATAACATAATAATTAAAACACATATTCTACAGTAAAAAAAAAAACAATATAAGAAACCAGAATTCCACATACAACACTTACTAAGATTGTACCTAATTGATATAGAGAGTAATACGAGAATATGATTTGTAATTAACTTTTGAGTTTGAAGTTTATTTCGCGGTGTGTTCTCTTTGCAAAATAATTATTATATACTATATAACTTTTCAATGGTTCATGATGATTGTGTGTGAGATCAGTGATACTGAATAAGAGAATATTGTTTAAGTCAGAAAGTATGTAGTCCAAAATAAGAGGAACTACTACTGCGTCTACTACCTTTATTATTCTTTACAGTTAGGAACCCGCTGCGCTGATGGCTGTACGCCTCGGCTCTCCTGAATCACCAACTTGTTTATTACATATGCCTTACTTTGTTAAATACTGAATTTATAATTTAACTCTTAATAATACAATGTATCAAATGAACTTCCGGTTAAAAACAGTGTAATCATTAATAAGTTATATAATTTTTGTTAAGTTTATATCAAAACATATAAATAGCATGAGAACTCTTACTCTCAAGGTGAGTACAGTTATGAAAATATTCAAACAAGTATTATCAATTATCCAGTATAATTAAGACTCTTTTATTCAAATATAAACTTTTAAAATCATAAGAGAATTGAATACCACCAACCACGTGTGCCAACTTATGAAAGTTTTAAATTCTAAATCACATACGAAGTGATAATAACCTCAAAACACTATAGACGTTTAAATTTCATTTATACAAAAATTTAAACAATGTTTTGACCAAATACCTCGTCTACCGGTTTACACGGACATCAGAATACCTCCAAATGTGATTTCCTTGTAGTGACAATCCAGATTCGCTCGTATATACAGCTAAAAAGGCCAGACCAGGAGGAATAACATCGGTAGCAGGAAAATTCAGGAAACAGACCTCCTTCGTTACATCGCTTCGTTACAACGCACACTCTCACGGAGAAGAAACACCCAGGTGTAGTAGATACAGCAAAATTTCTTATAATGTCGAACAATCTTCACGTTTCTTCTGTATATTTCCAGAATAGAGTAATTACAAGAATTTGAATAGAAGATCCCCTTCAATACCAGACGTAAGACAGGAAAAACCACTTAACTCATTACACTTGATAAAAAATAAAAATATCTCTCAACCAGCTTTTTTATCAACAACCTCGTCACCAAGGATTTTCATCATTTTCTCACAACGAATTACATTAGGTCACTCCCCATTCAATCAAAATAGATACCACGGATACCAGACTATCAGACGATAAATTATATTCAACTTCCATGACTACTAGTGTGAATTAATCCAAATTATACTGGACTTACAAACAGGTGTGTACATAAAATAGTAACTGCATTTCAATATGGTTGTTGGTTTTTCCTCTTATGAAACACAGCAGTATATATTATTCGTGTGTGTATGTAAGTATATGTGTATATAGCATATTTAGAATGTCAATTTAAATTTTTTAGGTAACTCAGAACACATAAATGTTATTGTAATTAAGCAAAGATTTTTAAAAATTAAAACAAATCTGATAGGATTCACATACCTACATTAGTGCAGTAATTAAATTAATGATTGTCTAATATAAAAAACAAGAAAAATGGCAAAAGAACTTTAAGCAGTTTAAAAAACACTGAAAAGCATACATATTCAAGCATTTTAAAAATAATAGCACAATACCAGACCAACTGGATATTCATAACTATATCCATAGAGAGTAATTTGAGGGTATAATCTATACATCATTTCGAAGTAAATCTTTAGCGTCATCGTGAAATTCAAAATTTTTTTAGGAGGCAAACGTCTCGCATTTGAAATAAGCGGATCGGATGTTAGCAGCAGCATATGCGTAATGTCCACATTTGTCGCCTTACGAGAAAATTTTCGCGAATGGTGGGTTCTATACTTTTTATAATTTTTATTTTGGGCTTCTTGTGCTTCCTCTGACAATAATCCTACAGGTAAAGCAGCTCTGTCTATTATATCTTTACCATGAATTAAAACTTGCATGGTTACTGGCATATAGTACCAATTATACCTAGCTACATATAATTCTGCAGTGTCACGCGCATACTTTTCAAATTTATTGGAATCAATTACTGCACTACTTGTTATTACTTGCAAAATTACGTTAAATCTTTCAATTAGTTCTACATCAACCCCTGTTATATCTGCAGTCATTTGAGGATTTTGAAAAAAACTTCTAGCGGTATTGCTATCATTGCTGGTTCCTGAACCTTACTGCACAAAACGTACTTTAATCCCCATTTTCTTCTTAAACTGGTCTTGGATCTTCTTCTAAAAACTTTAAAAATTAAAAATCAATAGACCAAGACACCTATATACAAGTACACACATTCAAATTGACATAAACACCCATAAATATAAATGTAGCTATAGATATATCGAGATACATTGTCGGCTGGATAATACAATGGCGAGTGCTAACTTTATTAGACATGCTCGCAATTAAATGTGATTTTCTCGAAGAGGAGCAAAAAGGAGCAGCTGATTCTTTTTGAACGTTATACTAGAGGCATTATAGATCATGTACATGTAAAAATCTGCTTGTCGATAATTGCCGATGACCACTAAAAGTCTATCTGAACATTTTCTTCATGTATAAATCTAGTACTTAGAAAACTGTTGATAAAATCAACCATTTTACAAATTAAATTATTTTTTTTAGCAGTTACATAAACTATAAGGACCATACAACATACTCCAGAAATTATATTCAATTTAGATAACAACTTATTAAAATACAGCATTATTAATTCTAACAAAAATATGCGGTTATTTCAGGATTTTTACTTATGCCAACTTTGAGCGAGGATATTGCATAGTTTATTAGAAATAAATATTGCAAAATAGCATTTTCATTAAGTTTGAACATTTAACTAAGTATTACGGCAAATATATCATTAGATTCATACTTGTCGAAAGTGATTTTTTGCCGGCCCTGGACCACTGTGCGTCGCACCGTGGTCCAGATTGCGTTCGTAGCGCGAATTAATTGTGGTTTATGTCCAAATGCAGTCCACATTTACATATTTATAATCTTCGCAGTTGTGATAGCACTATTGTACAGGTAATAATATTAATAATAATAATTACATTTACTCAGGCACAACATATAATCTTTAATTGGTGATTCATATTAAATAAGACAACCACTGAAATAAGAAAGATACTTATAAAGATCAAGAGATTTGAAATAAATATGTTTTACTACTTTGTATTAGTTGGTATTGATGTCGGATTAGTTTAGCGTTAATATTAACGATAACGCTTCTCCTTCGGTGTATTTCGTGGTGGAGGTAACATCATTCAACACTTATGCAGCCGAACGATTACTATTTCGCAAATGAGATTCAGTTGCAAAAACTTAATTCTGACCGCTCATTCCTTTTTCGCGTAAACTACATTCATCAAATGCCTTTTTGTGTCCTACCAAATAACCAAATTGTTTTTTAAGTAAATAGACTTTTTTGGACTGTACTACCAACAGTAGCACCAGCAAGTTCTACTTTCTGATCTCTTTATTTGTTGCTATAAATCCTTTTACGTTGCGAGAACTTGGTTTCCAACGAAATTCTATCTTTTTTTTATAACATTAGCTAATTATTTATCAGGTTCTTGCTCATTTATAGCTTCTTTCGTCAATACACTGTTATATACAGCTTGTGTATTAGCGTAGATCTTTTTAAATTTTTGTGTTTGTGCTACTCCGAAAACAAAAGGCTATGTTTAACTGCAATGGACATTTCATTTAAAAAAAATTATAACGCTTACGGTCGCACTCGGACGCACTGTATTTTAGGTACACACCATAACTGAACTATGAACAATTTTAAAATAAAATATCAACACCTGCAAACGTCTGCAATTTTTTATAAACCACCTCGAACAAACAGTTTTTGAGTTGTAGTACAACGTCAAGATATTTCAATAAATGAGGAATAAAATTACGTATTTACTTTTGAAAAAGTCTACCATATTTAATAAATTCGATAAAATACAAATATCTGCAATTATTAGTCTCTATTTTAATACACAACTCAAACGCCTAATTCAAGTAAATTGACTTATACTAGCAAATAAGCCACAGAGGATTGATATTCCCAAAATTTTTAAGTTGATAGTTATACTTCAACATACATAGTATGGAAATTATGTAATTTACAAATCATTCTTGCAACTTGGTAAATTACAATCATTTCGTGCTGCGAATGCAAGCGGGCTCACTGTGCGTCGGGTCAAATCAATTTGGAATTTTGGAATTCGAATTGAAGTAATGACAGGCATTCGAAACAGTTTCTATCATTGATTATTACAAATTTCATGTGATTTGCTAAAATTGCAGGCAACTTCGTATGCATTTTACGGCAATATACAGGGAGATTCTAAATGTATGCGATAAATTTTATAGGTTGTTTTTTTTTGTTGTGGTTGTCGTCTGACATGGAATCTCTGGAATCAGTGCACCCTCTTGGCTTTTTCTCCCATTTCTTTTACCTATTAAATTACACCAGCGATTCCAGCATCCTAGTACACTACACTAATCTCATCAGGTCTCTGGCTGGTCGATCCAAGTAACTCTCTGAGTTCATTTTTAGCTTGACAAAAAATTCTTGTCTTCTTGCGCCAATTGCCTCGTATTCACATAGAATATGGTATGCGTTCTCTGTCATTTCAGTACACAGTCTGTACCTGATATCTTCAGGGTTGATTCCAGTTTTCTGTAAGTGTTTTTTTTTTAGTGTACACTGTGCTATTAGAAGACCTGTTACGCTGGGAAGATGATCTCTGATGTACACAAGTTCTTCAGCCTTCTTTTTTGATGGTCTCTTAATGAAGGTCTTACTATGAACTCGCCTGGTTGTATTGTTCCAGCATTCTACGTTTCTATTTGATCCAATTCCTTACCTACTCTCATACTGTCGTTTTAGACACTCCTAAAACAGATTCTGCGGCATATGTGAAGCAGATGATCCCTTTCTTGCTAACTCATCGGCTTTTCCGTTTCCTTCAATTGCTGAATGCCCGGGCAGAATAAAATGACTTTATTGGGTTTATCAGGCTATTCAGTTATCGAATGCATTCCCAAACCAGTTTTGATTGTATCTAAGGGTTCACTGGTGGCTTCTGTATCGCTTTGCTGTCTGTTTCAATATAAGTAGATTCGTTTTCATAAAACCAAGCTAAATACTGTGTATATGGACTTTTTCCAGTGAAACAATGCCGCAATCAATATTCAGAAATTATCGGGAATAGTACTTTCAATATTGTTGAGCTCCCATCCGGCGTTCCTTAAGGTTCGGTGCTTGCCTCTTTTTTTCGATTTACGCTGGCACACTGCTCGAATCTCTTCAAATTTAAATCTTCAGTTCTTCGTTTTTTGTTTTTTTTTTTGTTGATAATCAACAAGTGTGTGATATCTTGGAGAATCAAATGGAGATATCTTGCCTGTAATAGAGAATACTAAGAACCTCGGTATGGTATTGGATCCTAACTTTTGTTTTGGATAGCAGGTATCTAAATATATTGAACAAGCTTACAACAACTTAAGAATATTGTATCAATGTAAGTCATCTTTACCTCGTTATATTAATTAATTTTTTAGTTCTTCTTCACTGAATATATTGCTCCACTGCATATGACATGTGAATTAGTGGAAAGAACGCAATGTTCATTCACAACCTTGGATTTGACCGCATTTTTGGCGGCATTGCCATCTTTTTTATTTTACTTAACGATTACAGTCCCTAAAACAGAAGTTTTATTAAACAAACCGAATTACTCAATAATTTTATTTAGTATTTTATTTTTTATTTAAGTCCAGTCGGTACTCTTTTTCAAATATTAAATATCTCAGATAGGTATCGAATGTCAAGGTAAAGTTTCTACTATATGTTATTAATACTCAAACTGAGAGTACAGAGCTTGTGGAAGTACTTTCATCTTGAGCCGAGACGACCACTATAATTTAGCAAACGTTAACTTAACAATTGTGTGTGTAGTGAAGACAAGAAGAAGAGAAAGCTGTCCGCTTTGTACAACTCAATTAATCAAGATGATAGATGATGGAACAGCAGTCTCGGAAACCGGAAATAGGTAGTCCGGTGCGTCGATAACAAATTTGCGAAAATTCCTAATATAAGCCACGGCAGTAATCTATCAAACTCAAAAACATAGAAGTGCGTATAATATGGATAGAGTATTACAAGAAAAAAAATGCCACTTCAAAAGGTTATTTTATTAATCGGAAAAAAAAATTCTTTCATAAATATGAAATTTAAATGTAGGGGAAAGTAGTATTCCAGTACTACCATACCACTATACAGGGTGTCCCACCGAACTGGGACATTAGATTTTTTTGAACTTCTAGTAAAAATTTGATTTTAAAACTTGCAGTGTAGACATGGCCTACTGTGATCTATTTAAGGAAAATATTTTCAACTTTATAGCACTTTCGGTATACAGGGTGTTGATATCAACTTTCTTATTTTAAATGGAATGGTATAATTTTTATCGGTCTAATGAATTTGGCGAGTGATTTGCAACTAGTTTATATAAAGATTCCCTATCCCTAAACTCGACCGTTTTTGAAATATTTTCATTTTAGTTGATTTTTTGACATTTGCACTCTTTCATATAAAATCAAATATTTCATGAGATAGCAGATATTTAGTGGTTCTACTAAACTCGATGTAAATACAAGGACGTAGCTATAAGGTATTATAGCAATAATCACTGAATCACATACAGTGTGTTCAAAAACGCGCCTCCAATGTGGATACCTTTAAGCTAACAAAACTTTTTTCTTTCAAATGGAACGTGATATTTTTTTACTACAGCATTGAATGCAGCGCAAAATTTTACATCTATTGATATTAGGGTTTGATATACCTATTCTTAATAGTGTTTGAAGTATTATCACTTACTGCAAAAAATTGCTAGAAATATGCCTAAATTCTGAGTTTTTTTCTACAAAACACTCTGCACATTATATGCCTAATATATCTAAATATTTATGTTTCAGATATCTAACGTTCACTAGCTTCTTACCAATAGTAATGTCTTTTAGTCATAGAGATCGTACATTAATTATTAGATATTAGTAGGCCATGAGATGTGCTAATAAACAAGTGATATCCATTGTTGGTAATTTACCAAATTGCCTATGCAGTATTAACAAGTCATATCTTTTATAGTAAGTCCTAATGCTGTCCTCCTCCTTCGCACATTTTCTTCTAAACTATTGTAAATCGAAATCTAAGAAATAAGAAAAACATTGAAAGTTACATACACAAATAACATTTTGGACTTATTCTACATTCATGAAGAATGTAACAGTGATTAGATACCTACACTTATTTGCAATGAATAAAAACCTCGAAAAAATAAAATACAAAGGGAAATTAAAGCAGATATCCTAAATACACCCATAATATTTCAAATATTGCTCACTCACTAGACCAGGTATCTTCTTTGCAGGGGAGCCGTCTAACATGGAGTCTCCGAAAACAATGCAGCCTCTTGGCTTTTTGTATTAAAGCAGGTATTAAGCGATACAAAGAGATAACATAAATCAGGAACAAACTATTAAAAGTTTTCGAAAATGTCCAATATAAATGTTCTTTCAGAATAATAGTTTTTTAATTTTTTTTTTAATTTGACTTATTTTCGATGTATTTAATAAGCAGGCAAAAATATTAACAAGTAATTTGCTGTCGCATAATAATTATGGCTTATTAATATTTTATAATTACAATTACATAAAATTTGCTAATAATTGGAAAACTTCCAATGATAAATATCTTAGGTATGGAAACCAAACAATGCAAAAAAAGATAACGCATCACTCTAAAAAATAATATACAGAGTGTTTTTAGGAAAGAAGTATTTTATTTACTCGAAACTTGGAAATTAGTCATATTTTAGCAATAAAGCTAATATCTCAAAAAACTACAAAAATAGGTATACCAAACCTAAGTCATAATAATGTCATTCGCTAGTTCGAATCACACTCTGATCAATGCGTAACTAGTTTTGTTTTCCAGAGGCGTAATGATGATTAAAGGGTGTGCCTCATAAGCAACAAATTGCATAGGCTTCCTCCAACCCGAAAAAAATGTCATAATCGTCAATCACCTGGCTAACTTCTTAATCTATGGTCGATATGCTTAATGCAAAATAGAAATTACTTCTTTTGTTCTAAAAAAAATCAAATTTGAGGAAGTTTGAGCTATAGACTGTATAAATACAGTCCTATTTAATTAAGGAAACCCAATTCCGTCTGACTTACGAGGAAAAGCCGAAGGTATAAATAACTCATGGCCACCTCATGACTTACGGGAGATTAGATCACAGAAACGCGAAACGTACATTTCTTCTACTCTTTCATCGCAAGAAATCGCTAGACGTTCCTTTACAAACTTGACTAACAAATACAACCGCACGGTTCTAGTTCTGCGCGAAATGAAATGGAACGAGTTTTGAAAGTCGACGACACGGTAAATGAAATGGATGTCCTCGACATTGCCTTATCAGCTAGGTCGCTTGGCCAGGAAACACACGAAAGGGGCCGCCCTCGATTAGATTCTCGGACAGTGGAAACGCCACAATGGTCCCGGATAAGTGGAATTCATCTACTCAAATTGCCTGGCAGGTCGTTCACCAGATAATAGCGGATAAGGGCAAGAATATTAAAAAGGCCGAGTTAGTTGAAAACCTTTGAGCCTATTTCTTGTGCAGGAAGGGGACAGAATTGAAGACGTGGAACTCATACCAGCTCTTGTAGGAATGCAAAATGGATTATTAAGAAAAATAGGTTCAAAAATAAAGTTTTTTTAACTCAATTTTTCTTCTTAGCTAAATCACATCTCGAATCCTTTCCAACTTTGCAATTGTGTATTGACACAATAGTGCCCTCTATTGCGCAACAATTGCATGAAAATTTAACTATAAATTCAGGTTCTCATATAAAATAAACCATACTAAAACAATTATACCAACTTGACGTATGTATGTATTATGGAACGAAATATATTACTAGAGACCAGATTATATGCAAAGTGCATATATTTTATTTTTTGCATATCTTTAATTATAGTCTATATGTAGACGTATTACACTAACTGAAGTTATTTTAGCGCTAATTAAGTGATTGCATATACTGCAATATTTAGGCATTTCTATGCATATTTTTATAAAAGTTGCATATATTGCATATTTAAGCTTTTTCTTATCCTTTCTATTAGTAAAAATTCCCAGTAATTCCTAATGTAGATCGACAACCGACAATTTTCAGAACGAATCTAATTCTTGAAATCACTGCTGACTGCATTGCTCTAGAAAACTGTAAGAAGATAGTAACATCAACAGAATTGCTACAAAACCTTTTGTATATTAAGTCAAATTATAGCTTTGTTTCAAGTTCCATTCGTAAACTAGAAACGCAAGGGATGTCGCTCTCGGAATCAGTCGAAATAGTAGACGAATTTGATAAGCTATGTAAGAAGGTTAAGGGTACAATAGGTAATTCTATATACGATAAATTAAAAAAGTGATAAATAAAAATCGGGGTATTTGAAATTGAAGAAGTTAAGAAAATTTTGGAAGGTGAAACAGTAACGATTTCGACTTTAATTTTCGTTTAGAATGTATTGCAAAGTTAAAAAATGCGCCAATTACATCTGTGGATGTTGAAAGAAGCTTTTCTATTTGGAAACATATGTATTCTGATAGAAGACAACTTTCCTTTACACAATTTTGAAAAACATTTAATTATAAATTGTTTTAGAAATATGTTGTAAAAAAATTGTGCAATAAAGTTAATGTTTAAATTTCTGCTCTTATTTATTTTATGTAAAAATTGTGCATATTGTCGCAATTTTTTTGCATATATGCCCCAGGTTTATGCATATTTTCTCAAAAATCGATGCATATACACAGAGATTCAAAATGATTGTCAATTTCCGCTCCTATAGATAGTAGCAGGGTGTAGGTATATGCCACGTGTTGTAATGAAGGTTTGAACTAAGTCAGTGTTGGAACACAAAAAGTAAACGATCTGTCATAAATAAGGAAAACGTAACCTATATTTGAACTCGCATTATGTAAACGACTACGGATTGGTGTTTCTGCTTGTAAAAATGAAATGTAATTAATTTAACTTTACTAAATTATGATTTTACAATTCAGTACTAACTGGTGTTTAACTAAATTTATTTATTACTTTAAATTATAACATACAATTAGTATAATTATTAAGTAACAAAACTGCATCTCTCAGTTCTTCTATGGTATGCATGCGGTTTCTATAGATTCTCTTTTTAAGATAGTCAAACATGAAGTAATCTAATGGGGTTAGATCAGGTGATCTTGGTGGCCATCTTTGTGCTCTAACGACCCTATCAGCAAAAAAACTGTTGAAGATATTGGCAGGTTTGTCGAGCAGTATATGCTGGAGCATTATCGTGCTAAAAATAACCTGCTTCAAGCTCATTTTCTTGTAACTCTGCAATATACAATTCCAACATCTGTTGGTAACGTTGGGCTGTTACAGTTTCCTCGAAGAAAATTGGCCCTATTATTCGTTGCCTGGACATAGCTCACCAAACTCCAACTTTTATGGGATGCAATTGCGTTTCTCGAAATTCGTGTGGATCTTCTGCAGACCAGATACGATAGTTTTGTGAATTTATATAGCCTATTAAATAAAACCGGGCTTCATCCGAGAAAAATGATTTGTTTAGCAAGTAATTGCCTCTTAAATTGTTATTAAACCAATGACAATATTCCAATCGCCTATCGTGATCTAATGGTACTAATTCCTGTATCGTAGAAACTTTATAGGGATGAAAATGTAACTTTCTTTTGACAGCTCATTGCGCTGAAGTGTATGATAAGCCTATAAAATTATAAAATATAATAAACTATTTCACTTAATGTTAATATTGATTTTTTACCTGTTTGTTGAGCTAATTACCACAGATAAATTCCCTTATTTTCTGACAGTATTCAGAAATACTATTGTTGGTGATATTAGATGTAAATATAAACGATTTGAAAAAAATTATAATCGAAAGATACTACAACACGAACGCCAATGTCGCTAAATGTCAAGAAAATTCATTTATGAAATTTCTATGTAGCTAACTTCACTCATTGAATTGGTAATAAGTATAGATAATTTTTTTCCGGAAAACAGTTTTTTTATTACGACAATCATTTTGAAACTCATAGTATATGCGCATATATTCCAGTTTTTCTTTGCATATAATCCGGTCTCTATATATTACATATGTACTTCTATTACTACTATTGTTGAATTTGAATTACAGGAATATTCCTATTAGTTACAAAATAATGGCATAATTTGAAAGGAACCTCCAAGTTATCGTAAACGAAATAAAATATTCTTAAGTGTTAAAATTGATTATAAAAATACATGACATTTCTCTATTGTAGGTAAAAGATCTTTAATGAATACCAGGCTATAGAAAACTGCATTACATAGAACTACTACTCGGACAGAAGAAAAATGGGGCTCATATTCCTTCCTAGAAAATTATCATAGAAATATCCAAAAGTCGTTACAGGCAAATGTGAATTTAAAGACAATATGGCTATTGTATCGAAACATTTTAGGTAAAAAATTTAGTGAAACAAGTAATTACTGAACGTGTGGCGTTACATTTTAAGAGAGACGGTCGTGTCGGTGACACGACCGTCTCTTCTCGTAGACAACGAAAGAAAAATTGGATCAATTCGAAATTTTTAACACGTATTTGGCTTCAATTGTTTATCGAACATCAGTCAACCAACTGATACTTAAACAGGGACTTAGACGGAAACTAGATGACTGTTGTTCATCTCAGATTGAAAAGAAGAAAACAGAAATTACATTTAAAATCAAATAAACATGTAAATTTACGGAAATACCAGATAAGCTTCAAACTTACAATAAAATACAGGTAAATACTTTTAAACCCTATAAATAGCTTCTTGCTTTAGTATGATTTATTATAATAGTGATCAATAACAATTTACATTTGGTAAATACATTATGCGAGCAGGCATTTTCTATGCTTTAGAGCTGTTCTAAATAAACTTATTAATTTAAATATTAATGAGTAAAATTAACATAGCATAAGTGGTACTCAAGTACCTCATTGTATTCTTCTTCCTTGATAATGATAAGGTGGACCAACACGAAAACTATGAAGCAAGAATTTCTAATTGGCTAGACTTTCGAAAACGCCGGCATACTGTTAACATGGTACTTTCAATTCATCGTTGGTGCCAACTGGAAAATGCGCAATTTTGGAATTCCTGAAAAAGTGGCCACTAAACCCAAGTACTGAGGTGGTAGTTTGAATCCCGTTCGTTTGTTTGGATCCGGTTCAGAAATGTATTCCGGAGAATGTAGTCGTGGCCGCTCAAAATTTGTCTAGGGTCTAGGGTACCTAAACGAACTTTTACAGTAAAATTTCCCTGGTAATGCAGAAAGACATCCGCGGAGAATGAGTCATACTGGGACATTCGGAAGGACGTCAGATCTCCCACAAATCGGACAAATTGATCGTGAAAAAAATCAATCATGCCTTTGAATCAGGTCTTAAGGTAATCCCTGTAATCGTGGAGGAAACACTGGAAGAACGCGAAGCTGGAAAAACTGAAGATGCGGTCTTTAGACAGAAGAATGCCATCAAGTGCGATATCTGTAACTGGGATAACCAGTCTAGATCGTTGGTACCCCGCCACAATAAGCCCAAAATGTGCGCAAAGTCTTGAGGTGCTGGTTTGAGCGCAACGTTGGACTAGAGGTCGCTAATTGCATTAGGAGTTAGCTGGACAATCAGACATCGATGGTTTCCTGGTGGGTGGAGCTCCCTTAAAGCTAGAATTCATCTAAATCATCAATGTGAGACAATAAACGAATCCTGAGCTCATCAAATCCAACGAATTCAGCGAATATCTGTTGATTATGTAATCCCAGGTCTTTTGACTTTATTTCACAGCAATATGAAGCTATAGAAAGCACAGTTGAAGTCGAAATTTAAAATGGTGTGCTTGTTGTAAAACAGAATGAAGCAGGTCACGACAAATTACTTTGTGATATTTGTAGTAATAGTAACTTATTGGCATTCTACAAATAAAAATATTATATTTATATTTTGATGAAATTTTATTCTTAGCCGATAGTGTAAATTATGTTTTTTCCTTTCAATATATTGAAATTTTTTATTAAATTAAGTCATTTTTTAACGTTTCGACAAAAAATTTTTATTGTCTTCACAAAATGATTAATCCATTTATATATTCTAATTATACATTTAACAAGCACATCACAACATTTTAAAATTTTACATTAACAATTTACATTTTATAAAAATAAATAACATTAAAATTTTATTTGTCAAAGGAATTTAATATACATGTGTGTGTAGCAACTGAATACAAATGTCTGACATTTGTATTTTTATAAAATGTAAATGTTAATGTAAAATTTTAAAATGTTGTGATATGCTTGTTAAATGTATAATTAGAATATATAAATGGATTAATGATTTTCTGAAGAAGACAATAAAAAATTTTTGTCGAAACGTTAAAAAAATGACTTAATTTAGTAAACATTTTTCATTAAATTGTTCAAAACAAGCCGCTATCTCAAGAAAGGAAAAAACATATTACATTGATATATGCCAAAAAGACTAAATCACCGTAAGATACCCTTCCTTTAACTTTATACATGTCCAAATGTTCATGGCTTTGGCCAAAAATATAATTCCAAAGTAAGTAAGTCCTTTTGTAAGAATTTCCATATGTTCAATGTTGAAATTTCTTCAATTTTTTTCTTTGGACCATTTCATGTCGAGGTACAGGAAATGGTCCACGCTATGGTTGATCAAATGAAGACACTCCTACTGAATTCCAATGATGGCATTGCGCAGATCTCTATTTGGCAATCAGCCATAGCTACCGTCCAAAAGTAGGCACAGGTGATTTTGTATTTAAAATAAGATGGAATAAAATATTTTAGATATGAAATTGGTCGATGCAGAGAACTGGAAAACGAAATTGTAATGCATGTAAACGTTATTCTACTAGAGCAATCGCCATTAAAACGGTTTGACATAGTAGTCGAAGAAAAATAGACAATAAAATTGCACTAATCACAATATATAAAAAAATTGCTCAGCAAAATATTCCAAACACTCCTTGTTCCAATTCTTTAAATAATGAAATACTTTTTTAGGAAAAATCTCCGCTATAACTTAATCCTTCTTTGTCCATATATCCCTATTACCAACCTCCGCAAGGATATTACGGAGTTATACGATTCAATTTTCGCCTTTACCTCTCATCCCTTATCTCATCCGCTCCGATCTATGGAACGGATAACAAACCCACGCTCTAGCATTGCCCGCATAATTGAAATTGAGCCCGATGTACGTATACAGAATTCACACTGATGTACGAGCAAATGTTAATATAAAGATACGTCCTCTCCGTCTAGTACCTTCTATACATGTACATCATCACATTATATTGAAATGACTTGCGGTGTGGTTAACAGAGATATTCCTCACGCGAGGATAGATCTTGACATAGAGCTGTGCTAACCGCGTTAATGTCATACGTCACACCGTTATGATTACTTTTGATGGCAAAAGCCGGGATGTATTATATATGTTGTAGTACTGGCAATTGTAATTATAGATCATTGTAGATACCATAGCACAAAAGCAAATCTGGAAATCTCACGAAAGTAGGCAATATTTATAAAAGATATTTCGCTCCTATACGCAAATACTTTTTTTAGTGAAGGACAACAGAGACAAATGAAAAAAAATGCATCATTTTTTTTGCCCATTAAAGTATACCAGTCATCTCACTATCCTAGCATCTTGCACTAATCTGCACAGATCTCTGGCTGGTTGATCGAAGTAATCTTCTGGGTTAAGTTTTTGGCTTATCAAAAATTGCCTATCTTGCTCTGTCATCTCATTACACAGTCAGACCAGTTGGTATCTCCAGTATTGATCCCAATTTCCTGTAAGTGTATAGGCAATACACCAAAACAAAGATCACTATATTGTGGAAAAATTCAGTAAGTATGATCAAAGACTTCAATTCACATTAGAAAATGAAAATAATTCGACAATAAATTTTCTTGGCATAACAATTTCACATAAAAATGAAAAAAATTACACAAATTGGTATTTTAAACCAACAAACTGCGGAAAATACTTAAATAAATTCTTTATCACAAACACCCATAAGATACAAAATAAGTACGATTAAAAACTTAGTGGACAAGTCCAGAACTTTCTCAAGAAAAACTAATACCAAGCATAATATAAATATAATAAAGGAAATATTAATAAATAATAACTACCCAATTCAATTTATAAAGTATAAAGTATTAAAAAAAGATTTGCACAAAATAGAAACAAAACTCAAACTAATCAACATAATCAAGACCAAAATGAAGAGGGGAGCAAAAAATATATTCCATACCATACGCAAAACTATTGTCAGAGAATTACTGAAACAATATAACATCGATATAGCTCAAATAAAAGATGTTTGACAAAACTAAAGAAGCAACAGATTTTAATAAACTAAACAAACACATACAATTTACAAAATTAATTGTCACAAATGTGAAGGTGTTTATATCGGACAATTACAACAATACATAGAAAAAAGAATTTACTCTCACAAATACAGCATAAACACACAAAATGTCAACTCTACTGCTTTGGCAAAACATGTACTAAATAATAGCCATAACTTCAATTTTAATAAAACAGAAATTTTAGATATAGAAAATAATTATTATAAAAGAAATGTGGCATACTAAAAACAATAAAAATTTAATTAAAAATATAAACGATATCAACAACCTAAGTTAAATTTATAAAAATCTAATAATAATAAATTCTAAGGAAAAAGAAAGGCGAATCGAGTCGTCGCACACCTTATCTTATAATAAGTTAACCATAAAAACGGTCGAATTTTTGCGAATACAGAGTGGAAGACAATTTTCGTACGTCCTCTCACATTACTATATATTTATTTGTTTACTGCGTTAATATACGGTCGTTATTTACGAATGATTTATGTTTAAATGTTAGTTATGTAATAAAATTTATACATTACGACATTAAATAAGAAACTTCAAATCAAACATTAATTCTTCTCAATTCCCGCTCCCAGAGTATGGTTTTTGCATGGTTTTCCCTTACTCCTTGGCGAATGCTGGGAGATAATTAAAGTCGTTGTTCCATGGGGACAAACATACACTGAGAGAAATATCCCTCAAAAGGAATTGCATTCAATCAAAAGTTTTTGCGTTTTCTCTATGGCCAACATGATTTTGTGTTTCCTTGAAACGGAAAATAATTTTAAATTCACGCATTTCTTCGGAAATAATATATTTTTCGTTGAAACAGTTTATTCTTTTAATAAGTGAAAGATATTGTAGTTGATTCAAGTCCTCTTTATTTTGAACTTGAAAGCTAAGCAGATTGGCAGAAAACCGCAAGCATTTTGATTCAATAGGTTTTTCCTTTTCTTATAACATTTATTCATTTTAGACTTAAGCGTAAACACAACAAAATGCCGTGATTATTTTCAATCGAAATGAAAATGAATTATTTCCAAAAACCTTTGGCGTAAAATGTTGTAAATCCTAGTGAAAGTTGGTCGCAGTGACCATCCTAACACTCTAGTGTGTTATTAAAGAAATCATCCTTTCAATGGCGATGACTCCTATCAGATGTTGATCTGGTAAATATACCAGATTAGTATGTTACGATCATAGTTTCCAGCCTATTTTGTGCGAAATATTATCTGTTACTGGAATGAAATAGGAGATGCGCCATCTATGCGACAATTTCTCTACTACACATAAGTATATCTGCTTATCTGCTGTACTATATGAGGAGAAAACTGCTATACGAAAATAAAATGCGATATTTATTTTTACTTCCATGTAAATATTCAGTTAAATAAATAAATAATGCGCTACCTTCAAATAAATCTACTAACCAAATTATTTGTTTGATTGAATACAGGAATTTTCCTAAATCAAGTAATAATTTAGTAACTGTAACCAAATGCATGAAAAGTGGTTGAACACAACAAGATCATTTTTCCCGTGTATAAAAGTTTTAAAACCTTCAAACACTATATACTGCTGTAAAGTTCCTTGGCTTAGAAGTAAATCATAACTGAAAAGATTTCAATTATCTCTGAAATTTCTTTAACTTCGCGCGAAAAATTTTCAGTTTTGTTCATTATTGTTTGTGTATCTGCGACTTATGCACGTGGGAACATGAATAAAACTAAAATACTTCCGCGTAAAAGAAGCACTCAGCTTGAATACAGGTGCTTGCATTTTCCGTTAAAAGGCAAAAGTTTTAAATCAATGTGTACATACGCGTTCACGCAAATAAACGTCCGGCTTTTTTTATTTAAAATACTGTTTATAATTCAATAATACTTAAAAGAAACTAAAATATGTTGTTAAATATGTACATAATATAGCAATATAATATGTAATGTGTATTGTCTTACTTAAATAGAAGTTATAAAGTCATTATAAAATATTAATCAAAACTAAGGTGCATTCCATTTAATTACAGTTACTTTTCGTCCAAAAGCACGTAGTTAAGAAGAAAATAGTCTTGCGGCAAAACAGCATGATACTTTCAATTAAAATAAACACTTTTCTGAGAAAAGGTATTCTTTTCGTTGAACATGATAAAAACCAAAAGCTATAAAACTTTTCATTTAATGCAATCTCTTTTCTCAGTATAACAATAACTAATAGCTTTATTATATTTTTGTTATTATTAATAATAATCATAGGGACATTACTTAATTACAGCAGGAATATTTCAATTATTATGGAATCTGTATAGTACTTACAATTAGAATATAGGCGCCTCGTATAGTACTTTTAGATGGAGCACAGGGTTAAGGATGAATTGTAATTATTTAGCTTTTCACAAATAAAATGTATGGAAAATAGGAAAAGACCTCCTTTACGTCATGCCTTACTCCATTTCATGCATGGTCGGTGTTATTGTTTTAAACGAGATATACAGCGGAAACAACTGCTTACTACACGCTACAAACATTAATTTCCGAGTCCAAGGAAAACCGCAGGGGTGTTCAGGCAGATCCGGTAACAAGCTTTAAAGCCCATAACTCTGGAATACAAGATTACTGTACCCCCATCCCATTGTCCCCTTCACCCTCCTTCCTCCTTTTTCCTGGGAATTTAAAATGAAAATATATTTTAGGGGGTAATCAATTATTGCAAGGCTTGTAGGCTAGGGTCTTCCATTTAGTAGGCGGCTCTTAAATTATAGCTTCAACAATGGTGCCGACGGGCAGAGCATCGTTGAATAGCGACGTGGAATTAGGTATTCCGTCCGGGCACCTTTTATATCGGTTCAAGAAACGGTTGGCGACACGATATTCGACTCTGTTATGTATATAGTGGAGTTATTGCTGCTGGTAGGTTTTGCGTACCGAATCCTAGTCTATTTATCCTTTTTTTTTCATTTTCTCTTATACCCTGTATGTAACCAACTAGTAAATGATATTGAATTTCTTTGTGGGGGCATTGAAAAATTACCTTTATTTATTGAAAGGATTTGCACAGCGTTGTCGTTATAAAAGGGTAAGTAGGCAGTGGTCTTTTTTTTTTGATAATTGTGTAATAAATGAATTTGTAAGACGATAATGCGTTTCTCTACCGCAGTAACTCACCACCACATAGAGGGTGTTCCACAACAAGCTGCAGCGTTCGATATACAGGATGTATCAGATATAGAGGTAAATATAATAATATGTAGCAGCTGTAATCATATACGATCAAAATGTCTTAATGCACAGGGGGTCTATCTGCAAGCATTAACGAGAAAAAAATATTTTGTAAATGCCGTGGGCTAGAGCCGCACCTGTGCCCAACCTAAATGCTGTCCCGAGTATACCCCCACATACCACTATCATTCAGCCATTACCGCTGTTAGTTTTGTGTGGATCACCGCTTGGAGTGCAAGCCACTTCGAACATTTTATTTAAATTCTTCCCGTCTCGAAAAAACGATCCTTTTCAGGACCATCATGATTTCATATAAAGAAAATCGAAGCTTGATGCATCGGCAAAAGCGCGGAAATGTATAGATTCATTTTCGCGCGACATCATAGTAAAAAGGCGTGTTTCCAAATTTTCTGTATCTACATTTATTTCTGTGTAATTCGATTCAATTCATTTTGCGTTATATGATTAATAAATCCAAAAGGAATAAGTCAGATTCATGTGGTACCGTTTATTAACTAACTCTCGATTCGTCAAAGCAAAAGAAAAATATTTACGTTTTTTGTAACTACTGAAGTCGCATATCCGGTGAAACTCGAACGTCTTATCAGGATATTAAAAATAATACTTTGTAGACTTACGTAGAATGCTCTTAACAAATAAGGAATGTGTATTTTAGAAAAAGAAGAAATTTAAAATGCCTCAGTTTTGCTATTTTTACAAGGGCCTTTATTTATTCAGAATGACGTTAAATGAACTTACGGCATACAATTATGAATAATACTAAATGAGTGCAATGTATTTAAACATAATTCCACTTTTAGCGGATGCTTAACATGACGTTTCCTTGCATCAGGCCCGGGCTAAAGAATTTTTGCCTCTAAATTTTGCTTTTTTTTATTTTTTAATGACGAAATCCGGTTTCGGCGGGTTTGTGCTTTATATGTTGTGTAGTTAACACCCAAGCAAAATTTACTTTTTTATTTGATACACCCTGTATTCTCTAATAGTAAAGAACCAATGTTTGTAGACAAATATTTTTATGTAAATACATTAAATATGGTCCATAACTGGGTAAATCTAATGAAAATGTCTTTGAATATAACAAACCACAGTTCATCAGTCCAGAAGCCCATTTCCGTTTGCGTATCTAACAGAAGGAATGTAGGGGTTCTCAGATGAACACGGGTTGTATTATAGTATTCGCCTATTAGCCACCGTATTAGTGCTAATTTCGTGCCAAACTATCACAAAATGTTCCTAATGACAAATTTCTTAACGAAATAATACCTATAAAATCTTTCTGAATATATTTCTTTAATGTTTTGCTTTCCTATTTGAAATTTCTTTCTTTGATATTTTTCCAGAACTAATAAACTTCAGATAAATGGAAAAATTCTATAACATGTTTCTAGTTTAACACAATAATTCTTTCTTGAGATAGTTTTGGCCAACTCTATATACAGTTAATAATATTAGATTAAAGGATTGGGTAGAACTAATTTCCTTGTTTTCTTCTAATACGAAATTTCAATACCACCAATCCAGAACTTACAATAACTCTATATACATTTTCAAAGTTGTAAATCTTAAAATTCTGGTATAAATTGAAGTTGGAGTTACTTAAAGTTACTGGGTCTACATCAGACAGTTGAGTAAATTAAGATCGAACTGACTACACATTTATTAAATTTATTAAACATTTGTATTTTTATCTTTCTGTAGATTTATTATTATTGACGTGGGATAAAAAATAATGACCTCTTTCTAGGATTTTCCGAATTAGCAGGTCAACCAGATTGAAGCTCTCACTGCAAGCACCGTTGTCTTTTTTGAGGCGATTAATAGAAGATTGAACATTGATCTTTGGTTAAGTTAGCTTGTGGTGATACTTGTTTGTTGTATTATGTAATATAAAATAGCAATAATTGAAGAATTTAAGTGTTTTTAGTGAAACTCTAGACAATTTTGAAATTGTAACATTCAAAGGACAATCGCGAGACAAGTTTTATTATAAAGTTATGTGTTATCCGAAGGCAGCTGTGATAATAAGTGTAATTGCTTCCTTGAGAACTTTTTCTACTGCAAGAAAAACAATCGTGAAAAGACGTTATCCACATGCGCTACGATATAACTTCAGGAAAATATACGTATGCCGACTTTCGAAAACGATGGAATTGATAGAAACTATAACTGTAATACGTACTGCTATGGTCTGGCACCCGGGTTTCCGGAAATTCAAATTTGTATTTTTATTCATTCCAATTCATTTTTATCAATGCAATGATAGAGTTTCCACAGTTTTAATATTTTATTTTGAAAAGATTTTGCTAATAGAATTGTTTGTTAAATTTAATGTTATTGTTCAGTTGTGTATATTAATTTTATTCTATTGTACATATTGCCTTCTTCAGTATTGTATATTTTGTAATATTCAAGAGATGATCTTTGCATTTTATGCGCTGCTTAGCCACGCATCTATTTTATATTTGTACGCGATGTTTGGGCCTCTTAAAGGTAGTTCCTTAAACGATGCCGGCGTAAGTACATGTGTTATTTATTTTCTTTGATGCCATCTTGGTAATTTCATTTTCATTTAATATGTAGTTCGTTATTTTGATAAGTTTTTTCATCTTTCAAGGAACTCTTTTAATTAATTATTGATGTTGTGTTTAATTGTGCACATTTTGGATATAAGATCAGTTATTGTAATTTGTTTTAAAAGAAATCGTTTTTTGGTTTAAAGAGTTTAGTTTTTCCGTTTCTAGTTTTCAATTTAGTTTTGAGTAATTAATCACCTCGGTTTAGGTGAAAAGAAGCGTTGAGCTTGTGATTAAATTTCAATTATTTTTAATACACTTGTTTTGTCCACGTTTAATTTAATTTTAGTGTGTTGAAATTTTGTAACCACGTGGATTTTTTGTGAAATAGGATTTTCTTCTAGAACAAATTTGTCTTTTGTTTTGATAAAGGATTTGCATCGTCCTTTTTAATTGTAGATTCAAGCAGGTTTTGATTTTGGCCAGGACTCTCAGTCCAAGGTTTGATTTTTCCTGTAATTGTAATTAAATATGTTTTTTTTTCTTTTTTTTTATAATAAATTTAATGATTGTTAATGTCATTCAAGAGTTCAGTTCTTATATTTTTGATTACTTACGCCCACATTTTATTTTTCATGAATAGTTCAATTCTGAAAATAACCTTGAGGTTATTAAGTCTTTTGCGCCCTTTTAAATTTTTATCCGCTGAGCTAGTAAATTTAAATTTTCACATTTTTTTTATTTTTCATTTTGAATTTATGCTGGTACCATCAGTACACAGCAGTACTTATATAAGAATTAATTCTTGAAAATAACTGAGAGTACATTAACATTTCAGAAACACTGAGAAAAGGATTCAATGTTCTTATTAAGATAAATTATAATCATTCTCATAAGGCAAATTAGCCTAATCGCTGAACCTGTTGCGTGGTTCTGAGGATACAAAGCAACGGTTTCAATGACCATTTTAGAAGATTATAAGAAAGGTACTAATATAACTTTACAAAATTACTCTTAAAAAATAGCGACCAGAACCGACACTAAAATACCGTTACTCACCCTAAACGAAGGGGAATACACAAAATATTACTAAATAAATAACATCTCGAAGAAATATAAATTTCCCGGAACGACATTTATAAAAACACCACTTGAACTAACACGTAAAATACAGTTAGTTTTTATAAATAGCATTTTGATCTAGTATGCCTGATTATAATGATCATAAATAACAATTTAATATTTGACATTGACATTGGCTTTGAAACCTGTTTTAAATAAGTTTTAAATTATTTAAATTAGTTTAAATATTAAAGAGTAATATTTCCATGGGCAAAATGTATATATTTTATTTTTTAATATTAAGATAATTTATAAGTATATACCTATAATATGACGTAAATTATTTTTGGAAAAAAATAACCTAAATTTTTCGTTTAAGTTGTAAGTCAAGTTATGGGTTTTTGAGGTTTTTGTTATCTACTACTTTTTTATATATGTATTTATATATAACAGTATTAATAGAATATACGGACAAAATTATCCCTATGAAATTCTTATACCCCTATATCTGTTGCCCTAAATGTAGAACACTTTCAACACAACTCCTGTCGTATATCGACCGATGGAAACAATTAACTAGTGACGTACGAGCCGGAAAAAGACGTTCTACAAGACGTTTTTGTCGGTCCGTCGGTTAGACACCAGTAGAATTTTAATGTGAAGATAAATTGCTTTCGAGAATGAAAAACTGCCTCTTCAGCGGTTAAACTTTACTCTACTGAAACAACCGTAAGCAAACGTTTTGTCGTTTCTGTCCGTGCATTTGTTGACAAAAAGTTATTTGATTTTGTTTTTGAAGAGCATATAAAAAAAAATCAGAATATTTGTTAACATAATTAATGTTTTTATTATAAATTAACAAAATAATTAGTAAAACAAAATTAACTTATACCAACTGTTGAAAATGACCGCCTATATAAGCCGCAATATAAGCTTCTATCCTCCGTCGTATTGACTGGCGAGTCCGTTCTAAAATACCAGGGGTATTTCAAATTGTTTGAAAAGCTGCAATAATACGATTTCTCAGTTCATCGACATTTTCAAAGGGAGTTGCATAAACTAATGATTTAAGGTGACCCAGAGAAAAAAAATCCAAAGAATTTAAGTCTAGAGACCGAGGAGGCCACGGTTGTGGACCTCCCCATCCTATCCACCGATCTGGATACATATTGTCCAAAAACTCGCGAGCAACTAAACTAAAATGCGCTGGAGCACCGTCATGCATACAATACATTTGTAATCTTAATTGCAACGGAACTTCTTCCAGCAGTAGTGGTAGCTCCTCTTCAAGAAAATTGCGGTATACCTCACCATTTAACCGCATCGGTAAAAAATGTGGACCTATCAAGTGATCTCCAACAATTCCGGCCCACGCATTAACAGAGAATTGATGTTGATGACGGGCATTCACTAGTTCGTGCGGATTTTCTTCGGCTCATATGTGATTATTATGAAAATTAATAATCGCGTTTCTAGAGAAAGTAGCCTTGTCGGTGAAGAATATTTGAGCCAAATAGTCAGGATTTTGTGCGATTTTGTGTTGCATCCATTGACAAACAGCCACTCTTTGCGGAAAATCTGCCGGCAAAAGTGCCTGCACCCGTTGAATGTGATATGGATACAACAGTTGATCTTTCAATATTCTCCAAACTGTGGCCTGACTAATGTTTAAAGCAAACGCAATTTTTCTGGTGCTTGTAGTAGGATGTTCCTCAATTTCATTTAGTACCATTTCTTCAACTTGTGGAGTTCTCACTGTAGATGGGTGCCGGTTATCAGTCGTTCGTTTTTTAAAATTTCTCGTTTCACTAAGACGTTGGTGAAGACGGGCAAATATTGAATGATGCGGGATGATACGGTTCGGGTATCGTTCATCATAAAGACGTCTAGCAGCACGCGAATTTCCATTGGCAAGACCGTAAACGAAATGCACATCACACATCTCAGCATTCGTATAATTCAGTTTAGAAAACAGAAACTGGCAAATAAACTGAATGAATACTCTGACAACTATTGACAAATATTGAAATCACAAACAATTCCCTCTCAACACAATAGTTTTTGAAGAACCAACTGTGATATTATATCGTATGTTAGTCATAATTCATAATTTATTATTAAACATTCAATAACTTTAAAACCAAACCGTTTTGGACATATACTCATATGAACTTTTATGATCAAAATAACCTCAGGAATCAGGTCTTAAAGTTTGGCGCATATATTGAGAATCACCCTGTATAAAGCCAATACAAAAAACGTCAATACCATGTTTTTTGTGAGTGTTAACTTCATATAAGTGTTTTTGGTTTTAGAACCCTACTGAAGAAGATAATAATTATTGTTGAAGCGCCTAAAATGCGAATCTTGAAAACAAATATATTACACTATGTAACAATTTCTATTAATTTTTTTGTCTTTGGGTTGTAACTGTCATTTCCTATTTTCTTATGTCAGAAAAGTATAAAAACAGTCGATTATTTCCCACAAACTTTGCTTTTGTGACCAAGACAATGATATTTTAAAATTTACAAGCAAACACAAAATGAGAAGTACATATTATGTCATTCGACGTAGAATACGGGAACTAAAGACATCAGTGACGGAAGTGAATTCATTTACGATAGGAATGACAGTAAATATGTCTGTCAAAGTGACAAGTATCTGCATTTTCGGCTTTGGATTTGTTTTTTTTTGGAAAACAAAACAAAAATATCACAACGAAGATGTCTCAACCACTCAAAGTGCTTTGATAATTTATTGCTATATTGTTCAGGCGCTATTTTAAATTTTGACAAATCCAATATTCCAACGTCCCTCCATTCAAAACGTGTACACTACTAAAGCTGATATAACAGACTCGTCCCACGATTTCAGCACTCAAAACGGTGTATATGTACTTCTCATTTCGCTATACCTATTTTCTAATTGGATGATGGCTTCAAGAGGATTCAAACATGAAGCAGGCGCGTTTTGCTATGTTTGTGGTCAGTTTATTAAGACAAGAGGATGGTATAGAGAGAAAAGAGATCCATGTGATATGCAATTCCAAGCATTTGGCGGGAACCCACTAACCACTCAAGCAACTGCTACTTTTGCATTGTGGATCCTTCCAAACGCCGTACTGGCAAAAATGCACCTGCTGTAATGTATCCGGATCTTCATCCATAGCCCCAGTATTAGACAGACCTCAGCTTCCATTACCTACTCCTAAGATAGATCAGGCGTCTTCAATCAGCAACAGCGAGTCGGAGTGTGAAGAAAATATTGTAGAATCAGATGACATGATCAAAGTAGAACGACTTAGTTAGAGATCTTGGACTCTCCAAGTCCAATGCTGAGATTTTGACCTCTAGGCTAAAGCAGTGGAACTTGCTGGATGAAACTGTGCGAGTCGTAGATCAGAGAAAACGTCACCAAACTTTTTCAAGCTTTTTCACCTATCTAGATGGGCTCTGCTTTTGCCACGATGTGACTGGGCCATTTGAGGCAATTGGAATCCCCTGTAATCCAAATGAGTAGCGTCTCTTCATTGACAGCTCTTTAAGAAGCCTCAAAGCAGTACTGCTGCATAATGGTAATAACTTTCCATCTCTTCTCCTGGGTCATTCAGTGCACCTCAAAGAGGATTACTTTAACATCAAGACCTTGCTGAAAGTTTCGAAGTATGGCAAGTATGGGTGGGAGCTCATTGGCGACTTCAAAATGGTGTCATTGACCATGCACACTACAACAAGCACCAATGCCCACTACAACAAGCGCGACTGGCCACAGAGGACAGAGTTTTCTATAGGGAAAAACAATATAAATGAGAGCCACTGGTAGACCCTGTAAAGGGGCTGATGCCACCACTGCACATACGGACTCAGCAGCCATGGAACACCTTGAAAAATTATTTCCTAAGCTATCTGAGGCGAATGTCAAAGCCGGTGTCTTCGTAGGACCTCAAATTAAGAAGATTCTCGACTGTGATGACTTTCCTAACAAGCTCACCCGTAAGGAGGAAATATTGGAGATATACACTGTGTCCACTTAAATATGAGACTAATGGGGGCAAAAAAATAATATTGAATCTATAAAAGAAATTATATAAAATAAAAGGCAGTGCTTCTTTAGAAATATACTTGAGGTTTAAAATTAACATTCGTAATTTTGCTATAATTAAGAAAAAAAAAAAGAAATTGCCTTGAGAATAAATCACCCTTATTTTTAAAGATATGAAGAAGTTCCATTAGAAAAAAAGTACTTCAAATTCCTAAATATAAGTACGTAAAAATCGAAAAAACACATTTTCACAAAAAAAAATTAAAAAAGTATTTTTTCAATGTTTGATTCATATTGTGTAATTTTGTAGAAATCCATTTCTTTGAT
This sequence comes from Protaetia brevitarsis, assembly GCA_004143645.1. Classification (NCBI taxonomy): domain Eukaryota; kingdom Metazoa; phylum Arthropoda; class Insecta; order Coleoptera; family Scarabaeidae; genus Protaetia; species Protaetia brevitarsis. The sequence goes on along the minus strand of RXPK01000161.1, from coordinate 474,763 downwards.
TTCTACTTTGAAAATTTGAATTTTGGTACATTTAGGGGGTTGAAATACTTTTCGCTAATGGACCTTTTTGGTATCTTTAAAAATAAGCGTGTTTTATTCTCAAGACAATTAATTTTTTTCTTAATTTATAGCAAAACCACGCATTTTAACTAAGTTTGAATATAAAATATGTTTTTAAAGAAGCACCAACTTTTATTTTAAATAATTCTTTTTTATAAATTCAACAATAAAAATTGTTTCCCATTTGTCTCATACTTAAGTGGACATATACGATATACATATGTGGGTATATTTTATTTTATTTTCGTTGTTCTAGTCACAAAAGCAAACTTAGAGGGGAATAAAAGTTTTTTCTATTGTTTTGAAGCATAAATAAGTTGGAAATAACGCTTACTACTCAAGGACAAAAAACGTGTTACATAGTGTTATTATTAAAAAGCACGATAGTCCACAAAAGAAACTTAATAAAAGTATCACAAGATAATTTATACCATAAAAATTAATGTGATCTATCTAGAAATACCCAAGCATTTATTAATTTAACCTTAATGGAAATTTTAAAAACAACACACATTATAGTATAATAGGTAACATAATAAATGTAAGTATAAAGTCGATAAAACCTCTGTTCATTAACCGCTTAAAAGTTTCGTGTGAACATAATATACTCTTTAATATATTATTAACTGGATCGTGGCAGCGAGAAGAACGTTGGAACTTTTATTGACGCTATTAAACTAAATTACAGCGCTCCACTTACGAGTTTTGATCGTTTATAATTCGATTGCTCCGGTAACTTGTTTGATGTGTGCAGTTTATGTTTAGCGTTGATTTATTGCGGTAAACAGTTGCACGCAAGTAGCCAATTTGTAAATGAACAGCTTGCGAACATGTATAGAGAATAGTAGATGCTAGTATAAACATACACAAATATTTATAGCGCCTAGTACAGTCTGAGTGTTACTCTGTTTTCGTTTAAATGTTTGTGTTAGTTTAAGAGCGGTTTTCAAAAAAAAAGGCCCGTTACAGAAGAGGATGGAAATAAAAGTTGTGTATTTTTATCTATAATTATTTATTAATTATATATAAATTAATTATTATTAAACGTTGTGTTATCCTAAAATAAGACGTATTCCAGGTACAAATATGCAAGCTATGCTCTTCCGAAGTCCCAAATACGCTCAAGGTCGCGCAGCTGCTCCCAACCGCATCATCAGCATGTGTTCACGTTATTTTATGATATTTTCATTGAAAATTAAGAATCAGTTGTGATTTAAAACACTTTCAATGTATACTCCATTTACATGTGGATTTATTATTTATATTTGTCCATTTTTATTTATTTGGTAATGCGTAACTTTATGAAGTTTTATTACTTCAATAGAATGGTGCGACTATAACAGCTCAGTAGTTTATTTTGTTGGTAAGACTGGATCCCAACCGCGTCATCACAAGATGCGCAAGATCCAAATCTTGTATATTGGTACCATGGTTTTGCGGATTCGTGGGAATTTTGTTTAAAAAAAAGGGAAATTTTGATAGTTCTCGTGGGAAATTCTATGCTTAAAGGTTGGCAACACTGTTGGCCACACTAGATTCCACATGACAGACCACGCGCGTATACAAGGGGGGAATAGAGGTAATTAAAATTTATCAGCTCTTTAAATTAATAAACTACATTTTCCTATTGTTCCTTAGAACGACGTAATCTTATTTTCTATTACAGCATCTTGTAAACAGAAGTATTAGGTCTCTATCTCGTCCGTTAATCTCTAGTGAGTACCTACCTAAATATTTCTACATATTTTAATATAAACTTGGTCTCCATAAGATGAGTGCCGTCGCAAAAAAGATATTTAAATTTAATTTGAACCTGTTGCGCTAATATTGTGTCGTCGCTATATAGGTGGCACTAATAAATGTAACTTTGAGGTTATAAAGAAGCTAAAAGTTACACACGGAACTTGAAAGTGTATTCAGTTACTTTCAAGTTCCATTATATTACTTCAAAGCGCATGTAATTACGTTATAGTAACATATACAACTTGAAAGTAGATTTAATAGGGAATGGTCACGTAATATTTACGATAAAGGATATTATTAACTGCTACCATCTAGTAAATATAACTTCTCGTATACATTACTTTGAATACGAAATGTACATGCCAAGTGAAACAAAATGGATGCGCCATTACAATACAATTGCTATGGAACAATATATAAAATAAACAAGATTCTAACCCAACACAGATTCAAATGTTTCCAAGTATCGGGATAAGGAATGGGCAATAGGAATGGACAAGATTACGGATATGAGCAAAACCGAAAATAACAAGTATGGTATTGAGAATAATAAAACGAGATTAAATTGGACGATAGCAACGTGGAACATAATAAGCATAAACAACAAAGAAATAGAATTATATAATGAATTCAATAAAGCCAATATTCAGCTATTAGCGATCACGAAAACAAGAATGAGAGGCAAGGGTGAGAAAATAACACAACACACAAGATGGGCACAGAAATGAACAGAATCAAGAGGTATTAGGAGCATGTGGAGAAAGTATTAAGAACAGAAACGAACAACGACTAATAGAGTACTGTATAGATAACCAACTTGTCATTACCAATACATTCTATATGCATAAAGACATACACAAATTCACACGAGTTAGAGAAAGTCGAGAAGAGAGGTCAATAATAGATTATGTGCTTGTTGATCAGAAACATAGAAATAAGTGCTTGATGTTAGAGTTTACAGAGGTTCTGAAATCGGAAGCGACCATCGACTCCTCAAAGCGAAAATTAAGATAAGGATGTGTAGTACAAAGGAACCAAAAGAGAAACCACATAAGGATACAAAAGAAAACATCTCAATCAGAACCTATAAGTTGAGGAATGAAGACATAGCTGAATGCTTCAAAGGAGTAGTAGAGAGAGAAGTAATGAATTTAAAGGAGAACATATGTAACCGAAGTCTGGATATATTATGGGAAACGTTTAAAGAAATTGTAATAAAAGCAGCGATAGAAACTTGTGGATCCTACAGGAAATCCAAGAATAATAAACAGACACCGTGGTGGAACCAACTGATAAGAGAAGAAATTAAGAAAAAGAAATCACTGTGGAAAAGGTATCTATGTACCAAAAGTGAACATTGCTATAACAGCTATAAGCTTCAAAGGAACAAGGTTAAACAATTGGTGAGTGAGGAGAAGAGAAAGTCGTGAGAACAATTTGGACGAAAACTGGAGGAAGACGCGAAAGGCAATCAGAAATTATTTTATAAAACGCTGAAAGGACTGAGAACGGAAAAACAAAGCAACGTACATTTCATTAAAAATAAAGATGGAGCAATAGTAAAAGGGGAAACTGAAATAATCGAGAGGTGGCGAGAATATTTTCAAGAACTTTTGGGAGGACATGAGCAATTGGAAACGGAAGATATAGCAGAGATCCAGCTAGAATCACAAGAAGTAGGTCAGGAGGAAATAGAAATGGACGAAGTAGAGGAGATAATTAAGGAAACTTAACAGTCTGAGACAAGGAGGGGTTTTGAGCTCTACGTTGTTTACAGTGCTGATGGATGATGAAATTAAAACAGTGGGTAGGGATAGTAAGCCCTTACATCTTGGGTACAATAGACTGCAACAAACAACATTGGCTGAATGTGCCTTTGCTGATGATATTATATTTGCAAATACTGAGAAAGAGCTGCAACAAAACATAAACTTGTGGAATGAAACCCTCAAACACAAGCATATGATAATAAATAAAGAGAAAACTAAAGTAATGGTTCTTGGGAAGGAAGAGAAAGATATTAACGTAGAAATTGAGGGACAAAGATTACAACAACTTGACACGTTCACATACTTAGGAGTACAAATAGATAGTCGTGGAAGGTATAATATCAAAGTGGAAAACAGAATACAAAAAACGGTGAAGTTATACCATAATCAGAAAGATATCACAAAGAAAACAAAAATGTTGGTGTATAAAACTATATATAGACCTACATTAACATTTGGAAGTGAGAGCTGGATACTAACCAGGCAGTTAAAAACTAGAATCCAAGCTACAGAGATGATGTATTTGAGGAAAGTGAAGGGAATTACGAGGAGAGACAGAATTAGGAATGAAGTAGTGAGAAGTGGGCTGGGAATAGAACCAATTCTCAAAACAATAGAACAACATCAATTAAAATGGTTTGGACATCTTACAAGAATGAATAGAACAAGAATGACCAAAAATATATGGGAGACCAGAGTTCAAGCTAGAAGAGGACGAGGAAGACCACCTAAGACTTGGAATGATGCTATCAATGAAATTTTGGTAAGGAGACAAACTACCTGGACGGAGGCAGTAAAGATGGCTGAAGATAGGAAACAGTGGACCAAATTTGTGAATGGACGGGCAAATTAAGTTAGTGGCATCCTTACACCTACGGGTAGAAAGGATTATATTATTATAAAACATAAGAAGCTTGTTGGTTGCTGGAAAGAACCCAAAACGTGGTCCAACACCATTGTGGTGGAAGATTAAAAGTGGCCTTGAGAGTGTGTCTTTTAGTCTTGAGATTGAAAATAATGATTTTCCTTTTTCTCCGTGTAAACCCATCTTTACAATACATTTTTCTCGATGTATTCTACTTTTTCAAAAAAAAAAATACATTTTAGCCCTAATTTTATCAACTCTCAACCTCCATCTGTACCTCCATTTCAGTATTCTACACCCTCTTCTCTTCGATAAAGGTCAATATCTATTTCCACTTCAGACTAAATCTATTTCAAGCATCCACGAGGCCGCCAGACAACGGGGGCCACTTCAGACGCGCAGCCCTAGGCGATCTATCCCGCCGATTTTATTATCCCACCTGCCCGGCCCATAACGCCGCGCCGTCGATCCGTAATTTATTTTCTTCCGTTGCCCTTCTCCACCGCCGCCGCGTCAAAGTCGTAAACCGCGATATTTCCACTGCCGTTTTCCGGCGCTTTTTATCGAACCGCAAAAAGCCGCGAGAGAAGCTCTCGCATGCGAGTGTCGTCTATCTCGTCTAGTCCGTGATATAGCACCGTTTCGATTATACACTCTGCTCAACCGTGCAGATTATCGCACGTCGCAACGCCTGATGTACGGCCGCGATCGCCATCCCCCCCCCCTTGTCGACTTCCAAAAACCCGCTCGTAGATGGAGCAAATGGGAGATAATGGCGGAGACGTAAACCGTTTGAAAGTATAAACGAAAACGGGCGGGGGAGTGTTTGGGAGAGTCTGGGAGATGAAAAAGCGAAAGGAAATTTACTCGCATGAATTGAAACCAAACGACTCGGTAAACGTAAAGTTGCAGTTCTCCCTCAAACAGTTTCGCGTACATACTTTGGGCGATGCGGAGATGAAAATGGCGTAATAGGGTTGATCAAAATTCAAATAAGATCTTTCGTATGCGCCTTCCGTTTTGTACATGAATGCGAATATCTCGGCGGCATCAAACGGGGGACAAAATGAAACGCGCGCATTTAGTAATATCGTATGTAATAATTTAGAGATTTATAATAGAAAGATATACAGGGTGTTTTGAAACATCGTTCAAAGATTTTAAGGGCATGTAGTACGATCGAAAATAAGGTTAAAAGTCATAATAAACACATGTTTACAAATCAACCGTTTACGAGATAACCGCGAGTGTTCCTAGTAGTGCATGGATATAACATATCCCAGTAAACAAGTGCTTGCAGGGAAAAATTGGGGATGCAACCCAAAAATACTACTTTGAATGTATACAGCGATAGTGAGACCAATCATCACTTATGCATCAGTAGCATAGAGCAAAAGAACTAATCTGGCCACTGCGAGAATTAACCTCTAGAAAGTGCAAAGATTAGCATGTGTATGCATAACGGGGGCTATGAGAACCTGCCCAACAGCAGCTATTGAAGTAGTATTGGATCTTGCCCCCCCCCCTCCACATTGTAGTAGAGGGCGTGGCGGAAAGAACCGCACTAAGAATGGTCAAGGAAGGAATGATTAGGGATAGGCCTCAATCTCCTGACGGTGACCAAACCTGGGATATGCCCCGGGATGATATTGTAACGTTTTTCTTCTAGTTTTAAAACGTTGTCGGGGTTTAGAAAAACACACAGGCGATATATTTAAATTCACTTATTCTATTAACACAATTACGGTATTTAAAATCTATTAAAAATGCTTATTAATTAAATTACTTAACCACTACTGTCTTTATTTATGTAAACAATTTGCAATTTGCACCGATATTTATATTACACGTACTAATTCACTCGCGATCCGCACTATCCAACTCGTATCGACTTACTGCCTCCTGGCAACCCGACGCGTTATTTATAGCTGGCGCGAAACTTCCAGATTGTTTGTGAACCTTCTAGAACGTTCTTCTAGATTTCAGGAGAATATTCACGAATCTTCGACCCGGTACTGCTCTCTGTCATTCCTCGTAGGTAGTTCTTTCTTCCGCTATGCTAGCGCCATCTAGGGACGCCTATCAGAACCGCCAGTTTAAAAAGTCGGCGCTCGTTACAATATGTTAAAAAAAATTAGCTTTGTGAAGGAATTCACCACAAAGCTAAGTAACAGGAGCGAGTGGGATCATAACACCATCTTGAACTTGAATAGAAATGCCATCAAATGGTATACTGATGGCTCCAAAATGGCAGAAGGAACTGGAATAGGAAAATATGGGCCTAGAACTACATATTTCGAACGCTTGGGAAAATACCCAAGTATATTTCAGGCGGAAATACACGCTATTGGGAGATGTGTTCAGTTCAATATGGATAGGAACTATCGGAAGCAGGAGATTATCATCATGTCTGATAGTCAAGCAGCCATCAAGGCGCTCAGCTCATATGAAAACAGTTCCAAGATGATCTGGGAATGCCTAGGGAAATTAAATGAGCTAGGCAAAAGAAATAAAGTAACCCTCCTGTGGGTTCCGGGTCACACAGGAGTGGAAGGAAACGAAAAACGGATAACCTCGCAAAAAAAAGGGGCTGGAATCCTTTTGCAGGGCCTGAACCCTTTTGCGGTTAAGTAGCAGTACAATACTGAAGAAACTAGAAATAGAAATGGAGCAGAGAAAATCCAGTAACTGGGAAAATCTCCAGGGAATGAGGCAAAGTAAAATTCTTCTGGGAACTTATAACCAGAAGAGGTTTACAGGATGCATCAACCTGATTAAGAACAATGTTCGCATATTAACAGGAATACTTTCAGGCCATTGTAGACTAAAAGGACACCTGAGTAAGCTTGGATTGGAAAAAGACCCTAATGCAGATTTTGTGGGGAACAGGATGAAACACCCATCCACCTCCTCTCAAACTGCGTAGCACTGTGCAACTCGAGGGCATTGCACCTGGGAGCATGTGAAATCGAAGAGGGAGACTTACCTAGACTGGGGCTCCCTGACATCCTACACTTTCTGAAGGAATAGGATTGGAAGGCCAGCTGTAAAGCAGCAAGAATGGGACACAATAGATCTTTAGGTCGCAGTGTAACACCACCCTTCTATTTACAGATACAAACAGGTGTTTATGCAGTATTGTTTCGTATGACAGTTTAATTGACGTTTGTGCAATTTGTAGCAATTACAATGGTTGCGTATTCTAATGCTGGAATGAGCAATATGGTGTTCATGTACGGTCGTGCTAATGGGAATTCTTTACAAGCACGTCGCTTCTATGCTGAAACGTTTCCTGATTGCCAACTGCCTTCGCATGTGATGTTTCAGACGGTGTTTCAACGACTAAGAGAATCTGATTCGTTTGAGAAGCGGTCTACTGATACTGGACGGCAGAGAATAGCATGTACTCCACAGATAGAAGATCGAATTTTGAATATTATTGATGAAAATCCCGAAACTAGTGTTAGAAGAATTTCGACTCAAGTGGGTGTAAGCAGCAATCTTGTTTGGAGAACTCTTCATGAGCAACTCCTATACCCCTACCATGTCCAACGGGTACAAGCCCTTACTGCTCCGGATTATCAAACGGGAAGCGAACAGCTGCTGATCGGCCAGATTTCGCTGACAACATCCTTTTCACTGATGAAGCTGGTTTTACTGAAAATCGAATATTTAATTTCCACAACAGTGACGTTTGGTGTGACGAGAATCCTCATGCTACCGTTGAAGCCAGGCACCAGCAACGTTTCTCTCTAAACATCTGGTTAGGCATGATAGGGGAACGGTTGTTAGGACCGATTGTTTTGCCACAACGCCTTACAGGTCCTGCATACCTCGAGTTCTTGGAAAATACTTTATCTGAACTTTTGGAAGATTTACCTATAAATCTAAGACTGAACCTCTGGTTTATGCAAGATGGAGCTCCACCGCACTTTACGCGTGCTGTTAGGGAACATCTTAACAATGTATTTCCTGGGAGATGGATAGGGCGAGCAGGTCCCATTGCTTGGCCTCCAAAGTCTCCCGATCTAAACCCGTTGGACTTTAGTATCTGGGGTTATTTGAAAAGTTTAGTGTACGCAACACCGGTAAACGATCTTCCAGAGTTACGCCAACCAATAGAACACTGTTGCCAGATAATATGAGAAAAACCCTTGTTTTTTGAAAGAGTGCGCGCTTCCTTTGAAAGCAGATGTAGACCCTGTGTCGAAATGGAAGGACGTCATTTTGAACATCTTCTTTAGTTATAATATATTTTATGTTAAAATGTAATAACATCTTAATAAAAACCGCTAAAGCAATTGCAATAAAATCGCTGTTATCTCGTAAACAGTTAATTTGTGGACATATGTTTATTATGACATTTTCGATCGTACTACGTGCCCTTAAAATCTTTAAACGATGTTTCAAAACACCGGCGCTGACTATAAAAAACTGTTAGACGAACTCAAGGAGGCACCCCTTTTAGGAATGCCATGTGATGCCATGGTTCAGAAATATAACCTAGATAGAAAATATCAAGTTATAATGCAAGAAAAGAAGGACTGGGAGACAGGTACTCCGGTAAGAGCGGACTCAAACTGGTATACTGACGGCTCTAAAATGGACTACAGCGTTAGAGCGGGAATATACGCTAAGAAGCCTAAAAGGCTCTTTCGGTAAGCTTTAGCAAAGACACGACTGTGTTCCAAGCCGAGGTTGCTGCAATCCATCACTGTGTCCGAGAGATAGAAAGACGTACTAAGCCAGGTAAAAGCGTCGCTCTCTTCTGACAGTTAGCTAAAACGATTAGCTCCACAAGTGTGGACTCTAAGCTGATTTGGGACTGTGTAAGCGCCCTAAATGAGGTGGGCCCCTGCCCTGGGTCCTTAGCCACTCGGACGTGAGAGGAAATGAAGCAGCGGACGAGCTGGCCAGGCGAGGTGCGTTAAGGCCAGGCGAGGTGCATCAAGGCCAGGCGAGTTACGTCAAGGCCATTGTTGGAGCCGAACCCTCTTTCGGCACTACCAAATCGCAAATTAAAAAAATCGATGAATGAATGTATACATAATCAGTCCAGAGAATGGTGGCAAAAATCACCGGGACAAAGTCAGGCAAAAGAGTTCCTAAAGGAGGCCTGAATTCACGAGAGATCTACTAAATAAAGACAGGAACACTGTCAAAATGATTGTAGGTCTGCTGACTGGTCACTGTAGACTGAATAGGCATATGTACAACATAGGCCTGGCAGATGATGCAACCTGCAGATACTACTGGGCCAATGTGAAGGTCTAGCGAGAACAAGGTTTCTAGTAATGGAGGAGGAGAACCCCACAGCTAGTAGCTACATAAAGAAGCCGCTCTGAAACATGATAGGCTTAATTAAGAGGGCAAAATTAGAGAGCGTCCTCTAGGAAAAAGGGCATCACAATAGATCTGAAAAAGTCGCGGTGAAACAGGTCCATAGGCCACCTCAATCCTAATTTAATCTAATCTAATCTATTATATGGTCTGAATACCATGCAAAATTTAATGATTTCCTTCTCTACATCAACACCTTACATAACACTATTAAATTTACATTAGAAGTACAATTAAATAATCGTATTAAATTTCTGGATTTAATTATTATTGACTCCTACATTGACAGTAAACTAAATTTTGAGATATACAGGGAACACACTCACTATGGTATGGTAATTAATCAACAATCTAATCATCCCTTTAACCATAAATATGCTTCCTTCTGTAATTACCTTCATAGACTAATTAATCTTCCTCTTACTGAAGCATTAATTTAATAAGGAATTCAATATTCTAAAACAAATAGCCATAATTATAATTTAAATATAAGTTATTACAGAAAATTAATAATAAAAAAAGGGAAAATGCAGCTTATTTAAACATTACCACAGATTCTACAGTTGACAAGAACAAGTACTTTATTTCGATCCCATATACAGATCCTTTCTCTTATAAAATTGCAAACATCTTCAGACATGCCATGTATCATTTAGAACATTACATCCTTACGAAATTTAATTATTAACAATAGAGATAATATAGTGCCACTAAAAAAGAAAGAGGTCTACCGCCTGACATGTAATGATTGTCACTGCACATACGTTGGAAAGACCTTTCGAAATTGCGAAATTATGATAAAAGGGCATTTACGTAGCATAAAACCCAATGATACTGCAGATTCCTTGTTCGGTAAACATTTAAAAGAAAATAAACACAACTTTGACATCAATCACAATTTCCAAATATTACATACGGCCAAAAAAGGTACCTACCTCAACAACTTAGAGGCATTGGAAATATTGAGGCAACTAGTAGAGACCTTTCATTAAACTCATAATTAATTTTCGAGTCCACCCCCCCCCCCCCTCTTTTCCAAGTTTTACTCGGTAAATGATCTTCTGCATATACGCTTTTCAAGTATTCTACTACGTGTTTAGCATAACAGTAACTTTAGTTTAGTTTTCCCATAATAGATGACACAAGTTTATTGTAATTCTTCTGGAAGTTTCTACCTTTATTTAAATTTTAGTCTGATTTTTTTTCCAGAATCATTTTGTGTCCTGAGTTCGAAGTGGTTACATTTATTTTAAATAATTTTGTTAATGTCTGTTCTTTACAAGTTTCACATAAGTTCGACTATCTACATACTTTGCACTTTCTAATTTTGTTTTAATTTTAAACTTTTACCATTCTTAACTGATTTTAAATTGTAAGTATCTTTTTTAAAAAGTGTCGCAATGGGTGATAATTTTGCAGTATTAAAAAAAACTATATGAATATACGAATTATAAATAATATTAACCAGAAATCGTGCATTCTTCTAAAACGTGCCCCTTGAAGAAGGTAAATTAGTCCACCTAAAATGTGCCACTGCAAACTTCTTGTTTCAATAGCAAAGCTATCATCATCAGCAGAAACAGTGTTGAAACGTACGTGTCCAGTTTAGTGCAGTTTGTGGTGAGGGGTCTAGGAGAAGTTTGCAGTATTACCTGTGCCACAGTTTGGAGTATTTTTGTCGTTAAAATGTACCACATCATAGCATGTAAACTACGTCTATTTTGGTTGCCCTTTTCTTTTGTTTGAATTAAGAGTGTGGCTGCCTTTGATAATAATATAAATAGGTATAATTTTTAATTTTTTAATACTAGATTTTTCAATTTTTCCTCTTCCCAACTTTCTTTTTCCAACTCCCTTTTCATGTTCTTTTTTCTCATTCCCTTTTTCCTATACTCTTTTTCAACTCCCTTTTCCCCATTGACGAATACTATTTCAATTTGTAACCAAGAAATTGATGGATAAGCAATAATAAAGTTACCTCAATTGATATTCTAAATGACATGTGAGGTTAGAAAATAGGAGCATCATAATCAACAAAGCTTTAGCGAAACGTCGAAAAATCATTAAATCATTTCTACATAACTTATGTATTATTTTTTGATAACTAATCCGCTACTACCATGAATATATAATTCCAATTCTTGATAAATGATATTTTACGAATTATTTCCTATTTTTTGCAAATGTCTTTGCACTACATAGCTTCATAACATCTGCTGAAGCAAGTTTTGACTTCTTATAAATGGCTTAAATCAACTGAAACAGATACGCTGTATATTATTATACCATTTACGTTATCGCTGCTATAATTAATAAAATATGAAAATGTTCTTTAAAAAGATATTTTTATTATTCAAGTAAGTCGTTCTTACCCACTTTTTTTTCTCATCAACTCTTCTTTTAGCGAGATGAAACTTTTGTCATTAGCTCGACGACAACAAATTCAAAAATTCTTCCCGCCCATGCGAAAGAAAAAAAGTTAATTATTCGTGGCGGAGCGAAAGACGGAATATTTTCCGTAGTGTACGCCTAAATTTTCCCAATCTCGCATTTCAGAAGTTCTCCAGAAGATTTTCGCCTAATTACGGACTTCATAATTAAAAAGTCATCTCAGGTTTCCAATTAGCGAAATTTGTTTCGGCTTTATGATGAACGACAATTCAAAAATTTTTGCGCGAAGGAAAATTTATGATTAGGTCGAAATGTTTAAAGGACTAGAAGAAAATAGTGGCTTGAATTTTAAGACAATTAGATGAATGAGAAATTATGCAATAATATACAGTTTATGGGCAAGGCAAGAATCAAAACTATTTATCACAATAAATGTGTTCTGTATCTGCTTATGTATATTGTAATTTAATTTTAATGATACTACTATAGGAATAGCATTTAAGATCTTCTAAATTGATATATGTATATTATTTTAATGTATTACTTATAGTAAACCTCTGTTGGACAATTTAATAGATATTATTCATTATTATATGTGTTATATGTAAATCCAAAAGTATTTCAGAATGAACAAAATTGTCATTAAAATTACAATTCTCGTCTATAATGTGGAAAATAATGGTAAGATGGGCACTTATCCTTTTTAGAAGGCAAGTACTTACCATAAACGTAAAAATATTTTCCAATTTTTGAGCTAGAAAATGTCATAAAGTTATTTTTGCTTATACGGCTCGAAAGACAACCGTCATTTAACACAGATATTCTGTTTCTCGTATGTGCATTAAAATTTTTATAGCACAACAAAGTGAAACTTTATGAATCTGGGTTCCCACACGCCCCATATTACTCACATATTATATTTTATTGGCCCTAGTTTTTGGTTACCTCTCTACCTCGAACTTTTCTGAAGTAAATGTGTCCTTATCCTTATATGTGCACATAGATGTCTGCGAACTCTACAACGCCATTATACAGTAGCTCGTATAGAAGGGTCCGTAGATCGTGAGCAAGTGGGGTGTTTGACCGGTGCTGAAGCGAGGAAAGCGGTCGATGACAGGTACTTGACGTCCCGAAAATGCGACGCACACATCTCCAAAGGAAAAAAGATTTCTATCTTAGGTACTCACAATTACAAAAAAATTTCTCGTGGCACTTTTTTCTTATATTAAAAGAAGTAATTAATTCACTCGTTTTTTTCATTTTCAATTGAGATAATAGCAAGTCCACTAAGTCTTTCCTGTTCCATTTTGGTTCTTAATTGGTTTTTTTTATTGATTTTAACTTATAACATGATCTTTTCTACTGTCACAGAAAATCAGAAATAACTACTGTAATTACTTCTGGAAGAGCTAAAACATTATTTTCAACAATTAATAATTTTGCCAAATCATACACAGTTAGAACGGAATGTAATTGATACTTAACACAGGCACAGAAAGATAGAAGATCAGAAAGAAATGCAGAGGAAACATTCGATAATTTCGATAAAATTCGTTGTCTTTTGCATATAATAGTTTTACCGCAAATATACATTCCAATTTTTCTAGGACACTTTTCATACCGTTAAATCTATTTTTTATTTTATTTATTATAACAAATAAAGCGGCATAATAAACATCAATCTTGGAATGAAGTTCAGTACCTGCCCCAATGTTTGAACCATGTGATGCCATGATTCAAACATTTAGCCTAGATAGAAAATATCAGGTTCTAATACTAGATAAGAAGAACTGGGAGGCAGGTACTCCGGTAAGAGCAGACTTAAACTGGTATACTGACGGCTCTAAAACGGGCTACGGCGTTGGAGCGGGAATATACACTAAGGAGCCTAAAAAGGCTCTTTCGGTAAGATTCAGCAAAGACACGACTGTGTTCCAAGCTGAGGTTGCTGCAATTCATCACTGCGTTCGAGAGATAGAAAGATGTACCGAACCAGGTAAAAGCGTCGCTATCTTTTCTGACAGTCAGTCCACACTTGAAGCGATTAGCTCCACAAGCGTGGACTCTAAGCTGATTTGGGACTATGTAAGCGCCCTAAATGAGGTGGGCACCCAAAGGAAAGTAACCCTAGCCTGGGTCCCTAGCCACTCGTGAGAGGAAATGAGGCGGCGGACGAGCTGGCCAGGCGAGGTTCGTCAAGGCCATTCGTTGAAGCCAACCCCTCTTTCGGCACTACCAAATCGCAAATTAAAAAATCCATCAATGAATGGATACATAATCAGTCCAGAGAGTGGTGACAAAAATCACCGGGACAAAGGCAGGCAAAAGAGTTCCTAAAGGAGCAGAGGCCTGAATTCACGAGAGATCTACTGAATAAAGACAGGAAAACTGTCAAAATGATTGTAGGTCTGCTGACTGGTCACTGTAGACTGAATAGGCATCTGTACAACATAGGCCTGGCAGATGATGCAACCTGCAGATACTGCCAAGAGGAGGAAGAAACACCAGTTCATGTGCTGTGCCAATGTGAAAGCCTGGCGAGGACAAGGTTTCTAGTATTGGGGGAGGAGAACCCCACAGCTAGTAGCTACATAAAGAAGCCGCTCTCAAAGATGATAGGCCTAATTAAGAGGGCAAGATTGGAGAGCGTCCTCTAGGAAAAAAGGGGCTCACAATAGATCTGAAAAGGTCGCGGTAAAACAGGTCGATAGGCCACCCCAATCCAAATCTAATCTAATCTAATCTAATCAGTATCTGCCACCCTCCAAAGAATTTTTTTATCTTTCTTTGACAGTTAGAAACACACGATGTATTGACTCTCCATTTAACAGCGTTTGGTTGTGCCTGACACTACATTTGATTAAAATTATTTCGAAAAGTTTTTAACGATGTCATAACATTTTCCAAAGATTTTACTACCTTGTCACGCTGCATGTCATTTTTTTTGAAGAAGTTGTAAACCCCCATTTATAATTTTCAGAAATTGTTATTGAAACTCCGTCAACAAGATTAATTCATATATTTTCCATTGTTTTCGTAAAAAAAATGCTTGGTTTTTTCTTCAGAGTTTTTAGTTAATAAAATAATTTTTGTCAAATCTTTTAATACATTCGGTATCTGTATTTCAGTACAACTATCGACTCCTATCTAGACAACCATCGTCTAGGATTCAGTTTTCTTTTAACGTTAAATGATGACAATGTGATGGTTCTTTTAGAATATTCCATCTCTTTAGGCTATGGCCAAAAAAAGTATTAGAGTTTTTCGACAAAGTTGTAGTAATTCTGCAATTCATGCACTAATGACAACACAGTCATTAGTTTGCAAAAAGGCAACGTATTCTGGTATTTTCTTTCTTCTCATCCAGTTGATCAAGCCGATAATAATTGTTATTATTAGGGGCTAAACGCAGAATACATAGATCGTGCCACTGACAAAATGCCACCTTTGATTATTAAGCATTAGTAGGTACATATTTTCAAAAACAGAAGTGCTAAAGTCTTTTCACTTAAATATTCATCAGGAATTCTCAATATAAATCTTGAATACTGAGCCCCGGTGCATCGCAACGATTGCACAGGCGAAAGTACCACCCCTGGGTTGGTTCTTGGGTTCTTGATGGTTTGCAACATGTTTTTTTTTTATTTTATCTAAATCGCTGCATCGAATGACATTACATGAAAAACTACTTTTTATTTTAATTATAGTTGGCTAGATATTGACTTTATAAAAAATCTATTCAGATAAAAATGTGCATTGTCGTGGCCCACACAATTGACAAAAATTTTATATTAATTGCTTTGAAAATAAAAATGAGAGCTGTATAATAAAAGCAATTTTATTTACGACTCCAAGTTATGGAACTTAATTTTTAACGAACAAATGTAAGAATACTGAATTACTGCATACTTGTATAGTCAGCAGGATATCTTACGGACAAATTCAAAAGAAAAAATATTAATAATAATATCACTTTATTTTCAAAAACACAAGAAAAACGTCGAAAAAGGAAACAAAGGAACAACTTCTTACAAAGCTAAGTATTTGAGTAATATAACTTAAATATTTGCAAAAAAAAATCTCCCAAACAATAACAGTTTTTGTTTAATAATAAATTTTTGACAGAATTTTTTAATTTAAAAAATTGCTGTATTTCTTTAATAATATTGGGCAGTACATTGTATAGTCTACATCCAATGAACTCAATGCTTTTTTGAAATATTGCAGTTTTATGAGTTGGTGGAAGTAAGTAATTGTCTAATCTAATATTATAAGTATGATTAACTTACAAAACTGATCAAAATTTCTATATACAAAACATAATGTTTCCAGTATATAGACATCTGAAAATGTTAATATTTGATGTGTTTTAAAAATTGGTTTACACGAATCACGTGGTTTTAGTCCGTAGATTGTTCGTAAGGTACATTTTTGAAGAATAAAAATCCTTTGTGCTGCACTGGATGCACCCCAGTAAAGAACACCATACTTCAGTCTAGAATAAAAATCTGAATAGTACACCGTTTTCAATACATCCATACTACAACTCTGTTTTAGATGGTACAACGAATAATTTATCCGTGCTAAATTCTTGCTAAGAAAGTCAACATGGGTTTTCCAACTTAAGGTAGTTTCAAAAATTAGGCCAAGTATCTTAGTTGTGTCACTTACTGGTATAGAGAAATTTAGCAATTGCAATGAAGATATATTATGATTTATGTTGTTTTTGGTTTTAAATAGTACTAGATTCGTTTTATCTTTGTTGATTACAATTTTATTTAAAGAGGCCCAGTTATTGACCGAGATAAAGTGTGATTCTATTTTTTTAAATACAATGTTGCTGTTATTAGAAGTGGTGACAATGTTTATATCATCCGCATATAAGATTATATTGTTTGCGTTTACATATTTAGGAAGGTCATTGATGAATATCAAAAACAAAGTTGGGCCTAAAACAGATCCCTGCGGTAGACCCACTTCCATTTTTACTGCTTTTGATTTTACATTTTTACAAGCCACCTTTTGGGAACTATCAGATAAGTAACTTATAAACCATTTCTTCGCAAGTCCTCTTACACCATATTTCTCCAACTTATACAGTAAAATTGAGTGATTAACGCAATCAAAGGCCTTTGTTAAATCGAATGATAAATTTGCACACACGTGAGATTTGTCGAAGGAAGAATAAATTAATGTGACTATGTTATTTAAAGCTGTGTTGGTGCTCTTATTAGGCAAAAACCCATGTTGACTGGAACTAAAGATATTGTTAGTTAGAAAATAGTCAATCAATTAAGCAAACTGATTGGTCTATTAGTAAATCAATTACAATTTTTTCAATCTAAATATTCCTAAACAACTAGAGACTATAAAGTTACGTCGAAATTCATTTGACCTTATTTTTGTTGACTTGAAAGAAGAAAAAAATCTGGCAATAACCGATAAAGTCAAGTGTCTATTGTGGGTCAAGTTGATTTGCCGTAGAAGAAAATGAAAGACAAGTATAAGAATATGGAGAAGCTGACGAGACCGATAATCGATTGCACCTAATTCTATTAATAATATATTATGTGCATATTTCATAATGTAGAGGTTGAAGTTATACAAGGTGTAACAGATATAAGAATAAATAAAATAATATGTAATGGCTATAATCATACGCTATCGAAAAATCTTAATGCAGAGGGGTCTATCTGGTTTCATTAACGAGAAAAAAAATATTTTGTAAATGCCGTGGGCTAGCGCCGAGCCTGTATCCAACGTAAACGCTGCCCAAACGCTAGCGTTAAGGGCTTATGAGGTAGTACCGTATTTTATCGCGAAACTGTTTAATAAATGTTTAGATAGAGGTATTTTTCCGGCCTGCTGCAAACGTCAATTAATTAAGGTTATTCCTGAACCGGGTAAAACTGAGATGACGTATCCAAGTAGTTATAGGCCTATTAGTCTATTACCGGTTATCGGAAAGGCATTAGATAGTTTAATTATAAATGGAATAAATTTTTTATACGATCACAAAACGCTGTGTAGGGCAATATGGATTTAGTAAGGGTAAATCAACTGTAGATGCGATAGATAGGGTTGTAAATTTTGTTAAAAGCGTTAGGTTAGAAAAAGTATATAATGTGATTATATTGTTGTATTAAAGGTGCTTTTGACAATGCCTGGTGGCCATAAATTATAGTACAATTAAAGCGGGTATTTCTTTGATAGAATTGCAATAGTTGAGGAACCGGGTTCTAGTATTACAAAGGAAATTACTAAGGGTTGTCCACAGGGTTCGCGTTCGTGACCGGGGTATTGAAATATTTTATACGATAGTCTCTTTGAAATTGTATTACCAAAGGGTTGTGAGATAGTCGCGTACGCGGACGATACTACGTTATTAGTTAAAGCAGGGCAATATAATACGTTAAAAAATAGGGCTAATCAGGCAATTTAGCAAATATTTTAAATTGGAGTTTAGATAATAAAATAAATTTTAATGCGGACAAATCAGAGGCGGTATTTTTTTGGCAATCCGAGGCAAAGAAAGCCTACGTTTAAATTAGGGGAGGGTAGAATTTATTGTAAAGAATTTGTTAAATATCTTGGGGTTATTTTAGATGATAAATTAAATTTTAAAGCGCATATTCAGTATATTACCGCGAAAGGTAGGGAAATGAGTAATAAAATTAGAGCATCGACTATAGTCACGTGGGGTTTAAACGATAACGCGGCGGATACTATTGAAACGGCAATGTTGTACGCGAGGGAGATATGAGCAGACGCGTGTAAAATTAAAGAAACAAAAAAATTAATCGGAGTGCAAAATTGTTAACGGTTAGGGCCGCGAACGCGTATTCATCTATTTCGACAGACACGGCGTGCATTATTTCGAGTATTTTACCAATAGATTTGCGTTTAAGGGAACTCACATTTCGCAGGGACGCGAATAAAATAGGGTTTTAGGTGTTTAAGAAAAAAATAAATAAATTTAAGCAAAGAAACATATTTTACGGTTTTCATTATCTGCATTTTTATCTCAGTGTAATCGAATAATCAATTCGTAATATGTTAACACTGCGTAGGCTTTCACGGCCGGTGTAACTATAACTAACAGTTTGTTGCGGGTTTCGCCGTGTGTCAAAACTTTCGTTCGACGTTTCGCTGTTCATACTGACAGCTTCTTCAGGATAACTGAACTGTTCAGTTCAGTTATCCTGACTAAAGTTTTGACACACGGCGAAACCCGCAAGAAACTGTTAGTTATCGTAATATGTTGTTCAATTAAATAAATCTACAGGCATGTGTGGTAGCGTTTATTAAAAACTAGCTTTCGATCCAGCCATTGTTGAATTCATTTATCCGGAAAAACTTCGTCTTAGGAAGTTATCGCTATTTTTATAGCTGGCTCAGTGACCCTGATTTATTTATTCAGATAAAGTTGGATGAGCTTCATTAAACTGGAAAACTTCTAACTAGCCAGTTCTATAGAAAACCTTAATGCATACTTATAAATATAATCTTCGTTTCCTTAGTATCTTCACTTGCCTTCTTTATAGTACCTACATTTGAAAATTACTTGATTGTTTGGTAAATATACAATTTAGATAAAAATTACAAACGAATTTTACAGAATAATGTTTGAAAGGTACACTTCTCACAGGAAAAATCGGGACACCAGCAATCGTGAATTTTAAAATTTCTTGGGTGTAAATGCAGCTTTCAGAGGATGTATGCGCTTATCAAAGCCATAAATCACTTTGTTGTGTGTATTATTGCGATCAAAGGTAAAGACTAAAAATTTAAACAGAAATATTAATATATATATATATAGAGAAAACGGTTTATACATTAAATAAACACATTGGAATTTCGCTGGCGGTGTTTCCTCAGAAATACCGAATACGGAAATATTAATGCAAAAAAAAAATACATAACAAATAGGAGGCCTCTTGAGTAGACGGCACCATTTAGAAATACACATATATGCATTTAACTTGTTTGATGTTATGTAGAGATAATTCTTTTTTTTAAGAAAACATATGGCGGTGGGATTTTAAAATTGTATTACCTATTACCACGATATTAGTTACTTAGTTTGATTTATGCTCGCGAGTATTGCTTTAGCAATAGACATTATGTCAATCAGCCTCCTGAAAATTACCAAAAACAGTTTAAGATTATTTACAACATTTTTACAGGAATTAATTTCGCAAAGAAATTATTTATTTTATTAACCCTCCGTTTATTGTATTTTCAAGAAATATATCTTAACTATCGCCTGTGTAATCCAATGTCGTTCTACTTTATTGAAATATAGCTAACACTTTTGGTCTGTAACACAGATTCAGGCAGTAGCAAAAAAAAAGTATTAAATGTATCAAATTCAAAAATAAATATTTTAGCACTAACTGAGATTGACGAAAAATATGCTTTCTTACAATGTTTGTTATGTATTATAAATCCAATAATATTGTAAATAATTGTTAATAAACCTGTGCTACATAATGACAGTTTGTAAAGAGACCCAGTGTTGGCCACATCTCAAGAAAATAGATGAACGACGTCAGATTACACAGGCGATAGCTAAAATATATTTCCTGAAAATACAATAAACGGAGGGTTCATAAAATAAGTAATTTCTTTGCGAACTTAATTGCTTTATTTAAGAATTTTATAAATAATTATTGAGAGTTGCGCTTCCACTACGGTATAATAACAATAAAAATGCGTTGATAAAATATTAATATTCGTTTTAATTTAACTGACAGATAGAATTTGACACACACAGTTTTTTTTTTATAAATAAACACTAATAAATACATTTCCGTAACAACCTATGTATATATACGTCAAACACAGGGAATAACTAGATAATAATGTTAGAATTATTAAATATCCATAATATATATAATAATCTTAAACCTGGTTTTGGTAATTTTTGTAGATAGAAGGAAACTTTATAGTAATACAATATTTACGAATATTAAACAACAATAGTAATTAATGCATCAATAATAGTGTAGTCAATAAATCTGTGAAAATCACATTATCCCAAAACTGAGGAGGCTGATTGACATATTGTCTATTGCTAAACTAATACATACTCGCGAGCATAAATCGAAGTAAGTAACTAATATCAAAGCAGCACTAACAAGTAACATAATATTAAATAATAAAATCCCATCACCACATGTTTTCTTAAAAAGAATTATCTCTACATAACATCAAACAAGTTAAATACATATATATTTCTAAACGAAGCCGTCTATTCAAGAGTTCTTTTTGTTGTTATGTATATTTTTTTCATTAGTATTTCTAAAGAAAACGCCGCCACCGAAACTCGGATTTGTTTATTCTATACATAAATCTTTTTCTCTCTATATATTTATTTTTCTATGCCTATGATGAAATCGTAGGCAACTTTATTACTAACGGTTTTTATATGTAATTTGACTGGAAAACTTTTTACAGTGTGAAATCAATTTTGTCAATAATTGCATGAAAATTGGTTTCTAGGGGTAAATAATTTTCTCCACCAGGGTGGTGAAATATCCACAACGTTAATGAGAGTACATTAAAAAGAAGAACATGTTATTGCTAAATCTAGATACAGGTCAATGTCGCTATCTTAACTGCGACCGAATTTCATTTAACCCCCGCCTCCACCAAATTTCCTAACTCCCTAAATTGAAGTGGCATCTAATTATCGTTGTTATTTACATCAAACATATAAAAAGCGACCGTTGTTAATTAAAGTCAGCGTCTCATCATTAAATACAACAGTGTGTCATGGCTTTACAGGCGATAAATTATAGCTCATTGCCCTGTTGTGCATGGGAGCTCTATAACGCCTTCCGTTTTATGTATTTAAGCAAAACGAGAACTCTTACACTATCCAACATTCATTATAACCTATCCCCTCCACTTGTGTACGGATAAATTTAATCCCTGGCAATAACTTTTACGGCTCATAAATTACCGACGCGATATCACGAATTAAACGCGCCGGGACATGCATAAAACGACATTAAAACCTCGGTTAAACGGCTAGAGACTCGCCCGTCGGATTTACGCTCAAAGCAGCTATATTTTAGAATATAAATCGAGTATTAAAGGAGAATTTTGCAATTAAACGCGAGAAGAAATTCACGACGCCTAATTCTGGGAGTGCATTCGGAGCTAGAGAGCGCTTCAGCAGAAATGAAACGGCTAACTATTTCCCTCACTCTCGTTCTGTCTTTCTCTCTCTCTCTATCTCTCTCGTGATTACTGGCGCAATTAACTCTTTGCCGAAGCTGGAGTGAATTAATTGGAATGTAATGTTGGTATGGATTTGAACTAAACTAAATAGTTAAATTTGGTATTTACTGTCGAAGGTAAACGTTTTCTCAGTGAAGTTCGTTTTAGAAATAAAAGAGAAATTAATGAAGCATACATGTGTTCAATGAGGGGCACTTTCAGCGACTATACAGTGTGAACGCAGTCGACCTGTCAATGAGTATATATATTTTTGTGTTTTCTTATAAAGAATTGCCCGACTAATAGTTAATTTAATATTAAATAATAAACTATTATTCTTTAATTTGTCCTTATATTTACAGATACCAATTCTTCTGCTTTTAATGGTATTTAAAATACGATGCCTCTTCACTAGATGGTTAAAGACTTATACATAATTCTCGAATTCATCATTGCAGATCATGCGCATTAGTAACCCCTCTCTTATAAACGAATGAGTAGTCTATGTCTTTTCTACCAGTAGTAATTAACTCGCCATGATGGCTGTACGAGACTAGGACTTCTATTTCATTAAATATTGAAGGAATGTTAAGCTCTGTTTTTCAAAACAAAATGTCCGGGATTTCAAAAATTTTATTTTCCTTAGTTCAGTACAATTTTATTATTTTTAAATTTATGTTTTCAATTAGTTTATTGATTTACTAATCCGTATACAATCCTTAAATCCCCAATCATGGTTTCAGATTAGTGATTAGTCCAATACTGTGAAAAGTGACCTGCTACCTGCTAGGTAGCACGGGACACTTCTAGGAGCACCAAATCGCCTGTCAAAACAATAATCCGGACGCTTACTAATGAATAGGCACTTTTTTCTTATCTAAAGGGCGCGCCTCCAAAGCCCCTTCTCGGATTATTAAAATTTGAAAAATAGTAATTATCGAAAGTCGTTGTAAAAACACTAAACGTACAAATAAAAGAATGTTTCAAACCAAAACAAGCTTAAATATTTATTTAGTTACCAAAATGCTATGTTTTATCATCTTTGAGACTCTTTGATCACAAGGTACGTATGTTGGAATCAATATATTTACTGATAAAACAAATTATTTAATACAAAAATACGTATTCGAACTTGGCATTTTAAATGACGATAAGGTTATGGAAATGTCAAATTAAAATTTAATTAAACTAAAATACAGCGCTATCTACCCGTAAATAGCAAAAACTAAATTTAATAGAAAACGATCATCTATGTTATCGATATTTGTTAAGAATAACTATTTTATCACAGACCGACTCAGTGATTTCTTAACCCTTAAATATAAAAATTCCTAAAATAACTAAAACTAATGGCGGTTGATATAAATCTAACCCCAAATTAACGTATAGTGAACAGAAATTATAAAAATCTTATTTCTGGTTAAATTTAGGAACTAAATTAATTATTTTCTGGTTTAGGTGAGGTATACTAAATGAAATACTAACTTGACTTCGAAGCAGGATGTTCTAAGCCGGATGGAAATGCAATTCTCTGGGCATATGTTGGATTTTCGGTTGGGCAGGCCACCGTCTCGGTCAATAGCATGGAATGGCAACTTGGTCGGGATTATTCGTAGGAAACTTTATAGGAAATTCTTAATAATTTTACAGGTATATAGTAAGGATTTAATTGTTCAGGATTAATATCGATACTTTTTTAGGTAAACCCCTTGTGGAACTTTGATATTTTTTCAAAGTGTGGCATAAAAATGGTTATAGGAATTCAATAACAACCGTCGTCTCTCGTGGCCACAGGCAGAATGAAGATTCAAACTAAAATGACCAGTAATCAGCCCTCGATTGTTATCGCTTACAGGCAGACCAACTTCAATTTTGAAAGATATCGCTAACCGACATTAAGATACCGTTATTTTCTCTAGTTTGAGGGGAATACAGCAAAAGTTACGAAATAGACATCCCGAAGAATAAAAAAATCTCTCCAAGTAAAATATAACAAGAACACAAAAATATACCAGGTAAGCTTGAATTAACATAGAAAATAAAGTTTACAATATAATTAAGGCAATACTTAGCACCTATTGCTAAAATTGTCCATTTTAAATAGTTATTCTTAACAAATTCAAAATTCGCCTGTAAAGTATGCAACCGAACACGCACTTCACCTTTCAATTACTTCTTCATTTGGCTTTAAAACCTGTTCTAAATGACTCTAAATTAAATTCCATACCTTTGGTTCCATAACAATATATATATATATATATATATATATATATATATATATATATATATATATTATATATATATATTGTTACGCTACACAGTAGCATACAGCCCGGATTAAAAAAATAAATTTTACAAGAAATACATTAATTGAATTAAAAAAATCAAGTTTTATATATACCAGTGTCATCTATTTTTTATAATTTTGATTTAGAAGTGTTTTATCAAAATCAGCCAGATGGCATGCAAGGCGAGAAATTTCCGATCGAGGGGCGGTGACATAAAAAAAATATTGAATGGCTCGTTAACTCTCTTATATTTAACTCAGTACGCATAGAGATGTGGTGGGATGATGTTGTCAATTGTGCTCTCCCTCAAATTCAATGTTTAAGAGCAGTTTAAATGATGTGTTAGGCATGATAATGTCGTGTCTTAATCGTGTTCAATCCCTTATGTGTAAATGAAACATTTAAGTGCGAATAAAAGTGATTTTATTTATTTAAATCAAATTCAAAATGTGACTTGTTTAATATCAGACATAAATCTATGGATAATAATCTCAGGTAAGTCCGTGAGTTCGTTTAATTAATAACACTAAAGTTTCATTAAGTAATTCCAACTTCTGCAATTCAAATTCATAGTTTCTTACTTAAATACGTTTGAAATAAATTTTAAAAATCCCGCGTTTTCTGACCGTTCAAATGGAGTTATATTAGATTTGAATAAACGTGTGAAACAGAGTAGCCAACCTTGATGGTAAATCACTGGATATTGGTTCGTAACGTAAAAACATAACAAATACTTATAAACCTAATTACACAAATTTCCCCAGAGTAACTGGAGACCGCTTAGCTATGTTACAAACGATTTTCTAACCTCAAATTCAGCAGAACGGATTAATATAAAATTTCTTATAAGTATAATTGAATTTTGATTAGAATTGAAATAATACGTTTATTTTTTAGGTAGATTTGACGTGGAGTACCTTTTTACAGGACCGAACTCTGCGATCATCGGCGGTCAGGACTGTTCAGGTCGGACATGGGCTCTGGTTCGGGTACATCGAAGATAGGTACTTCAGATCAGAGAGGATGGGTCGCTCAGAACAGGAACATTACTCGGAAAAGTCGTCGTTGAAGAAAAATTTCCCAAAAATCGTGTGTAATTTGGAATATAATTTATGTGAAAAACTTTGTTTAACAATTAACCATTACTTTTAGATTGAAATTTGGGATAAAATTGGATTTTATCGAAAAAGCCGTTAAATTTCAAGAGAACAAACAGAAATATGTCTGCCTCGAAGGAGGTTCGGTTAGTGAATGGTTCGAATTGAAAATGTTTTAACTGAATTGAAGGCGATTGTCTTCGTCAAGGAGACCAACTGTCTGAGAAAATCCGTTATTATAACCGAAATGAGGAGCTTCCATTTGTTTTACATATGAGAATGGCCATGTGATCGACAGGATTGTCAGATCTTCACCGATGTGAAAATAAATAAAATTACAAAAACTGGAATCACCTTACACTTTTTATATAACAAAGGTATGAGTCTCTGAATTATTAGAAAAATACATTTGAAATTTTTAAACGCTTATTACTATATAAAAATTAACAATCTAAAATTCATTACTATGCCCCCAAAAGGTAGGCAACCATTTATACACATAGAATTGTTACAGAATCCAATTTCCAGCAATTCCCATGTCTGTCTGTTGACATATCAAAGCAATTGGTCTGCCAATGCATATAAAAACATTATTAAACAAAAATTTACAGAAATAAATACTCTGTAAAAGAAATAAAACTGTTCACACGAATTAAAGGTGGATCCCAAATTTGATCTGTCAAAATCTATTGTAATGATATACTATTCAAATTCTAATATTCTTTTTCGATGTGTAGGTGTATCACTGCTGATCATCTTGCTTCCTGAAGGGAAAATTCTAAAGGAAAATGCCTCGAAAGACTTGCAAATGCAGAGATTACCTACATCACCTGGACATCGTCTAGCTGTGTGCTGCTACATATTATATCCTTTTTTTATTATATCTAATAAGTTTTAAAATATAATTAAGTAAAATAGTGACATTCCCTTTTTTAAATAATAGTAGAATATTAAATACTCTCTCCATAACAATATATATATATATATTGTAATGCTACAAGGTATCACACAGCCCGGATAAAAAAAAATATTTTTTTTTTATTAAAATAGTAAAATACAATTTTTAAACATCTTAGTGTTATCTATATTCCTTACTTTTTAACCATGAGAATGCCCTCTCAAATGCCGAATAGGACGCCAGGTG
Source organism: Protaetia brevitarsis (assembly GCA_004143645.1). NCBI lineage: Eukaryota > Metazoa > Arthropoda > Insecta > Coleoptera > Scarabaeidae > Protaetia > Protaetia brevitarsis. The sequence continues at coordinate 447,839 of RXPK01000161.1, read as the reverse complement.
AGAATTGCTGACTGCAACAGTTTAGAGGACGCGCCAGCATTAAAAAAATTACGAATAGATAGATATCCCCTTTTTCTTTAGTGTGACCGAAAACGCTGTAGGAAAATGTCGCTCAAATGTCCACTACTCCAATATTCAAAGTTTAAGTGCTTAGTTTAAGTAAAATAGTGTGCATGAGACTCCGGTATATAAATTATGATCGACTTTGTACGATAAAGAAAACATTTAAGTGCGAACAAATGTGGTTTCATTTAATAAATGGTTCGCGCAGATGAAAATAAATATCTCAGATAAGTCAAGTGATGTCGCTTATTAAATAAAAATTACTTTTTTATTTAGTAATTCCAAGTTTTGCAATATGAATTCATCATAGAAATATAAATACTTTTAATTCTAAATTTCAAAATACTTTCAAAAACTGAACAAGTCGTTAATAATATAATAATATAATATAGGAAACGAGTCGCTAAATTTGATCGTATAAGGTCAAACCAGTATAAATATTCTAGTTCTGAAAGTAAAAAGACATGAAGCAGAAGAGAAAAAGAAAAATTGATTTGGAAAATACTTTTCAAGGTATGCGCATTTACTTGCACTAATTCTTTTACCAAGCATAGCAGAAAAGTTCTATATAATGTAATGAAATTATAAAACTACATTTAAGTAAACAACAGTAACTCCACAGACATTTCAAATATACATATAGTTGTGTTTATTTCCGGAGTGTGTAAACACATCTATTAGTTGACTAACGAAATCTGAATGAGCCCACTGACGACAATGAGCCACAGCCTGATAACGTCTAGAGCCGAACATCGAAACTTTGAAACTTTAACATCACGTATGAAGTTTGAACAACAAGTGCACGAATAGGTTTTGCGAACAGTACATGAGATAACGTCTAAAATTATAAAGTTTGTACATTCAAACTCTACATAGGTACACGGCTATGATTAAAATAGTTTACAAACACTGCCTGTAAATTATTTTAACTATGCTACGGCAAAATTATCAATCGAGTAACTCTGGTTGTGGGTTCAATACTTTTAAACTCAACATTATTAATGCAATGTCTCCGCTTTGACACATTTTCAATTTCCCTTCAAACTTGTCTACTAATAAATGGTGTTCTAAATATTGAGAATCACAATTGTAAGCATAATTGTTGACGTTCAACGAACATTAATAATATTCACTGAATCTATCGTTTAATCAACGGAGTAAATTACTGTAATTAATTATCTAAAGTAGCCGACACCCTATGATTGAACCTATACATTAATTAACATTGGTTTGGACGCCCCAGTAGTCAATTACAAAATTGCCTTACACTTACGCCTACGCGTTCAGAGCATACAAGTAAACTGCAAATTAGCAAACATATATGAACCTGCTTGTATACCCATATTTTTCCATTGTTTGAATTTGCCGGAAAGCACATGTGCAGCAAATTACTTTTTAACCTAAAATTGTTCTATCTATTAATCATTAGGCGTTTACGAAAATTGGATTATAAGGTATCTACCGACTTTCTATCCTGTTCTAGCACATTGGAAATGGTATTATTTCCTTACTTTTATACTCTGACAACTATTGACAAATATTGAGATCACAAATAAATAATTCCCTCTCAACACAATAGTTTTTGAAGAACCAACTGTGATATTATATCGTGTTAGTCATAGTTCATAATTTATTATTAAACATTGAATAACTTTAAAACCAAACCATTTTGGACATATACTCATATGAATTTTTATAATCAAAATAACCTCAGGAATCAGCTCTTAAAGTTTGTCGCATATATTGAGAATCACCCTGTATATCCGACCCAATTTTCGTAAACCCCTAATATCTTCACTGCAAGCACCATTTGTGCTATAATGCCATTTGATGTTTCATCGCTTTGGCAACTTCCATGTTAAAAGACATTCTGTTTGTCTTCTACGCTTTTTCTCTCAACATCATGCATATTCAAGGTACTTGTGATAATGTCATTATCAATGTTTCTTTTATTTAATTAGTAGGTGTGCTTTGGTGTTAGAGAAGGCAATTTGACAGATTGTTCGTGGTTTAATTTGTGCATTAGTCAAACGATATACTTTAGTAGCATTCACTATGAATAGGAAATCCAATCTCAAAACCATACAAATGGATGAGCAAAACATAGATTGCAAACAGAGGTTAAATACCTAGGGCTTACATTAGACAATAAACTTCTCTTGAACAAACACAAACTTGAAGTAAACAACAAGGCCAAAAAACTCTTGATGGTGTGGACAAAATTTGCAGAAAAAAAATTAATAATGGAACCCAAAAATACTATTTTGCATGTATACAGTGATAGTGAGGCCGATCAATCACTTATGCATCTATAAGCAGCTTGGAGCAAAATAACAAATTTGGCCACCTCTCGAAAATGCAAAGATCAGCTTGCGTACCTAAGCATAACTGGGGCTATGAGAACCTGCTCAACAGCAGCTATCGAGGCAGTATTGGATCTCATCCCTCTCCATATTGTGGTAGAGAGCGTGGCAAAAAAAAACACACTTAGAAAGACCAAGGAAGGAAATTAGGCACAGGTCTCAATCTCCTGAGAGTAATCAAATCTGGAACATGCCCCAATATGACATGTCAAAAAAAAAATCAGTTTTGTGATAGAATTCGCCTCAATACTTAGTGAGAAGAGCGATTAGGACCAAAACACCATCTTGAAATTGAATAGAAATGCCATCAAATGGTATACTGATCGCTCCAAAACGGCAGAGGGAACTGGAATAGGAATATATGGGCCTAGAATCAAGTACTTCCAAAGCTTGGGAAAATATCCCTAGTATCTTCCAGGCGGAAATATGCTATTGAAGGATGCGTCCACTTCAATATTAACAGGAATTGCCGAAAGCAGAAGATTGTCATTATGTCTGATAGTCAAGCAGCCATCAAGGCGCTGAGCTCACATAAAATTAGTTTCAAGATTTCCTAGGGTAAAACAAACAGGTCAGAAGAAAATAAATTAAAACTTTTTTTTTGAAAAACGCGGAAATTTGACGTACGCAAAATAGATCATAAAGTAGAGAGCTTTATACTCTACAATCGAAAATAAATTAGACGATTTTTTTAGTAACCAAGGATGAAATTATCTAGTGATATTTTAAAATTTTGGGCCAATCAAAAAACAACTGAATTGAACAAATCAGCAGATGTAGATCTGGCTGTACCACCTACACAAATTACTGTAGAACGTTTATTTTCTGCTCTGAAGATTTGACCCTAGGAGATTACTTTCTCTTGGGATATTTGAAAGGTGTAGTTTATACGACATTTCTTAGATATTTAGAAGACTTAAAAAATAAAATACGAGAAGCATCTCGAATTGTAACCCCAGAAATGATTAGGGCGCCATGTACTAGAAATCTATTGTCCAGATTTGAAAACTGCGCTCATGAAGGTGAAAATCAATTTGAACAGCTCCTTTGAAACTATTAATTGTGTAATGTACCACATACTTCTGAAGTGATTATAACCCAGTAAACCAAATTCAAATTTCCCTCAATTATTTTTAGTAACTTCAACATTCAAGCACGTAATTTCCCACGATTTTGAAGTAGATTAATAGTTATTTGAATACCTTTAAGTTGAAGTTACTAAATATAATTGCGGCAAATTTGAATTTGGTTTACTGGGAAAATACCAACTTCATTTGTTAATAACAGACTAGGTAATCATAACAGACAGTAAATGCGATAAATTAACTTAACCAGTTTATCGACAAGAATCTAAAGCTACAAAAATATACAGTGTGTTCAATTTAATTTTTTTTTTAATTTATGTCAGTCACTACATAAAGATAATGACACTTATGTAATATACCAAAACATAAGTCAGAAACCTTTCTTACACGGATGGTCTTAGGCAAGGAGGTGTTATAAGCCCACTGCTATTCAAAGTATTGCTGGATCAAGTCATAAAGGGATGTCAACCCCAAATGAGAAAACTAACAGTTAGATATAGAAATTTGAAGGGACTAGAAATATCAGAATGTGCATTTGCAGATGATGTAGTGATAATGGCAAGCACTGAAGAAGGACTACAACAAAACATCAATATATGGAATAAGGCACTATTAAGATATGGCATGATAATAAAAACAGAAAAAACGAAAGTAATGGGTATAATGCAAGATAAAGAAAAATTAACATTAAAATCAATGGAAAGAACATAGAACAGGTGAATGAATATAAATACTTACTAAGGTTATATCATGCAATAAACCGTACATTTATAAGGAAGAAAGAAATAACTAGGAAAAACTAAAATGACTATTTTTAAAACTGTATATAGACCAACTTTGATGTATGGTAGTGAGACAGGGACAATAAATACGACATGGAAAAGTAAACTTCAGGTGACCGGAATGAATACTACGAGGGTTAAAGAATTACAAGACGAGACAGAATCAGGAACGAAGACGTGAAGACAGAATTGGAAACAAAATCATTAATGGACTTCATAGAAGAAAAGCAGCTGGGGTGGTAGGGACACGTTCAAAGGATGGGAGAAACGAGACAAACGAGGAGAGTATGGGAAGCAAGAGTGATTGCAAGAACAGGAAGAGGTCGACTTCCAGAAAATTGGGACAATACACTGGCAAAAGCTATAAGGAGAAGAGGGATGAGTGTAAAGGAGGAAATACCGCCAAGAACAGAGGAAGGTGGAAAATAGTGTGTAAAACACAGAATAATATACATCCCTACACAGAGAGGTATCTTGGATTACGATTATATATAATATTATATATATATATAAATTTATGTCACGTGACCTAAAACTAAAAGTTTCAAAAGTAATTTAAACACGCCATATTATGCCAGCACAAACTGTGCACTGCACATTCTTCCCAAAACTCCACGAACACCCACACAATAAACAAACGGCACACATAGAAAGGAAAACTTCAAACAAAGCGCCTTTAATCTCCGAAAGCGCAGCTAGTAATTAAAATACAGCAGTCTTCTCGTTGAGCCGGCTAATTTGCATACGACACTAGAATGCCCTCACAAAACTCAACCGCGTACATACATACGTCCTACACACGTTTACGTAAGTACATAGGCGCGTTTTATGTATTCTTTTGCCGTCTCTTTACGCGGCCAGATACTTTTACGAGTCTCCGGTGGTTCGCGTGCCACAAATTACCTCGGGGTTTATTGTGAGACAAATTAGCCTTCTTTTTATATATCTAGGAATTTTCATCTCTTTCCGAGTGAGAGTTTCTTTTTAGGGTCTAACTGTTCGTTTATATTTGCCCGCAGGATCTTCTTTATGTAAATAAATTAGGAGTTACGCCAATTTTTGTGTCGAGAATATATTATATATATAAAGATTTATACATAATATATCTTAGAAAGAGATCGATCTTTCACTTATGCATCAGTAGCTTGGAGCAGAAAAACTAATGTGGTCACCGCGAGAATTAACCTCTCGAAAGTACAAAGATCAGCATGTGTATGCATAACGGGGGCTATGAGAACCCGCCCAACAGCAGCTATCGAAGTAGTATTGGATCTTGCCCCTCTCCATATTGTAGTAGAGGGCGTGGCAAAAAGAACCGCTCTGAGAATGGTCAAGGAAGGAACGATTAGGCATAGGCCTCAATCGGTGGTGATCAAACCTGGGGCATACCCAGGGATGATATGTTGTAAAAAACATTCAGCTTTTGTGAAGGATTCACTCATAAAGTCTCAGTAACAGGAGCGAGTGGGATCATAAACACCATCTTGAACTTGAATAGAAATGCCATCAAATGGTATACTGGTGGCTCCAAAACGGCAGAGGGAATTGGAAATAGGAATATATGGGCCTAGAACCACATATTTCGAAAGCTTGAAAATATCGTAGTATATTTCAGGCGGAAATACACGCTATTGAAAGATGTGTTCAGTCAATATTGATAGAAATTATCGAAAGCAGGAGATTCACCAATCATGTCTGATAGGCAAGCAGCCATCAAGGCGCTGAGCTCATGTGAATCATTCTAAGAGGTCTGGGAATGCCTAGGAAATTAATGAGCTAGCAAAAGAATAAAGTAACCCTCCTGTGGCTCGCGATCATACAGAGTGGAAGAAACGAAATAACGAGAATCTCGCAAAAAAGGGGCTGAATACCTTTTGTAGGAGCTTGCGGCATACAATACGAAGAAAACTGAAATAGAAATGGAGCAGAGAAAATCCAGTTAATCCAGGGAATGAGGCAAAGCAAAATTCTTCTGTTAACTTTAGTACAGGCTTGTGGAATTACTTGACTTCAGGTTTATCCAGATGCCCACAGTTTTCACCTTACTAAGAAAAGTTTAGAATTAAATTCTATAAAAATCAAATTTATTAACCAAAAACAACAAAAACAATTTTAATTAAATAGAGAAAGAAAAAAATATCATTATAGAAATATCAAATATTTATAAAAAACTTTACCATAGGTGAAAAATATTTTATATCCCTATACCTATTTCCAAACCGTTTTCTTATTTTATCTATAAATTTTCTATCAAAGGCCAATGAAACTCCAAAACTCCTATCTAGTAAGCATTGATTTTGACAGGAATTGAAACAGTGTTGTCGATTTTATGCCAAAGCAGTTTAAACCCACCAATTCGTGAGGTATCTATTTACAGCTCTAGTGAGTTTCTTTCTCAAGAACAGTTTATAAAGGAGAATATTGAAGAATATTCCAATAATGAGTTGTTAAAATGGTTTTATACACATAGGACGAATTTTTCAAACAAACATGCAGATTATTTGGCGAACGATATCCCAATCTACCAACAATGACTTCCAGAAAATTTACAAAAATCGAAGCTCGATTTTTGACAACTGAGAGTGTAAGCACAACTAGAAATTACCGAAAGCCCGTATAATAGATAATGAAGACAATCAGATGAATGTTTTGGCTTATCTTCAAGCTTATTCACGGTGTTGAACTACAGGAGCAGCGCTGGAATTGGGTATTAGGAAAGCGTCAATCCACAAAAGATTAAAAAAATATAAATTCATCCTTTTTCTGAGGTAACTGTCCACGGAGTATGTCTTGGCATCAAAGTGACCGAAAATCCGAGATTTTTTCTTAAGATTATGTGAACTCATCTAAATTCAGCAGGCAAGCAATAATCACCAGGACCATTTTAGTTTTAATGTTTATTGCTTAATTGTGGACTATAGAGTAGCACATCAAGTGTACGATAAAAATTTGAATGGTGTTAGATATTTGAAAATACTCTGAGGGTTTGTCAGCGGTTTCCTAAATCTTCTACCCTCACGTCACAGAGCAAACAGTTGGTATGTATGTATGTATGTAAGTAAATAGAAGGGTGATGTTACACTGCGACCTAAAAGATCTGTTGTGTCCCCTATTTTTGCTTTTTACAGCTGGCCTTCTAATCATATTCCTTTCAGAAAGTGTAGGATGTCAGAGGGCCCCAAACAGTTGGTATCAAGTGAATGGTGTTCCAGCACATCCACTATAGTCAGAGGGCGTAGCACAAAATCTTAGATCCCCTTACAGAATTTTCTCTGAAGCCCCATTCATTCATTAAGTTAGGGTGGGCACCTATAGTCCAGGCGCTTGAGATAGGTGCTCATTGCACCGTCCCTATTAAATCTCTTACTTCCACTCGAGCAGCTTGGTGTTCTCTATAAAGCCGAGTATCTCGCCCAGTGGAGACTTCAGAACCTTCGAGAGCTCCAATAGATCCTTTCGGACTGAAGACTCTTGTATACTGCTGCACATTTATAAAATATTTACGCTACTGGCTATACCTGTACATCAGCAGTTAACCTTGATGTTCTAAGATCGATGGATTGGAGAGATCCTGGAATTGGCCACCGGGACACTCGATTTGACGCTTTTGGACTTTCACCTCTGAGGTCGTATAAAACAGATATACTGGAGAGGAATTATTGAACCATGTTCACGATGCCTTTACAATTCTAGATCCAGACGAATATCGGAGGTCTGTTACGCAAAGAGTACATGACAGAGTTATTCTGCGTTTGAACTAAAATGGCGGCCATATAAAACAATTAATCTGGTGATTTCGTTTACATTAATTTATTATTTCTTCTCATTGTGTTCCAGATTGTTTATGTTTTGCATTTGCTATTACGTTCTAAATTTTGTTATGTTTTTATTTTGTTTCAGTGTTCTAATTAAAGTGAATGTCTGCCGTTTCAGTCATGTTGTTTTTGATTCGAAAAATAAACGATGTTCTGGTTTCTGCGAAGAATCACATGAAAATAGAAAATATTGAAATAACAAGCAAAACCATTAAAAGTAGGTATGGCGAAAGGCATAGCGAATCGTTGCAGAATTAAATTCCGCATCTATCCATCTACTAATATATAGAGCGTTAGATTTGAAAAACCCAACTTTTTCAATTGTAAAAATGATGTATTGGATTCTGATTGGAAGGGTTGGCTAGCCATGGCGCACTAGGCCACTCGTACTCTGGGCCATTGCTGGGCTATCTTCCCTAGGCGGGAGGTGCACTCACGTCCCCAGCTCTACTCGAGCCAACCCAAGCGAAGATGAACTTGAGGCAGTGTAGCATGTGAGGTGCCGCCAAAGGCTGGCCATATCTGGGCCAGAATCTCCCCAGGCATGGAATTCTTCTAAGTTGGGCAAGCGCGACAGTCACATAAGATGTCGCTCCTGTCCTCTAGGTAACATGCATGACAGAGGGGCTGCTATCAGCTCCTATGCGGTGCATTGTTGTTTGCAGGACCAGTAATAGCTCTACAACTTGACGTAGTTTTACTGCGAGAAACTCTGACAGTATCTTGCTGTCTTACGACAGCCTGTGATGCTTTGCGTGCTACAGCAAGGTGGTTATGTTGCCCATCCTCTCGTGTATAGTAGTGGTCCATGATTTGAAAATCATGTAATTGTCATCAAAATCTTGGACACCTTTATGCCAATAATCAATTGTCAATGTGGATTTCAAAAGTGCCATACTTGTGCTTAGTCTATCTCAGACAGCGGCTACCATCAGTTTTGAAAAATGAGTAAAAGGCATTCAGCAGTTTTCTAAGCAACAGCTGAACTGGTGAGGGAACCCCGTATGTTGGTATGTATTATAGTATAATAATAATACTAAAATCGATTTTGTGAAACTATCACAAGGCTAAAAATAATTATGTAGCTGCTTGTATATTTAACGTTTTATTAATTTTAATTAAGTTTATTAAAGCGGTTGGGATACTTAATTATGGGTATTATGAAATTTTATTAACATTATAAACCTGCTTTAATATCAGTTGCTTGTTGACTTTTAATTTTCTTCCACGGATCCAATCTGCATTAATAAAGATTAGCGACGTATTTCATCACACTTATTTTTACATCCACGGCAGCGACGCCTTCTTAACAGACCGCGGCCGCCTGCGACAAGGCATAATACAAACCTGCAGAGCGTCGATAAGGACTCATCGCCTTATTTTGATCCGAATCGACAGCAAGAGAGAGTGAGAGAGAAAGAATTACTCATTCGTTCATAGAAAGATCTAACTAACGTATTTTTTCCACCGTCATACACCATCAACCAAAATTGTGTTCGAGCGTCACGGCCGTTATAGTGTAAAAGCTCGTTAAAAAAAAAACTTCATTCACTCTTCGCGAAACTCATTAAAGTTTTAAATGCCCCATGCTGGAAAAAATGTCAGAAAAAAAAAGATACTGAAATGGAGCTGTTATTTCCCTGCGTTTCAGTAATAACGTTGCAAATTGTGAGGCGGGGAGCAATTTTACTTCGAGTGTATCTTTCACGGTTGTTAGTTCTTTAAAATCCCTACCAACTAAGTTTAAAATTGAATGAGGAAGAAATAATGATTATATACGCTAAGATGGCGAGAGGAAACTAGATTCATTCTAAGGGAAATGGAGTTTGCAGTTCTCTATGGATATTTTTTACCTGCAAGAGAACGCAGGTATACCCAAAGAAAGAACAACTCGTCCAGCTTGAGTGAGAGAGAAGGCTGTGGAGGGTATGGTATAAGCTACCATTCGCTATTTAACTTAATAAAGCGAAAATTAAATAGGTTTTAAATGTTTTACTGCAGGAAAATTTTGATTTACAAGTAGGTTTCACTGGCTCATGAGAGGAGGGGAGGAGGGGGGAGGGGGTAATTACCTTCCTCCCCCCTTGTATACGCGCGTGGGTCTAGCAGAATTTACCCACATACCGTGAGATTTTCTTTTTATACTGCGCATATAATGTTAATATTTCCCTGAGTCTAGTTCAAAAAGAACAAGTCAATGCATTGCAGACAGACGATATTGTACTATATGGCCACACACAACACCACAAAATGTTAATTGAAATTAAACAAAATTGAAATTCTATAACATTGTTGACTATTCTAGGTCTTTGGAAATCGATGAATATTAATTATTTAATAATAAGAATTTCGATTAAATGTAACGTAAATTACTTGAAATACTGTTAAATTGCAAACAAAAAATTAAATGTTTTGAAAACCCTTTAAATAAAATATTAAGTGTGTTATATCATGTTAAAGGTAATTTTATGTGCTTTTGAATAGTGTAAAAATATATAGGGTGTTTCGTATAAAAAAACACACGTCTTGATACCTCAAAAAAAAAAAACGAGTTAAAAAAATAACAAATTAGAGCATTGAATTCTACGTCAAAAAAATGCCCTAATAAAGTTCTTATATAAATCAAGCATTTTCACAAATTAAAAAGTTACAAGGCCTTTTAAAAATTACATATTTTACGAACACACGCTGTATCTCTTATAAAGATGTCCCAAAATGAACGCAAGATTTGAATTTGCCGCCATTTGTGCAGCAAAGTGTTGGCAACCCTGAAAAAGAAACAATTCGACAGCTGACAGTTTAGGGTTAGTAAAAATGGAGAGTTACACGATAGAACAACGTGTCTTCATTATTGAACAATATTTCAAAAATAACGAAAGCTTGCCGGCCGCATTTCGAAAATTTCATACATATTGGTCGGAATAGTGTTTTTAACTCGTCATCTGTGAAGAGATTAATTGTAAAATTCAGGGAGACTGGATCCGTTTGAGACGCCAAACACACTGGTCGTCCAAAAACAAGCCGTTCAAATATCAATATCGAAGCAGTGCGTGAGAGTGTCGGTGACAATCCAGAAACCTCAATTCGGCGTCGTGGACAAGAATTGCAAATTTCAAGAAGCTCTCTTCAGCGTATACTCACTAAAGATCTGTGTCTCCATGCTTACAAAATTCAATTAACACAACAACTGAAACCTAATGACCGTGCACAGCGAAGAGAGTTCGTTGAATGGATTATTGAACATCAACAAATGGATGCTGATTTTTCGAGCAAAATGATCTTAAGCGATGAAGCACATTTTCACCCTGATGGCTTTGTTAATCGCCAAAATTGCCGCTTTTGGGGTTCTGAGAACCCACATATGATTGTCGAAAAGCAAATGCATCCACAACGTGTCACTGTTTGGTGTGGTTTTTGGGCTGGAGGCATAATTGGACCATAGTTTTTTGAAAATACGGCTGATCAAACAGTGCCTGTTACTGGTGCTTGATATCGCGACATGATAACACAGTTCCTTCTGCCGAAATTGGATGATATTGATGTGGCCAATATGTGGTTTCAACAAGACGGTGCCACATACCATACAGGCCCGTGAAACAATCAATTACTGATGAAACATTTCAGGTCGTGTTACTCTCTCGTTTCGGTGATCAGAATTGGCCCTAAGATCGTGTGATTTAACACCATTAGATTCTTTTTATGGGTTATTTGAAATCACAGGTCTATCTCACAAGCCACAACAGTGTAGGAGAGTTCAACGCTGCATCAACGAAATTCAGCCACATTTATGCAGAATGGTCATGGAAAATTTCGACAAACGAGTGCGTATGTGCATACAAAGCCGTGGAGGCCATTTGCCCAATATGTTATTCCATAAATAACCCTATCCTATGTACTTTATGATTCAATAAAAATAAAACAATCAAAGACTAAAAACTGTGGTTTTCTAGTTTAATTCAAACTTGCGTAATTTTGGGACACTTTATTACGGAAATATAAAAATACGGATTTCATCAGGTCGATTTTCTCTTTAAAAATCGAGCTCCAGAAGCATAGGTTAGATTTTGTCTAATTCCTTTAGAATATAAGTTTCCTATTAAAGTATCGAATTTGGCCCCACCCTGTACAGAAACTTAAGCAAAATGTCGAAATATTAGAAATTTTTCTATAATACAAGTATTTTACGTGAATATTATAGGAAAATTTCTGTTTCTTGGAAAAAAAATCTCTGACATTGTAATATTACCAAGAAAAACATCAATACCTCCTAGGAAACAAACTTAAAATTTTCTTATTTTAATTTCGAAAAAAAATTACAAGTTTTATTAAACATTATAGCATACTATCAAGTTGATAAGGAAATTATTAAAATAGTTTCATTTAAATTTTAAAATACAACAACCCAAGCAGTTAACCGCCCACCACAAATTAATGTAACTATGCAGAACAACACAGAATTGCTTGTTTCAAAATAGAATCGTGGTAAATATTCTTGATTAAGAGCTTACTAGTTTGATGACTAATAACAAACTGTGCTTTCAACACGCTTGTGTTATAAAAAAAGGTGGAAAAGACAGATCTGTTCAGAGTAGCGCGATATTAAGTTATTTTATGTCGTACCTTAGGTACGCGGTGGCTATAATGTAGACTTAGTAACATTGCGGACAAGCGCCAAACGTACAATATATCTACACGTGTTATACGTGTATATCAATGGCCTAGTTCTGAATGATTGTGCAGGATAGCGTGGAAAGTTAACCGCCCATGTGCATCGCCAACACAACATAAACTATTATCAGTGCATGCATGAATGTTCATATAGAATATATTCACGTATAGATACAAATAGATACGTAACAAATAGTATGAGTATGGCAAGCCTGTTTTCCTGAATATAATAATGAAATACAATAACGAAAATCTGTACTGCAGTAAATTAAGACTTAGATATTATAAAAAAAATGTTCCTGATTTATGTATTTATTGCTATAATACCCCAATGTAAATACCCGCTTTTTAAATAAATTATTCTTTCCAAATATACTTGGTAATGACTTATTGTAATTTATCAAGAATTTGTGTTTTCTTTTACAATGATATGATAATTAAAACTAATATCTATTTCATTTAGTAGACGGCGAACTTATACTTGGAGCGTTCTAGGACGTTTCGACGCGGCCATTTCGACGCCAGGACATTTCAACGTCACATATATACAACACCAGCTCAATTTGATTTAAACATATGATCCACAGATTTTTTCCTTTTTTTTTGAACATCGGGAGAGGACGCATTAAAAATGTCATCATATTTTTTTTAGTATTACTCCTTCCAATTGAGGGGGAATGGGAGTGACTTTTTTAAATTACACTTTTTTTTCTTTTTTTTCGCAACATCGGGAGAGACGATGAATCAGAAATGTTTCAAATCATATTTGTTTCAACATTGGAAGGAGGGGTGTTGCCGTTGGATTGCGATCCCTTCATTTTTAGATTTTCATTTAAAGATTTTATTTCATTTAATTAAGAATTAGACCCTGCAACGCCATCTAGCAGTGAGGCTTGAACTCTTGGTCGTCACAACGCATCTACGTTGATAGCAAAATTTAATGTCTCATTTTTCTTATTTAGTTCAAATTAATTAGTAATTCATTGTCAGTTAAATTAGCTTTTATTCTTCAATTATTATAGCTCAAGTTTCATTCATTTATACTTTTCTTTTGTGTAAATTATTCCGCATTTTTTTAAGTTGTCAGTGACTTATTTTGATTCACGTTGTATTTTCCGATTTCCGCCCTCTCGCTAAGGAAGGGAGACCCACAAGCGATACACACCATCTTAGACGCGCTGTTCAAGTTGCTCCGTGCAAATTTCAATTAGACCACATTGTGGGATTTTGTCGCGCGAGAAACTTCTAATATCGAGTGCTTTTTGTTGTGTTACCTGGGACTGCAGGAGATTTTGTGTCCATTGCATCGATATTCCTGAAAGGTTTTAACAGCAGCGTTCAAGCCGGCATTCCATTTTGTTAATGGGTCATCTTAGGTCATGGTAGCGGACTTCTTTTGTTAATTTTATCAGTTTAGTATCCGATCCTATCTTAGGACCTATTATCTATCATCTATTATCTACTATCTACTATCTACCACAACTACTAGTGTTGTTTTGGCGTTGAGTGAAACCAAGAGGCCGGACGAAGTACTTACTTTGGGAGATCAAATCCGGATCGTTGAATTCGAAAGGGGACCACGTCTTGACATCAGCGTAACGCGCTTCAATCCACCTCACGGAGGAAATACATGCCATTTCTAGAAGTTTACCAGCTAAGTGTATATTATAATTTTATTATTCTGTTTCTTTGCACCAAATTCATATTCATTATTTTTATTTTATTCATTTTCTAAATCCGATCACATGACATAACTTCCGGCCAACATCTTTAAGCTAGATATTAAGCATTATCTCTATTTTCGGAATTAATCATAATTAATAGTTTAATTTATTATTTAAGTATACAGGTTAAAACCGAACATCAAATAGAATTATCATCGTAACCTATGTTAAGAGTTGTTTTAATTGTAATTCATTTTTTTTTTATTTATCTTGAATTTAATTTGTTTTTGTCAATAATTTAGTGTCATCCAAAAATTTGTGTGTCGAACCAAATTATTTCGATCCAAGACCTTACGCTTGAGAGCGAGCGAACCCCGTAACAGGGGGAAAAGGGAGGGTGGTTTTTTCTAATGATATATTTTTCCTTTTTTTAAACATTGGGAGAGGGCGCATTAAAAATATTTCAAATCATATTTTCAATATTGGACGGGTTGAGAGGGGGGAAGGAATTATTTTTTTAAATGATGATTTTTTCCTTTTTTTTTTGAAAAATCGGGAGAAAGGATGCATTAGAAATGTTTCAAATCATTTTTTTTTAATATTGAAAGAGGTGAGAAAAGGAAGGGAATGATTTTTTAAATGATAATTTTTTTGCTTTTTTTCGAAATATTTGGAGAAAGAATGCCTTAGAATGTGTTCAAATTTTTTTAACATCAGAAGGGCGAGAGCGGGGAGAACGATTTTTTTAACTATATTTCTTTTTCTTTTTTTCAAACATTGGAAGGAGAATAGATCAGAATGTTTTCACATCACATTTTTTTAATATTGGAAGAGGTGGAGGGGAAAGGGTATTGGTTTTTTTAAATGATAATTTTTATGATTTGAAACATTTATAACGCATCCTCTCTCCCCCGATGTTTCGAAAAAAAAGGAAAAAATATGATTTGAAACATTTTTAATGCATCCTCTCTCCCGATGTTTCGAAAAAAAAGAAAAAAATTATCCTTTTAAAAACTCAAAAAAAAATATTTCAAACATTTCCAACGTATCCTCTTTTAATTTAAAATAAATCATTACCCCTTCCAATGTTAAATTAATTTCAAACATTTTTAATGCGTCGTATTGTGCAGTCAAAACGCCCCGGCGTGTCGAAACATTTGCAACTGCAAATGAGGCCGGCGCCACTCCGACGTAATTCGGTGGCGTAAATTCGGCCGCGTAATTGGCGCTGACCGGCGCCACACTTGACGGAAATTTAGCTGCCTAAAATTTCGTTCGCTTGAAATTAACATGGACGAAATTTCCGCTTAATGTGGGAGTTACGGTATGGTACAGAATTACGTCGAGTGTGGCGAGGACCTTACTTTTAAATGTATTGTTTGGTACAACGGCTAAACTGTCCACCATTAAACGGAAATTACATCCATTGTTCATTTTCAATTCAGGACGATATTTCGCGCTAGTGAAATTTCGTCCAAGTGTTAGCCCGGCTCTTAGTGTCTTTCTTTTAAAATTGCATGACTCTTCATCGAAGTATAAGTATATAAACAAAAAACTAGGTACAGTTTTCGACATTAATATTTAGCACCATCAAAGAGCTGAGCCATTCGTTCGAGTGCTAAGTAATAATGTCGGGAGCTATGCATTGATGAGATATATCGTAAATTATTTAGGTAAAATTATCATAAATTGTATAGTTTCATGATATCTATATACGTTTAATTTGATATTTCACATTCAGCAGAGAAAATGTAGAGTGGCTTGTAAATTATTTTCTTAATGATAATAATAATCCCGTACAAATAGAAGGTGGATCCTTGTCACCCATTCGAAAAATTGAAGTCTTTTTGAGAAGCTTAGGTGATTCTAGTAAAATAATTGAAGATACGAGTGGATGAAGGTGCTATGTCGCATTTTAAGAACTGTCTTTCTTGCATGAATCAAGGTGTTTTGTACCCATCTTTCACATAGCACCATCGCAGCACCATCAAAATTGCAGAAATTCATGAACACTCGAGTCTTGTGAATGTATGAAAGGGTTATGTTCAATACTTTTGGAAATTAATTACTAAAAACAACTTAATTCTCGTAAAAGCTTGATTTTGTAACATAACACCTTCATCCACTCGTGTCTTCAATTGTTAAAATATGGAAGGTGTAAATAGAGTTTAGTAATACGTTTGTTGTGACACGTGACGCCACAAGACAGTAAATACTTCAAGTCAGTAGTAGATACTTCTGTTGTGCCGTACAGTGTAATATGTTCTTCTCAGGTGAAGCAAATGCTTCTATGCTTTGCTACGAAGTAGATACTTTTTGGTGAAGCAATAGCATCTACTACTTCTTATGCATGCCACCCATTATAATTATTGACTTGTCGGTATGAAAGAACCTGCCATGTAAGCTATAGCTAATATCATTTAAACTTTCGAGTTTTATCTTTTCAGGAATTTCATCCAGACATGTTTCTATGCATGTCTTCGAGGAAAAAATTCCCATCTCGAAATAGCCTTTTTTCTCAATCTCGACGGTAAAAACGAATTGAAATGAACAAAGCAAAACAAACGTTGCGAGTAGACACAAAGACAGAGCCAAACCCCTCTACAGTCAAACCTTTATAACCTTACACGTATAATATTGCAACGTGGAGGCGACAATGTATACAGTTTAGCTAAGTTAGTTAGTAGTTGTTAGTTAGTTTGTTAGTACAAGTTATGCAGATAGCACTACGTGAGCTTGCAACGTCACGTTCCATTATTAACTTAATACGGGGGCGGAATTAAGTATCAAAAAGAAAAGAACGACATGACGGTACTTTACCTTCGAAATTATTCACTTGTTTGATACTCGTCAGGCGACATTACCGTTATCCTAGTATTTATGTAGGTATGTGTATACAGCATGAATAACCGGTTTCCCGGGATACGAATATTCTCGTATAGTAGCTGTTTTCATGGACGATCACGTCCTTCTTCGAGATAGGAGATCGGAAAATGATGAAAAATGAGAAAAGGGTAAGTTGAGAGGCTAGCTTGGGATTTGCCGCGCTACAAAAGGGCTTTTAGAAAATATTAACATTCAATTATTTTACGTAATCGTTCTGAATATTAAATGAAACAAAACATAAACAAAATGTTATACGTCGAAAAAAGATCTTAGTTTCTCTAGTTTGGTTGCCAAAGTGGAGATTAGAACACAAAACTTCCCACGCCTATATTAATTCAAATTTATATATTCTGCAGCTCTTTTTTGACATTTATTGACATGTTTTGTTCTAAAACTGAGTCGCGGTTCAACGTGAAGTACGTAAACCAGGTTCAGGCGCACGTTAAAGAACCATTTGAGTCGGTAACATTTTTAGCGCAACGGTAGGGGAACGTTATTGAATAGGGCCCATGTGGTTCCATAGATACCATTGCAACTTTTCTTAATACTTTAGCAAAGAGGTATTAGATTGATATACAGGGTGTTTTGAAACATCGTTTAAAGATTTTAAGGGCATGTAGTACGATCGAAAATAAGGTTAAAAGTCATAATAAACTTATGTTCACAAATCAACCGTTTACGAGCTAACAGCGAGTGTTCCTAGTCGTACATGGATATAACATATCCCAGTAAAAAGGTACTTATCAGCTATTGTTTTATAACAGTTTATTTGACGATTTGTGCAATTTGTAACAATTACAACGGTTGCGTATTCTAATGCTGAAATGAGCGATATGGTGTTCATATACGGTCGTGCTAATGGGAATTCTTTAAAAGCACGTCGCTTCTATGCTGAAACGTTTCCTGATCGCCAACTGCCTTCGCATGTGATGTTTCAGACGGTGTTTCAACGACTAAGAGAAACTGGTTCGTTTGAGAAGCGGTCTTGTGATACTGGACGGCAGAGAATAGCATGTACTCCACAGATAGAAGATCGAATTTTGGAATATTATTGATGAAAATCCCGAAACTAGTGTTAGAAGAATTTCGACTCAAGTGGGTGTAAGCAGCAATCTTGTATGGAGAACTCTTCATGAGCAACTCCTATACCCCTACCATATCCAATGGGTACAAGCCCTTACTGCTCCGGATTATCAAGCGAGAAGGGCTTTCTGTGAGTGGTTTTTGCGAACAGCTGCTGATAACATCCTTTTCACTGATGAAGCTGGTTTTACTAAAAACGGAATATTTAATTTCCACAACAATCACGTTTGGTGTGACAAGAATCCTCATGCTACCGTTGAAGCCAGGCACCAGCAACGTTTCTCTCTAAACATCTGGTTAGACATGGTAGGGGAACGGTTGTTAGGACCGATTGTTTTGCCACAACGCTTAACAGGTCCTGCATACTTCGAGTTCTTGGAAAATACTTTACCTGAACTTTTGGAAGATTTACCTATAAATCTAAGACTGAACCTCTGGTTTATGCAAAACGGAGCTCCACCGCACTTTACGCCTGCTGTTAGGGAACATTTTAACAATGAATTTCCTGGGAGATAGATAGGGCGAGCAGGTCCCATTGCTTGGCCTCCAAGGTTTCCCGATCTAAACCCATTGGACTTTAGTATCTGGGGTTATTTGAAAAGTTTAGTGTACGCAAACCGGTAAACGATCTTCCAAAGTTGCGCCAACGAATAGAACACTGTTGCCAGATAATACTGGAAAAACCCTTGTTTTTTGAAAGAGTGCGCGCTTCCTTTGAAAGCAGATGTAGATCCTGTGTCGAAATGGAAGGACATCATTTTGAACATCTTCTTTAGTTATAATCTATTTTATGTTAAAATGCAAAAACATCTTAATAAAAACCGCTAAAGCAAACTTATTCTGCAATTGCGATAAAATCGCTGTTATCTCGTAAACAGTTAATTTGTGGGCATATGTTTATTATGACCTTTAACCTTATTTTCGATCGTACTACATGCCCTTAAAATCTTTAAACGATGTTTCAAAACACCCTGTAGTACAGGAAACCGCTACAATAACGGTATGATCTCACAGGCGTAGTAGTCTAAACAATATCAAATAAATTGAATGGATGTGATCTGAAGCCTTATTAATGACACTGTTGAAAATTTTAACACTTTTTTTGACTAATTTAATAGTCGGAGAGGTCCACACTGTTTTCGTGTTATTTTGTCGAGAACTATAGAAGTTTAAAATTGAACGAACAAAGATAGTCAAGTATTGCCTATTGCTAAGGGGTTATTTTGTCAACTAACACGTGGAATTATGATATACTTCTAGTCACATTTTATTTGATTTAGACTAGACAAATTTACTAGCTGTTTAACTAAATGAATGCGATCTATTGGATGATTTAACACCGTTTTCTAAACACAACGTCTTTTTAATATGCAACTCCTATTTCTTAGTGCTATAATATTCTCTCTTTAAGACGTTTCCTCAATTATAAATATACAGAACCACTCATTCAAAAGTTTTGGTTCAACTAAACGTACTAATTTTAAAATGATTTTTGAGAACCATTATAAAATTAAGTGAATGTTTATGCTATTTGATTCAAATCTGAACTAATTACGTAAATAGTTGTTCCCAATACATCTTTAAGATGTTGAAATTTTTTATGGCCCACTGGAATTAACGTTTAATAAACAAGGGTACCACTTTGCAGGTCAGTCACATTTGGTGTTTGTTTGGATTTGTTAATACGCAGAAACAACTCGAAACAGATACGCGTGCAATGCAGGTGTGCGTATAATGCAATACTGTATTAGATTAGGTGGGTTTCTATATTCTATCCGAGGGAAAAATTCTGATTGGTTGATGCTTCTGAATGTCTAGAGAAAATAGTAAATCCTCATATCTGAACAAAGAATTCACACCAAATTCTAGTAATTTCTGTTCTACTAAACACATGTAGTCAATTCGTCTGGCAAAGTTTGTAAAAATCAACACTAAAATATTTGACTAGCGCAAAATTAACGCCAACACCGTAATATTTTCAACAGTGTGATTGACATAATAGCTTGGGAAGGCACAAAATCCCAGAACATACTATCTCCTTTAATTAATGGAATGCTCAACCGTATTTGTAATTAAAATTAATCAATAAATAAATAATAAATACATTTATAAATAATGTATTCAAAATGTTCATAACGTATGACTAAAACTCTATGGAAAAAATAAAGAGTGTCATCCATTTTAATGATAGGCCAGTTGCCGAAATCAATTGGATTATAATGGCTTATAAATTAGACTTTAGAAAAAGCGTTTATAATTTAGTTGGATAAATTCTTAAGGTTCAATTAGTCCAACATTTTGAAAAGCAAAATGTCACGCAGAACCATATATTGTAGGATAGCAGAATGTGAAGAATACCTAAATCTTTTGAAAAGTGAAAGGCTGATAGTATTAACTGGACATAGAGCTAACCAGCTAGTTGAAAGTGTCAAGAATAAAATTCGACGGTCATTGAAAAAAAAGTTTACCACGTTAGGTGTCCTAAATGTACGTCAAATCAGTTAGCTAGAATACCGAGATGTTGCCATGCTTTAAGGTGCACTCATTCTGCAAAGTCAGTACCATACATGAAAAGTACTTTACTCTAAGTACATAATTGCAAAATTAAAGGAAAAAACAACAGGTTTTACACCGACAATGCAGAAGAATGTCTAGGGCAATATAAAGCATAATTTTGTTGTTTAACATAATAAAAATAATATTTGTTTATTCTACCTTAAAATGTCTGTTTAACTACTAACTTCTGCTTTTTTATGTTAATGAATTCTTTCGGTAGATTTAACATGAAATAATTGTTTATTTTATCCAGAAACACTTATTGCCTTAACGGCATTAAAGGTTTAAAATAAAATCATCTTGATTGTTAAAACATTGCTATAAATATTGTCAGATTTACATACCTAATTGTTTTAACAATTACATTTTGTTACTTTAACAAACATTTTTGTTTGACTGTGTTTAACCAAAAATCTTTTGTTAGATCCCTATTTCTTTTTTATTTTTGTTGATTTAGCACATTTCTTCTCTCAGTGTTCTAGTTAAAAAGTCGTCGATAACTCTTTAGGGAGTTAACTTACTCGTATAATATTACGAAAATGCAGATTTCAATTAAGTGAGATATTAACAATAAAAAGCAGTTTTAACGATTCTTTCAAGAATTGTCACGTACCACGTGCCAAGTACCTGCATTGAGCTAACCAAAATGTTTTGTTGTGGGAACGAAAAAAAATCGTTAGATATTTGTTGTTAGTACAACAAATTTATATTATTTTAGTAATCCTAGCAAGACTTCAATTCAACCCTTTAAATTAACCAAATCCTCTTAGTTAGTTCAAAACATATTGTGCTGCAATTTATCAAATTTCGAATATTCCATTTAAATGAGTATTTAATTGAACGAACTATAATCTTTAATCTTGTTTCAACAACATACTTATTTGAGGGAAACACGCGATCGATATTGTAAATACGCTAAGTGTTTGTTCCTCATATTGGGGGTTGATCGCAAGGATCATTCCGCCGCTGTAGTATGCGGCTAAAGAAGTCGCCCTTTCAACGATCACAGCTCCTATTAGACATTTATCTGGTAAATATACTGGATTAATATGTTATAAACGTACTTATTACCCTAGTTGTGCTAAATATGTCGAATTACTGGAGTGAAATAGGAGAAACGCCCTCTATGGGACAATGTCTGTATTATGTGTAAGTATTTAAGGTATTTTCTGTGCTATATAGGGAGAAAACTGCTACAAAATAGATGTGCAACTACCGTATTGATATTTTTCGATTTCTACAACCTAAATAACAATACATGATACTGTTTCAAAAAATAATATCTAAGGTACCTGATCTTGTTTCCAAGAAATTTTCGGTCTCACACACATACTCAGATTCAGGATCTGTAAGATTACCTGTAAATCTATAAGCATCCCCAGTGACCAACTATATTTATTTCATATTTTATAAATATTTAAAAAATATTAAATCTTTCTTGAATATTAGTTATATTAATATAATATGCATAAAATATTTTGCTTTGTATTTCTGTAAATATTTATTTCATATAAAAAAAAAGATTGAATTTTTGCTTTTGTGTATTTGGTGCGTAGGACAAATAATATAAAATGGGTAAAATATGCATACATATTAAGTAGGTATGTACCTATTTAGTGTGAATCGTTTGTAGTTTAAAGATTAAATTAGATAATATATATCTAATATGATTTAATTAGTATCTAAGTTGAACGCTGTAACTTTTCTATTAGTATATCTGCGTTTTGTATTATATTATTTGTAATATTTGTAAGTTATGAACGTTAACACAACACTCTATTCATTACGGTGCCGGTGTTATATGATTTAGTATTGTTTTATGCGTCTATGGATTAGGTACATAGAATGCATACGCGCACGTGCGTATCATCAACGTTTTCATTCGTTTGTCCGTTACATGTTATAGTTTATAATAGTATACGATTAGGGCAGATTAGGGTTAACTGTGTAATTAATTGTTGCGGGGTGTGTTTTAGTTTTTGTGGTGACTACGAGGTAAGCAAAACTTTGAACATGTCATGGCATTTATAAGATAATTGGAATGCTCAATATCGCTATGTACAGAAATCGTTAAATAATATAATTGTAGGAATTTTATGCATCATATATGTACTGCATATACCAGATAAATTGCTAGTTGATTTGCTTAAGAGATTCATCTCGGTAGATAAACGTTATAACCTCAAATAGAGGTTAGAATACGTTGTGTTGTTTTATTGCTTGTACGTAGAATGTTTTCAAATATTATGAAATAAAGTAAAAATAAGTATCGTAAGTATTAGAATGTAGCTACCACTCCAATTATTGTAAATGCTCCAAATGTATTAGTAGGTGTTGATAATGTTGTACGATGTTTTATTCATGGTATGATCTAATACAATTGGCATTGTTTTAGAGGCCACAAGGAAACTCCATGAGAGCGCCACTACCGAATATATATGAAGGAATAAAACAAACTCATCCTTCAATGACCGACGGCAACACTAAAAGTCACTAAAACTCCGGGATTAGGTAATCCAGCTTACGTTATCAATCCCATCTATTACTATAACTATAATAGGACCGCAGAACCAACGAAAATACACCCAACATCCTGTTAGACACTTATATTTGATAGCGTAACCTGCATTTTGCCAAATAAGCGATTTATGCGTCCAATTCCGCAACGTCACCGGGAAGCCTCGAGGCCAAAAAACTGGGGCGACTCGACGTCACTCCCCCCCAGAGGGCCGATTACATACATGTTCCACGACTGCGGTCCATAAATTTATGAAGATATATCCGATCTGCACCGCCTACGGTTCTGTGTTATGTGTACGTCGGCCGGAAAAGTTAGACGGAATCGAATCAGGTTTCTGTGTGTTTTTATATCTCATTTTTCGTTGTTAAAAAATTGGATTCTCATCTGGACGTGTCAGGGGGAATGGAATAGGTTATGTTTTTTTTTTTGCAGAGAACGAAATGTTTTCTGTACATGTATATGTATGTAATGTTTTTAAGAAGCAAAGCTTTTTTTAAAAAAGTAAGTTACTTCTTGATCTACTATAAATTGTAAAAACTACGTCTAACATCTCAGCGAAATAATTGGCTAAATTAACGAATTAATATCTTTGCAAGTAATTGAGCGTATGGTGATAGAAATTAATGGGTCAAAACATCGTCCACCTTGAGGAAGGCAACGTTTTGGAAATGAGACCAGACCAATGCTTTCGACATACTTTTTTAACAGAAATTTCAAAATAAGATAAGCCGTGATCAGCCCAACTACAAAGATAGTTTCGGAAAATTGTTCTGGCTTACAGAAATAACCGTAATATATTGCAAAAACCGAAAATGAGGCTGGAGCTGGGATCTACATGTCTATATTAGATGGGATCTACATTCAGGTAAGAAACACGATGATCATTCATCTTTTTTACTAAAAAAAATGGTCTTTGAAGTAGAAGTATACACAATACTGCACTGCGCAACAGAAATTAATCAGGGAGCTTAT
This sequence comes from Protaetia brevitarsis, assembly GCA_004143645.1. NCBI lineage: Eukaryota > Metazoa > Arthropoda > Insecta > Coleoptera > Scarabaeidae > Protaetia > Protaetia brevitarsis. Next base: position 423,381 of record RXPK01000161.1, on the reverse strand, counting down.
AAAAATAAGCAGGTCTATATTGCAACAGACAGCCAAGAGATACTGAAGATAATAAAATAGATAATAAACTCTAAAATACAATCAGTATCGATTTGGGAATGTATTCGACGACTGAATAGTCTGACAGCGCACAATAAAGTCACTTTACTGCGGATGCACGGACATTCGACAATCAAAGGAAACGAAAAAGGTGATGAGTTAGTAAGTAAGTAAGTAAGTAATTTTTATTCATTTATAAAATCAAAAATGATTATGAAATCGGTCATAAGAAGAGAAAAAGAAATATTAAATAAGTAAGTAACTAGACTAATGAATTAAACTAATAGAACAAAATTAAATTATAATTAACTAAATATACCATCTGGGCCACCACCAAATACATCCAAAAAAACTAAATTAAAATTAAAGAAACAAAACTAAAATTAAAGGGTGAAAAGAAAAGTGAAATGGAAAAACAATCAAGATAAAAATTCCTGCACGCTATAAAAATTCTTTTGTATTAAAAATCTCTTGAGAGTATGTTGAAAGCAAGAGGTGGAGGTTTTTATTTCAATTGGCAACTTATTATACAATCTTCTGCCTAACAATTCTACTTCCCGCTCGGTAACCTGCAATTCACATCTCGGTAGGTGAAAATCATTCAGATGTCGCGTATTGTAACTATGTATGTAGTTGGTAACATATTTATCAGATTGTCGGTGAGTGTAGCAGATCACCTCATATACAAACAGTGACGGTAAGGTTAAAATACCTAATGTACCAAATGTACTTCTGCAAAATTCTGTTCGTTTTAACCCACCCAGGATTCTTATAATTTGCTTCTGCGCTAGAAACACAGTATTAGCGGGTGCTGACGAGCCCCAGAGAAGTATTCCGTACGCGAATCTAGATTGAATCTCAGCAAAGTAAACAGTCTTGAGAGTATCAATTGATAAACTATTCCTCAAAGCTCTGAAAACATACGCTTTAGTATGGATTAATTTTGTTGTTGCACTGCAATGGTTTTCCCACAATAAATTATCTTGCAAGTGTACACCAAGAAATTTTGTATTATTCTGTTGATGTATCGGATTGCCGTTAATGTGTATGCAACATTGCGTGTTTTTCAGCTGTTGCCAAGTGTGAAATAGCATACATATTGTTTTATCTTTGTTAAGACAGAGTTTGTTGCTACAAAACCATTGGTATAATAGGTTGATCGCAGTGTTACTGGCAGCTTCTGCATCTCGTAAGGTGTCTCTCGCAATAAGTATGGTGGTGTCATCTGCATACATATATATGAGTATATCAGAGATAAAATGAAATATGTCATTGGTGTACATACTAGAAAGTAATGGACCTAGTACGGAACCTTGTGGAACTCCGTGAAATAAAGGTAAGCAACTGGATTTATAGGTCTTAATATTCGAGTTAGTTTTGTGTTTTATTGTCACAAATTGTAGACGTCCGGATAAATAAGACGTAAACCAATTTGCCACGCTACCTCTAATGCCATACTGATATAGTTTTTGTAGCAGTATTGTATGCTCAACACACTCAAATGCCTTGCTAAAGTCGCAGAATATTGAAATAGGATATTTTTTGTTGTCAATTTCGTTCAGAATATTGTTATAGAAAGATATTAATGCTGTGAGGGTTGATTTATTTTTTCTAAAGCCATGTTGATTCTGATTAAGAATATTGTATTTTTGCAGAAAATGCTCCAGACGAACTAACATACAATACTCGAATACTTTCGCAATACTGGAGCTCAAAACATATAAGTCTGTAGTTTGTGACACTATGACTATTTCCCTTTTTATGCACAGAAACAACTGCGGAAAGTTTAAAGCGATCTGGAAATATTCCCAACGTGAAGGATAAATTGACAAGGTAAGTTAATGGCTTTAATAATAAAACTGAAAACTCTTTCAAAATACTTGCAGATATATCATCTGGTCCACTGGTATGCTTGTTTTTGATTTTACATATTACTGAGGCTAATTCATTTTCAGTAAAAGGGAAAAGGTACATTGTGTGATCATTGGTAGTTATCTTGCTATCAATAGTAACATCAGGGACTGAATTAATTATATCCATTGGAGCTGTATGAAAATAAGTATTAAAGGTCTCAACTATAACATGAGGATTTTCTATTTTTACTCCATCATTCACTAAAGATATGTTCGTATGTGAGGACTCGCTAGAGGTAAAGGATCTAACGATTCCCCACATTTGTCTGATTTTGTTATCTGATGAGCAGATTAAACTATCATAGTATTGCTTTTTGGTGTCACTTACCAATGTTTTATGTTGCATCTTCCGTACTTTGTAAACAGGTGTTAATTGAGGATATTGTTTTTGAAGAATAAACAAATCTTTGAGTGCAGTTAACTAAAAAGAGATTATCGGCTCTATATATAGGGCCAGAACCTATTCTAGGATTGCCTAAAAACACAGCACGGGAGCAGGTAACAAGTTGGGTCAAAAAGAAACACAAAAAACATTGGAATAATAGAAGGCAAAATCATCCGCCATCAAAAAAGAAAACAGGAACTACTGCAGCTTTAGAGGAATCATCTTTTAGAGGATTACTATGATCAACCAGCTCAAGACCTGTACAGACTAATATATGGTACTAGGATACTAAAATGATATATAATCTAACGGGTAAAAGAAATGTGTTTCCAGAGGCTTCGTGTCAAAAAGCTTCCAAACTATAAAAAAAAGATTTTTTTGATGCTAACCTTTGGCATCTGTATTCTATGGAAGACATAAAGCAACAGTTAAATAGGAAGTGTTTTACAAAGTTTGTCGATTTTAACTTTCCTTAATAATTCGATAATTCTTAATGTAACCGCTTCTAAAGCTTTTTCGAGACAATTTTTCAAAACAGAAATCCCCGATTGTGATATGTTTTCGAGTTATTAGCGCCATCTTTTGTGCTTCAAATGGTGGTCATTTTGAATTTTTGGTTAGTTACGTAGCCTCTAAAAAGACTTTTTCAACGATGTATAACTACCTAAAAAATATTATTTATAGGGAAATATTAATAAAAAAAGTAAATTAATTTCTAATATGAAATTACTAGGCTAAAATATGATACAATCACAAAATCTTGGGTACAATGTTGTATTCGCAATTCCACTGTATTTTACTGTAACTTTTACCTTCATTAGTACAAACACCTTGTATAACGATTTGAAACAGACAATTTGAACTTTAAGATCGCGTTCACTAAATCTGAACCAATATAGATAGAAATATAGATATTTATTTATTTCAAACAATATCAAACAAAAAAAAAGACAATCATGAAATATGTCAACAAAATACAAACAAAAATAATGAATTAGTTAAATTAAACTAAGTATTATTATTAAGAAAATGGGCAACTGAATAACAGCTCAAATTCAAAAGATAACATTTAATTTGCTTTAATATACTGATAGTATTTTGTTTTAAAATTTATTTAAAGCAATAACAAATACTTCTACTGACTGTCTAAAGGGTTACTAAACCAAAGGAAGCAGAAGAAAGGTTATTTTTACGAGGGGTGTTATAATTACAGAATCTTGACACAATATCGCCCCATTACTTTTTGCCCCTATTAGTGCCCCCAATAAATACATAGGAAAATGGATGTGAGGCACCTTTTACAAGAATTTGAAACAAACAATTTAAATTTTAAGATCACGTTGATAAATTTAAAGCATCTGATCCGAAATCGTGTGCAATTTTTTCCTTCTATCTGTATTACGAGGAACTTAAGTGTCTATTAAATTTGGATGGCCGTTAAAAAAAGGTTACACTATATATACTTATAGCATTTTATTTATTTAAAGCAATAACTACTACATACTTCCACTAATTCAATAAATGGTTACTAAGAAAAGGGCGGAAATAAAAGGTTATTAGTATGAAGGGTATTATAATGACAGACCCTTGGTACAATGTTGTCCCAAGTCCACTGCATAAGGATTTGAAACAGGCAATTTGAACTTCAAGATCACGTTAATTAGATTAGGACATTTAATCCAATATCATGTGCAATTTTTGCTGTGTCCTTGCATAACGAGGAATTCAAGCGTCTGTTAAATGTGGATGTCCGTTAAAAAAGATTACACTGTATTCCATTTTAAAAATTACTTAAAGCTATCACTACTACACACTTCTACTAACTAATAAACGATTACTAAACCAATATTTGTATGAGATGTACTTTAATGACAAAATCTTGTGTACAATGTCGTCGGAGTTTCACAAGATTTTGTTGCAACTTTCTACCGCCATTGTTTTCCGAGTAAATACATGGGAAAATAGATATGAAACATCTTGTATAAGGTAAAATAGATGTAAAACACCTGCATAAGGAATTTAAGGTAACGTTGAGTAAATTGGGGCATCTCAACTAATATCATGCGCAATTTTTGTTTTAGCTTTATATAACGACAAAATCCAAGTGTTAAATGAGGATGTCCATTAAAAAAAGATGTACTGTATATTACTTATAAATTTTTTTTTTCAAATTTACTTGAAGCAATAACTAAAACTTCTACTGATTGACTAAATAATTACTACGGATATGATAGAGATGTATCATGTACAAAAATGTGTATGAGATTTCATCCGATATCAAAAGGGGGTGTCCATTGAAAAAAGGTTATATTGTATATACTTGTAGTACTTTTTTTTATTTATTTGAAGCTATAACTAAAACTTCTACTGATTGATTAAATAATTGCTACGGATGTGATCATGTATGTATCATACGGGGGTGTCCATTAAAAAAAGGTTATACTGTATATTCCTGCAGTACTCTTTTTTATTTATTTGAAACAATAACTAATACTTCTACTTATTGACTAAATGAGTACCACGGATACGTGTATGAGAGATCTCATGCAATATCATCTGTAATTTTTGCTATAGCTTTCTATAACGATAAAATTCAAGTGTATGTTAAATGGGGGTGTCCGTTAAAAAAAGGTTATACTGTATATACTTATAGTATTTTTTTCCATTTATTTAAAGCAATAACTAATACTTCTACTAATTGACTAAATGATTACTAAACATAGGAGAAAGATGTATCATGTGCGAAAATGTGTATTATAGACAAGAGAATCTTACCTTCCCATTCACGTGTCTGCTAGACAACGACGAACGCAAGCAACTCATCTCGATTGTGGTAATTAATTAGCATCAAACTCGGATCCAATTTCACGATATGTATGTACGAACGATCCTTCTTATTCGCAAGATCGCAAATGTAATTATATCTGGTATGTGGCGGTAACAACAGTAACGTTAAACTTCTATTTCTCTCTAACATCAATTAATTATTGAATAACAGCGTAAGTAGTCGAACAACAGCAGTAACATTATTAGTATTATTATTATTAACAACAACAACAAGATTTTGATAAGTAGGTAAATTCAAGAAGAAAGCCTTTATTATTATTCTATTAGTTATAATTTCTTTTCTTATTATCCATATTTATTTGTTTTTTTTTTTTTTTTTTTTTTTTACATGTATATTTGTGTGTTTTTACCAAATTAGATTTTATAATTTAATTTCTAAGATTATTAATATTATTGTACGAGTTTTTTATCTTAAGGTGTAAATTCGTTTGAACTATTTCTGTACTTATATGTTATATATATAAAAGGAAGATGATATAATCGTATATTTATAATATGTATAAATTTATAATGTATATGTAGACGATTTTATCACAAAAATCTCTCTCTCTTTTAGGTACGTTTCCCTACGATCTAATAAATTTTACTTGATATATATGTGATATAACGACGATATTTCCCAATCCGGCATGCTCCGAGACGGCGCTCTCTCAACGTTAAACAAACAAACGAACAACAGTCCGGGAGTGAGACTTTTCTTCAATTTTGATTTGTAGACGTGCGAGCCCCTTCCCAAATCTGCGTTGACGATCTATTCCGTAGGAAAGTCGCCTCGTTGTTCGTCTATGTGTAAATGTCAAAGTAAATATGTGTCTTTTTGATTATCCCTTACAAAATCTTCGTAAAATTGCGTTTATATGTGTGTGTAGTCTATCTCTGCGTTTATTTTTTTTTGCTCTCCGTCTATAAATGTGTGTATGTGTGTGTGTCTATCAAGAGTATGATTATATTTAGTAAGAGATAGGTATATACAGATATATATATGTGTATGTTTATAGAGACGGGCTGGCGAGCGCGTAACAGACCGGCTTCGAGCGCGGCTCCGGGAAGACTGCATTGGCGGGATGTCCGCTACCCGGACTGTGCCGGGATATCGATCACGCCACGCGCTTCTCACCGGGCGCGCACCTGCTGTCTCTCGCTCGGCAACGGTTTCACAGGTGCTCCGACTGACGGGAGGACCGTATCCCGGTCCAAACGCCGCGCTAATTATCGCGTATGTATGTAGGATTCGAGTCTCCTGCAAAACAACGGCCGGCCGGCGCTGTAATAATTTCGGGAGGCTCCGGTGACTGAGGTAACTATGATATTCCGAGTACAAAAACAGTGGGTCGCGTACAATTTTTCACGTACTATTAAAAATATATACAGTTATATATTATATTTTAATTTAATTAATAGTTATTTACGCTTTTGTAAAAAATCGCTCTGCTGCAAGTTTTCTGTTAAGGCGGCGTAGTTTGTATATGCATTTGTTTTAGATATTCATATTTTAAATATCGTACATAATAATATACGTATATTTGCAATATTACCATCACAGAAAAGTCGATAAATAATTGATTATTTGCAGAAGTTTCTAAAAATGTCAAAAAAATATATAAATATAAATAACACAAAGAATTGTATAAATAAAAAACTAGACTGTATACGGACAGGAACCAACATAACATTGAAGAAAAAGAAAGAAATAATGTATGTATATGTATAATATTTAAAGAATAAACTTAGATGTATGGGTAATGCGGTCTATTTAATAAAAACAACTTTATATCACCTCAATATTTCGTCATATATTTAATGACTTCGTCAGGAGGAAATCTACAATATAACAAAAGGATATGAAGCAACAGTAATGAAAGATGTAAAAATAATACTTACAAATTCAAATATAATAATAAAATTACAAGTTTTTTGAATTTGGAATTTTTAAAAGTCAAAAAAACATTTTTGTCAATAAGGTAATGTTACTAGATATTGTGTAAAATGTTACAATAAATATGGTTAAGTTGTTTGTGTCTGTTTTAAAATTTATTGTATTTACCAGTACATACCCGTTCCATCTACCGGATCCATGATTCGTGGATCGAGAATAATAGTCGGTTAATGAAATTGTATCGGTAAACATAACGTTATAAGAACTATAATACTCATTATACTCAATACTAAACTTATAGGATACATACCTACATAGTTGTTAGTGTTGTTAATTACCCGGGGATTTAAAATATATGCAAATAACGTCTTGGAATATGTTCTATTTGGTATATATTGGTGATTTAAACCGCAATTCAAAAACATTTTGACGAAAATCACATGATTCATTTTATATTGAGGGAATGAAATACGAAACCAGTACGAAACGCACGTAAAACACAGTATTTTTAGGTTGCATCTACCATTTGAATCAGCTGTTTACCGGTAAGAACTCGGTAGATACCTTACAATCCAATTTTCGTAAACCCCTATTGCGTTAAGATCACGGGTGTTATAGGTATGATTATTTCTGTTCTTCCTGAATACCTCTTTATTCTGATGGACATAGGTAACGCAACAGAATATGTAAAGTGAGGGGAGAGTGAGTATATTCTGATTAATAAAGTTTTTTGCAGCTTTGTCTGCTTTCAAGGTCACAGAGAATATCTTTTTGCTCGTTTTTGTAGGATGAAGATTCTCTGCGATTCAGTTGTCATTCCCCAGAAGATCAGTCCATGCCAAAGTCCATGAGATTGGAAGTTGGCAAAATATGCCATCCTTGCAGCATCGTTACCGGCAATATGCTTCAGTCTTCTGATGGCAAAAAGAGCAGATGTTAATTAATTAGCCAACTCATTTAGGTGATTTTGCCATTTTAAAAGAGAGTCTATTGTGATGCTCAGAAATTTTACTGCCGCTGATTCGCCAGTGGTCCTAGTTGAGAATTGTAAGTTTTGTGTTTTATTTATATTTACTTTTAATTTGTTGGCGGCAAACCAGTTTTCGGCCTTTTGAATTGTCTGTCCTGAATTTTGTTGCAATTCCTTCGGATTTGATGCGTGCACTAATAGTACATCGGCATACAGACATATCTGAACTTCACTAGTATTAGACGGGAGGTCGTTGACATGGATGATAAATAACAGAGGACCCAATATTGACCCTTGCGGGACCCCATGATAGATTAGTCATAAGCTCGCATGAAGTGTTATTTCATTCCGTTAATTGTTGTCTATAGGTGAGATATGATTTTAATAAATTAAGGGGTTGTCCTCTCACGCCATAATACTCCAGCTTATATGTTTGTCATGACTAACTGACTTAAACGCCTTCGATAAGTCCAGTAAGTTAAGTTCCGCACGCTTACGCTCATCAAACGCCTTATATATGGAAATTACCACTTTTAATAAACCACTAGCAGTGGAATGCCCTTTTCTGTAGCCGTGTTGTTCAGGCCTGAAGAACCCATTGTGATCAAAATAGCTCACCAACTTCTGCATAATGATTTGCTCAAATACTTTTGACATTGCTGGTAGAATACATCTAGGTCTGTAATTTGAGCAGTTGTTCTAATCACCTTTCTTGTGTATGGGCAAAACTCTACCAAGCTTGAGCAGACCAGGAAACACTCCTTGTTCTATGCATCTATTGACGGCTATTGCCATGGGCATTGCTATTTCTGCATGTATTTCTTTCAATAAATTAGTGGATATATTATAAACGTCGGTGGTATACTTGCCCTTCAAATGTTTTATAGTTTTTTTTGTGTTTTGGTTTTAATTTCACTGTTGTATCAAGCTAAAACACATGCATATACAAACTCCGCCGCCTTAACCGAAATCTTGTAGCGTAGCAATTTTTTTACTAAAGCATAAATAACAACATTGCTATTATAGATAGGCATATAACAGCTGATATAAAGTGATGTTATTTGTCATCGCAGAATCTAAAAATAGAATAATATATAGGGTGTACCATTTAAAATAACGGAATAAGTATGAGTTTTCCTACTTTTGGAACAGCCTCTATGCTCAAAAATATTTTTCGGTTATGCAGCATTGAATTTTGTAAAATTTTTGTACAAAAGACTTTTGCTAAAATCAAAAATAGAGCTGTAATCAAAGACAGATGGGACAGCCTGTACCTATTGTTAGTATTATTTGTACCAAATGCGTTTTTTTATTATTATTATTTCCAAAAAACTTTAAAACAATAATTTATGTTTACCTAGCAACCAAATTACCAAATTTTAGTTTGGGAAGAGACTGCTTTTCCTACATACTCAAAGATTTCAAGAAAAGAAAATCTCAAAGATTTATATTCGTAGCGTCATCATTGCTTATTGAGTGACACCGTGTAATTTCAAACATAATTTTGCACAGCATTTTATTACCGAATAACTTGGAGAAACGACACAGATGTGGAGGCAAATTTTAGCGTCACATTACCTATCTAACACTTCAAATACAGGCGTGATCAGTCGTCATAGATGAACTGTAGAACTTAGGAACGTTAAATACCGCTAGAAACTGTCAGAGAAACTGCGTCTTATCGCGCCATTATAGTCGCCGCTGTTACTGTAATTGCAAAATCGATGGAATAATACATTTCGCTTCCGTCCAGATGATAAATCGCTAATTTGACCCAGTGACTGACGGTACGGCACACGAACAGCGAACAACTGACGCGATTATTACTACCGCAGTAAAATACCGGGGGCGAGTAGCAGTCACGAGTTTCGCTAATCACACGGACGTATGTATGTAGACTATGTAGGTACCCACACCTATGTATGCACGCATAATAAAGGCGATAAACGTGGACCACGCAAAACATAACCTAATTTCATATGCTATCGGTACATGAAAAGATGTGTAGCATTTGGTGCAGTTTTTGTCATATATTTTAGCAGTTTATATTGCTACATTTATCTGTGTTATCTCGTGTCTCTGTTAGTTTGTTGAATTCTCTCGTTTGATCCAGCAAAGCGACGCTAACTGTTCGTTGTCTTGGAAAGTTGTGGGCATCAGTGTTTGACGGTCCTAGAATGTATTCTATTCAGTGTCGTTTAATACGTTTCCGTGCATAACTAGGACTATGAGAACCTGCCCAATAGCAGTTATCGAGATTAGGACTAGATCTTACCCCTGTCCACATTGTGGTGAAGGGCATGGTAAAAAGAACCACATTCAGAATGATTAAAGAAGAAATGAGTAATCTTATATAAACCTGGGACATGCCCCGGAATAACATGTCAAAAAAATTAGGCAGTGTGGGGGAACTGGAGTAGGAATATATGGGCCTAGAACGAAGTACTTCGAAAACTTGGGGAAATACTCAAGTATTTTCGAGGCGGAACTATACGCTATTGAAAGATGCCTCCAGTTTAATATTAAGTTTAATATAAGAATTACTGAAAGCAAAAGATTATCATTCAGCTTGATAGTCAAGTAGCCATCAAAGCGCTGAGATCAGATGAAATCAGTTTCAAGATGATTTGGAAGCGCCTAAGGAAATTAAACGAGCTAGACAAAAGGAATAAAGTAACCGTCCTGTGGGTTTCGGATCACACAGGAGTAGAAGGAAACAAAGTAACAGATAATTTTGCGCACTGTTTGACCTGCGTTATTGTTTGAAGCGCTAAGAGCCATCAACATATCATAATACTCACGATTTGAGTAATAATGAACCAGTTTTTCAAAAGTTAAAATACAAACAACATATCCCTTGAATGACAAGAGTAGAAATGTCAATTAGATATTTTGAACAATTGCAAAGCCCTCCTAGATTATGATTAGCCGCTGCTGGAGGACAATGTTATAAGATGTGATGACTTTTATGTAAATTACCAGTAATTATCCACACTTAGTTTATTTTAATTTGAAACCACGTGGATTGAAATTGTATGATTTTGTAAAAATCTTCCTGAGCAAACAAATCTTTTGCTTTGCATAGGAAATAGCATTGTCCTAGTTTAATTTAGAATCAAGTGCAGTTTTATTTTAGGCCAGAACCTTCAGTTCACGGTTTTTTCTGCACAATCTGTAATTTACACCCTTTTTGAAATAAAATTGTTTGTTAATTTGCGTGATTGGGTTAAAAAAATTCTGTTCTTTTATTTTTATCTTAAATCTTTTCAATTTTTGGAGTGATTAATAAAGTTTGACTTCATTCACTCACAATTTACTTTTCGTGGTTAGATTCAAGTTTTAATTCGCGAGGGTAACTCTGAGGTTATTAGTTCTTTTGCGTTCTTTAAAATTTTATCCGTTGAGCTAGCTAATTTCATTTTTCCTTTTTCTTTGTAAATTCAGTTTTGCATTTTCAATTAATCCATTCAGTTCACAGCAGTACGTTGTTTCAGTTTAAATTCTTTTGAAACTCCAATTATTCGCAGTTTATTTGATCAACTTTAGTAAAATCACTTATAATAATTTTTCCCCATAACTTCCTTCAATATTACTTCTTATATGTATGATGTTAATCACTTGTTGATTGGTTGTACCTGTGTACTCTTTATTTTTCTTTTCTATCTGTACCTAGGCTACAACTTTTGGGTCCGTCCCGTTGTTGTAGAAATATAAATAAAATAACAAATAAAATAAAAAATATAGAGACATATTTCAGAATCTTTGCTTTGCCGATTTGCGAATACTGGATAAGCTGATGAATGATCTACAGTTCATTTGATATAATCGAGTGCAAAAATTGGAAAAGTATGTGAAAAAGCACAAGCGAAGAAAATATCGATTTTGTAAGACTCATAAAAAAAAAAAACGTCTTTAGAAATTTTATGAAATCCTTCACTTAAACTGTTGGGACCATACTAGATAACGTGTGTAAATTTAGTTAAAGAGTTTATTGTATGATTTAATTAATTAAGTGCTAAGTTTTTTTAAATTAATTCCATTCATTTATTTGTCTATCGTTTGCTTATGTAGAGTTAATGCGGATTCTATTCTCTGTTGTCGTTGAATTGTTATACGACTGCGTTGAACGATTTTGAGAGAGGTATTTTTGTAAGGAAAACAGTTGTAGAGTTTTGCCAAGCAGTTTCTTGTTCGATTATTAACGTGAGTAGACGTATTTTTTCAATCTTTGTTGGCATTTTGTTATCCATTTTGATTTAGTAAATTTAACATTTTTGATTTTCTTTAATATAACCAATCAAGGAATTCATTTTGTAATAATTGTTAATATATTGAAGTGTGCACATTATAGATATAAGATCATTTATTATTTTTGTTCGGGAAGATATTTTTAGTTTTTATTCTCTCATTTTAATTTAAAGAGTTAATTTTTCCGTTATTCAATTTTGCTGATTCATTTTTAATTATCAATCACCTTGTGTGGGTGAGTAGAAGCATTGTTCTTACATTTTAGTTTTCTTTTTTGCAATTTTCTAGTATTTGTCCACATTTAGTATATTTTAATTTGAAACCACGTGGATTGAAATTGAAATATTTTGGAATATCTTCCTGAACAAACAAATCTTTTGCTTTGCATAGTAAATAGCACTGTCCTATTTTAATTTAGAATCAAGTGCAGTTTTTATTTTAGGCCAGAACCTTCAGTTCACGGTTTTTTCTGCACAAGTTGTAATTTTATCCATTCTGAAAAATAAATTTGATTGTTAATTAATGTTTGGGTTAAAAAATTCTGTTCTTTTATTTTATATTAAACCTTTTCAATTTTTCAGGTATTTAAGGAAGTCAGATTTCATTCACTCACTTTACTTTTTGTTGATTAAGTTTTATTCGTGGAATGTTTACAAATTCGCGAGGGTACTCTTAAGATTTTTATCGTTGAGCTATAATTTTTTTTTCTTTTTCATTGTAAAATCATTTTGCAATTTCATTTATTTCAATCAGTACACAGCAATACGTAATAGCGGTTTCCCATATGGATAAAGATATGTTGTGACCCCCCTAACATGATTATTCGACGATGTAAATGAAATTTCAAAAGAAAATGACGTCTCCAGAAGGAAGAGACAAACCAACCAAAAGCTCGCCACCAACCGCCACGAATTACCATAACTCATAATACCACAGTAAAAGCTCGACTCAAGTCGTAGTTTAAAGATTAGAAAAAGAAAAAAATGAATTTATAATATACAAGAGCAGAGATGAGAAAAAAAATATTTTTTAACCCTCTAATCAGCACGTGGGTGTGCCACTGTTTTTTTTTTCAACCTAAAATCTACGGCTGCTAACAAGAAACAATATGATCATCACCGGATCTCAATATAGTTCATTTACTATAACAGACGAGGTACTACGTGAGTCAGTTTGCTATGACGTCACGACCGTATTGCAAATTTTCTATTCGTCAAAACGTAAACAAACCGTTAGGTTATTTAACTGTCAAACACTTTTGACAGGTGAATAAACAACTCTTAAAAATAACATTCCGTTAATATTGTGATGATTCTTTTTGAGAATCAGGATTTAAAGTACGTTAATCATGATAGCAGTGGAAAAAAATAACAAAAAAGCACAAGTGAGTACAATAAATTTAATCGGGACCATTACCGCTTAAAGTATTCACACACAGTCAGTTCAGTGTTTCTGCTGATGATGATAGCTTTCCTATCGAAACGTACGTCCAGTTTATTGCAGTTTGTGGTGAGGGGTTTAGGAAAGTTACAACTACCAGTACCACAGTTTGGAGTATTTTTGTTATCATTGACAATGAGTAGAATAATTAATTTTTACAACATTTATTTCGTATACATTTTCTTTTTGGGTTAGTGGATGTAATTCCTTGTTTACACATGGATGAAATTTTGCTTATGTTTACAACATGAATATTTAGAACACTCGTTACTCTCTAAAACCGAAATACTGTAAAGAATATGACATTAAAAATATATGGATTTTATAACTCTCGCCACGAAAGTTAACGGGAGTAATGGCCCGTTGTTCCCGCGTTCTGCGTCGAAATACCACGATTAACGAAACTATTAACTCCTTCGATTGTTTACACAATGGTTTCGGTATGGTTTAGTTGTAATAACTACTTATTTTAAATAGATATATACCAAGTATAAACGCAAACTCCCACACTTTACTGCAAATGCAGAATATAACCCTTTGACAGTTGACAGCTATAACTAAATTGGTGGGAATACATTGGGAAGATGTGACAAGCATGCAATTTAAAAAGCAGTAGGCACCACATAGTATCTTTAATTGAAACCATGAATAAGTGTCATGTTATTGGTTATTATTTTAATAATATGGTATTGCATGGCGCCCGAAATTTGTAAGTAAATGACGTACCTCGTCTGTTATACGTAAATGAAGTATATCTCTTCTCGTTTCTGAAATACTGGAACAATGTGGTTATTTTGGGAAACTTTGAGCCTATTCCCGAGCCCAATAATGAGATGCTAAAAAATACTGTGCAAATATTTTTCGGTTGACATAAAATTCCTACCAAGTTTCATCAAAATCGGAGATATCAACTGGGTGCCTTTTATAAAAATCTTCAAAGTAGATTATAGTCGGCCCGATTAGATTGTCACAAGCACAACAAATCATTTTACATCATAAACTACGCCTTATCAATAAGGGCGGGAGACATTCACTTCGTTCAAACACAAACGTAATTAATTTCGCGCAATTCAGCGACCGCGAGACGCGACCTCTTTCATACGGCACCATTGTCTACCGAACGTGACTACCCCCACGTTCTTTCGCTGAGTGCGCCTACTACGGTCAAATGGCAGAGGCATAACGCGAAGCGACGGAGAAAATTTAATAGTATTTTAAATTCCCCCCGGGTAAGAGGGATACAATGCGCGTTTGACGAGAGGGACTCTAAACGAATCTAATAATTCAAGTCCCCGCCAGGAAGAGCGTCACGTCACCCGTGAAGATGGCGCCCGTAATTTATAGCCTGGGATCCTAGACGCTCGCAGGTTGAAGCCTCGAAGACGGATGCGAGAGAAGTCCCGCGTACCCCTGGCGACATTAAGTCACGTAAAGTACGTAATTCGATGGAACTATTATCGGAAATGGATCCGCGCGTAAAATTTCCCATCCGTCGCGTTCCCAGGTTGGTAGTAATGGGCGAGGAAATGAGGAGCCTATTTAGATGCGCTTTAGTGTGTGTCTTGAATGGTATATGGGTTAACCTAAAAATAACGCACGTTGGGACTATGAATTATGGCCGTTTGGAAATTGGTAATATAACTTACGTCGTAAATACGTTAGTCTAAAGAATGGTAGAAGAAAGAATAATAATAATAATATATTTGTTCTGTAAAGCATATAGCAAAGAACACGTCATACAAAAAACAGTACAAATTAAAACAAACTAGACATATAAATAAATTAATATGTAAGTATGTAAATACAATCCTAAAATATACAAGGAGCGCTTAAAAAGTCATTCAATGAGTAAAATACTTTGCTGGCAAGATACTTTCTCAGTTGTTTTTTAAAAGCACAAATGGGCAGCTGCTTCACAGCTTGAGGTAAATGATTAAATAATTCGGTGCACCGCGACACCACCTGTCTCTGTACTTTCGACAAATGTGTTCTAGGCGCAGCTATGTAGTAGTTAGATTTACTTCTCGTGTTACATTTATGAGTGTGCTCATATTTGGTGAAAAACTCACTATAGTTATTTTTGACAAAAAGGTACGGATTCCAAGATGTAAATGGATGATAGGGTAAGTATACTATTGTCTCTAAAAACAGGTTTACAGGAATCTCTGTTATGTAGCTGGTAAACTGCACGAATACAAGCCTTTTGCAGCACAAAAATTCTGTTAATATCGGTGGAACTTCCCCAGAAGATCACTCCATACCTAAGTCGAGATTGAACACAGGCATAATAGACGCTTAAGGCAGTCTCGATACCAACACTACGCGACATGACCCGCAGACCATAACACAGGCTACTCAAACTTCCTGCAAGATTCTGGATGTGGGGTCTCCAGGATAGAAGATTGTCAATTGTAACCCCAAGAAAGCAAGCGCGATCGACGCAGTTTATAGCTTCATTTTTATGGTTTATCGTTAATTCATCAGGTGGAATATTAAACGGCAAAATATAAGTTTTTGACGTGTTTAATTTTAAATTGTTGCTTGTAAACCAACGTTCCATACGTTCCAAGTTCAATTCCATATTTATTTTTAATTTTTCGCAGGTTTGCTGTCGAGCAATACATGAAGTGTCATCAGCATATAAAACAGCAAGATTGTCAATGATGTCTGGCAAATCATTTACATACAATACGAAGAGAAGAGGCCCAAGGATGGAACCTTGTGGAACTCCAAATTCTACGGTCTGCCATGGTGAAGAAATCCCAGCGCCTGATGCGTCATGAGCCGTTACGCACTGTTTGCGTTCTATTAAGTACGATGTTATGAGATCAAGTGCTACACCCCTAAAACCCATACGTTCAAGTTTGGCTAATAACACCTGATGATGCACGCTATCAAACGCCTTTGACAAATCCATGAAGGCACATGCTGTAATTTCTTTTTTATTTAGTCCGGTAAGAATTTCTTGAGCAGCTGAAAAATTGCACGGATGGTGGATCTCTTCTGTATGTAGCCGCTTTGATTTTCATGCAGTATGTCGTGTTTATCCAGAAAGTTCATCATCCTTCTGTGTATTAGCTTTTCAATAATTTTGGAAACGTTAGATACTAGAGCTATTGGTCGGTAATTGGTGATATCAGATCTGTCACCCTTCTTATATATGGGTCTCACAAGTGTGTATTTTAATCTCTCAGGAAATGTGCCGCACTGAAAACACAAATTCACTATGTGTGCCAGCGGGAGCGCAAGGGACTCCGAGCAAAACTTCAATACAGAAACAGGAATGCCGTCCTCACCTGTCGCTTTTGTGTTGTTGAGATTGTTTATTGCAGATGCAACCTCAAAGGGATCAGTAAAGTACCATGTAAAAGATTCTGGTACATATTTAACATTATTCATTAACGTTTCTTCATTTAGCTTTATGTTTTCAACCATGCTTATAAATCTATTATTGACGTTGTTCAAGATGCTTATATTGTCGGTGCAATCATTGCTAAAGTCTTTTATGTTAAAAGTTTGTTTTTTCCTGGTGCCTCGAAGTTGTTTGATTACATCCCAAGTTGCTTTAGATTTGTTCGTGGAGTTATTGATATATTCGGCATATGACGCTTTTTTTGACTCCTCAATCTCCCGTTTCAAATTGTCGCAATAGTGTCTGTATGTTTCTTTTTCGACTCTGTTAGCACATACTCCTTCATATAACTGTCTTTTGACAGAACACATATTTTTAATTCTGTTTGTTAACCATCTTTTTGCCGGTTTATTAGAAGCTGTAATGTTCTTTTTAATTACATGTTTACTAATCGCAGTTGTGATCATTGACATAAACTTATTGTAACATGTATTTACTTCCGTTTCATCCAAAACCGAGGACCAGTCTAGTAGCTGTAGTTCATTTTTTATTAAGTTTAGATTAGAATGAGTAATGTGCTTTACCTGCATTCTTTCATACGTTTTAATTTCCTCTCCCTGTACGGCAAATGCGATTCTCAATGCGCAGTGATCCGACAGTGCGGAGACTACTACTTCGCTATCATAACTAGCTAAATTGGTAAAAATATTATCAATTGCAGTTTGTGATACGTATGTAATCCTAGTAGGCTCGTTAATGGATGGATGCAAATTATGCGATCGTAGCAGGTCAAGTAACGATCCTGAGTGTGAATTTCGTTTACGTAGATCGATGTTAAAATCGCCGCTCAATAAAATAGTATATGTGACTTCCGACGATACTTCTTGTAAAATGCTATCGAGTATCTCAAGGAATTCATCCACGCTATGTGTTGGTGATCGATAGATATTCAATATAATCATTTTTAATTTAGAAATCTTCACCGCACTACATTCTAATACTAACTCCTTGCTTTTGTCTTTCAGCGATTTGAGTTCCACGAAGTCAATCCCAGCACGCACCAAGATACACGATCCACCATGCATGTTCAATGATCGCGCGAAGCAGGATGCCATCTCAAAACCCTCCAGAACGACATTTTCATTGGGTTTTAACCAGTGCTCTGTCAACGCTATAAAATCCGGTATTTTTATACTCTCAAGAAAAATTGAAACGTCATTACATTTATTTCGCATACTCTGTATATTTTGATACAATAAACTATAATGAGTTGACTTATTTTTCTGCGGCATTTGTTTTACGTTTTTAAAGTTGCAATTGTATTTCTCTGAAAATTTTTAAATCTATAAGGCCTAATTATAGTGTTAAAAGGCCACAGCTCGGTTAAACATGTCCTCATAAAATTTATCCGTTACTGCAATTTTAAATGCCGCAATATCGGTATTTTTTATTTCTAATTTGCAACACTGCAATATATTTACATTATTTTCTAATAGATATTTCTTGATATCATCCTCCGAAGTTGTATTAATTAGCTGCGAAACAAATATCCATCGACGATTTTCTGCAGCAGAAATCGTCGCATTTATTCTATTTCCACGTATAGTTTTTGGCTTAGCTGCACTTGTATGTGTAATTTTTTGTTCAGTGGTTTCCACGTCTTCTGTCTTCTTAGTTGTCTGCGTTTGTTTTTGTTTTTCTTTGCGTTCAAGATTGTTCACCTCGGTTTGTTGGTTATGCATTTCTTGAGGTTTGGTATTTTGTGTCGAAGTACGAGTCATTGCCGCATACGATTTTGTATTACGAGTCCCATCAGAAGAAATTGTTTTTGATCTTGTAGCCCGAGTGCCGGTAGTTTCCTGTTCTGGTTTAGTTTGTTCTTTTGAAAATAAGGTAAGTTCTAATCTATTGATAATACCGTTTTGTTTGTCGATTTTTATAGATTGTTCAAAAATTATGCTTAACAATTTGTCAATTTTGTTATCCATACTAGTAATTTTCGATACTAGTCATTTTTTTATGTTGTCACCTTCGTACATGTCAACACATTTTCCACAGCACCACTTAACATTATCGTTGTGTTGGTCAAATATTTTTAGTTCTGTAGGTTTAAAATTACTACAACCATAATGAATAGAGTTTGTACAACCTTTGAAGCACTTTAGCACTTTATCAGTTTGGTTTTCGATGTTTAATTTGCACTTTACGCACATTGCAACTACCGCGGCCGCCATTACTGGACAATCTACTATAAAAATCTGCTACAAGAAAATAGAAGTTTGGAGAATCCCTAAGGCAACTAGAAGTGCTGAGGGAGAGTTAAAAGAAAAAAAATGGCAAAGAAAAAACAGAAGAGATCAAGAAGCCGAATTTTGTAAGGAAAGCAAAGAGATAGATTTTTAGAAAACGTCGAGGAAATAATCAAGTTCTTCTGTTGAGGAAGATGACGTTCAATGTTAGTATTGTAAGGGGAAGTATTGATACAATGCCATGGATGGCGACGTTGGGTACATAGAGGCTGTGTGAATAATGTGGATGAGTTCGTCTTCTATTGTCCCAATTGTGAAGATTAAGTAGTTCCGCTGTAAAAAGTTTAAGCTTTGTTCCTGCATGTTTTTAAGAATATTTTAAGAATCTATTTTTTTTACCTATTATCTAGATTTATGGTACGACCCATTCTTAACTGGAACCCCATCTTGTCCCCATGGTGGGGCAAGATGGTGTATTTACACATTTCTTTTCAAAATTTTCTCACAACATCAGGAGTACCCATCGAAAAATTGTAAATTCATCCATCAGCAGATAAATGTTTAAAGATTACAACAAGCGTACTTAGAACCTTGTATATCAATTTGCAATCCTGATGCAGTGTTCTAAAGCTTAATGTGCCCATCTTGCCCCACCTTCCCCTACCTATCGTTTGGCATTATTCCCACACCTCTCAATATTGTTAGGGCAATATGTGTACCGGGCAAAATAAATTGTTATTTCATGTTAAATCTATCAAAAGAATTGATTAAAATAAAAAGTAGAAGTAGTTAGGTTAAACAACCCGGGGGTTAGGAGTACCTGCCAGGCGCGTCCCGAGGTGGTGGATAGGGAAAGGCCATCTTGTCAGAGTTCGCTCAAGACGAGATAGTTAGTGGCTATAAGTTCGTCCTGTCTGCTTAAAACCGGAGCACGGTGAATGAAGAACGTTGCCATGAATCACTCCTCCCTCGCCCAAGCTGTCGTGTCGTGGCTAAGGGCTTGCACAGGGTTCTACAGCGATGCCAGTTATTGCTTTCGACTACCGAAAGCCCAACTGTTAAACCAGGTCCCGGCATAACTGCACGGACCGAGGGGAGACAACCTCAACAAAAATCTAAATCCTATGGTGGCGGACTAGGCTGATGGGATGCGTGGCTGGATAGAAGACCAGTCTACTAGTCCAACCTTGGGGCAACTGGCGCACCTCATTGTATTTAGCCCTACCTCTGCATGCGGGGCTCTATGGAGGTGGACTTTTCTTTCCTAGCTACTCATGGGATCAACCATGGAGGAAGGACGTTTATTAGCGGGACAACACCGCCAATAAACAGGAATTGGAGCAGGACCTCCATAAGAAGCCATCCAGCATGTGAAATCGAAGAGGGACACTTACCTAACCTGGGGCCTTCTGATATCCTACACTTTCTGGAAGGAATAGGATTGGAAGGCCAGCTGCAAAACAGCAAAAACAGGGGACACAAAAGATCTTTTAGGTCGCAATGTAATATCACCCTTGCAATATATACATACATACATAGGTTAAATAATATTTTGAGTTACAATAAACAAGTACTATCTGTTATTTCAAAAATAACTATTCTTGTTGTTTGTTATGTTGAGTTAAAAGCTCAAAGCAAAAAGCAGATTTCTTTTTTCAGTTAATAATATTATGTTGTTACAGCAAGCTGTAAGTGTCAACATAAATTTCTGTTAAACTGTTCCAAAGACAACGACTTGAAAGAATCGGGAATTGGATTATAGCCATTTGTTACTTGATATGAAAAAGACCGCTTAAGAAGTTTATACCTATGATTAGGTGTGGATAAAAGGTGACAAAAACGGAGGTTCAGGTTATGTACATCGGTTCTGAAGGAAATTTTATTGTAGAGATAAGCAGATTGACGCGATGTTATGATTTTATGGAACAAGCATGCTGAATGAAGCAGTCTTTTTAAATATTGAGCCATCCGATGTCCTAAGTGCCGATGAGATGTGGTCATGCCTCTTTACCCCATACATGAACTTCAGGCAAGCGTTTTGCAGCCTTTGAAACCGATTCCGATCCACTGAATCAATACAATGTCCGTAAAGAGCGTTACAATAATGGAATCCGGGGAGAACCAACGCATTACACAGAAGCTTTTTAATGTTAAAGTTAAGAAAAGCTCTACTGTTTAAAAATGCTTCCAATTTCCCGTAAGCTGAACGAAGTTGAAAATTAATGTGTTCTCTAAATCGTAAATTAATGTCTATTATTACATCTAGATTTCTAGCACTTTATTTTTTTATTTTTATAATAAAATTATCGAGAGAAACTTTATATTTTTCCTTGTTTTTACCAAATAACATAACAACAGACTTAGATAAGTTGGATTATATAACAATAATCCTCACAAATCTGAACAAGCTGTCTAAGTTGACACTTTACACCACGCGGAAAGAAAACATACACCTGAAGTCGTCGACGTACAGATGGTAATTCGCTGTCACAGAGTATCGAACAAGCAGCTCGTGTATATACTAAAGAGCAGAGGACCAAGAATTGATCCCTGTGGGAGGCCCTGATGTGTGAAGCGCGAGCGCACCGTTGGCTGAGACACGCTGGTATCTGACTAGCAAATAAGATCGAAAAAGTCAACAGTACTGCTTCCTAAGCCTATGTAATGTAAAACAGCCAGCATAACAAAATGGCTTAAAGTGTCAAAGGCCTTCGAAAAGTCCAACAACACTACCAGTGTCAGTTGATCAGCATCCGAAGTAAGAAAAATATCGTTGACAACGTTGAGAAATGAAGTTTTTTCTAAATCCAGACTGAGTCTTCGGTAGGATAGAATGTGCACTAATATAACGCCGCAATTGCCTCTCCACTACTTTTTTTTCCAGAATCTTTGACATCTCTGGCAAGATGCTTACCGGTCGAAGATCCTTCAACTCCTTACACGTACCCTTCTCCCAACAGTGGAGAATCTTTGCTTCCTTCCAACAATTGTGAAACGTACATAATGTGAGGCAGGAGTTAACGATATGAGGCACATAGGGCGTCAGAAATGGTAAGCAATAGCCAATCATCCTCACATCACTCATATACCCCAGTAGCCCCCGACTTTATACCATTAAAAATTTGCTCTATGTCTGCTTCGGTAATCAATTCAAAGTGCAGCCCATCGACATCAATATAATATTACTGTTAATCTTTCTTCACTAAGATACTTTTGTAAAGTAATATTTACCACATTACATCCAAAAAGGACCCAACCTAGTTGTAAGTATTACCTAATATTTATATAATTTTAATTAATATAAACAGAAAGTTAATTTTAATTAAAACATAAAACGCTTCCATTTATTTTCGGAAAATTAGTCGAACTTTTAGATTGCATGTAACTCGAGTGAAATGAATAGAGACGTAGGATTATGAATAGTTCCAATTAACTTAAAAGCATTTCGTATCTACAGTCAGTAGATAGATACATTTCTATAGAGCCACATACGTGTGTTTATACACATAACGTTACACAACATTTTTTGCATTTTATTTTTGGACACGCATAGGAGTGCTTTTATCGTATTAAAAGCAACACGCATAAATTTTGGACGGTAATTGATTGATCAAATTTAACTATAGCTGACGTGTGCGTATACATAATTGTGGTTTATGGTAGCGAAAGGTTTAATTCTAACGATTAGAAATTATGGGAATGTAAATACAGCCAGTTTTTGGTTCAGGGTCAATAGCCCGCATCGAGACATTTTATACTTAGATATACGGTATGAAAGCGTATTTTACTTATTTCTATTATAGAAATAGACAAGCAAGTTATATTGTGGCTCTAATTTTTTTCCTAAAACACATATAAATAATATGATGCACAACTGCATATATTTTGATGTAATTTTTACTATAGCTGAATTCAAAACAAGCAGAATATTGCTGCTCATCATTATTATTATTATCTATTAAAACCCCCATTCTGAAGTATGAACTAACTTTATCATATAGATTACAAAGAACAAAGAACGTACATTGTAATGACATTCTTATTCAAAATCTGTCTATTCTGAATTAATTGAAACAGATAGAAATAAGATATCCACTAATTTTATAATATAAAACTTCTCTAAAAGAACATGGAAATGACTAGATTAAATTAGGCAAGACATTATAGAAATATTAAAATATCTACTGCGAGCGGAATTCCGTGAAATGTAGAAAATGTAGTTTATATATTTCTATATTTATTTTTTATATAAATTTGATAGGTTAACCTCAAAATGTAAAGGAAAATCTGTGTACGTATACGATATATGTTTACGGTTAAGAAGTTTGTGTTGATGTTAAATACTTTACTATTGTTTTAGAAATTTTATTTGCTACTTTCAAGTAATTGTATTTCTTAATTTCTTCTTTGTCTTGATTTTTAGGTCAGAAAAGAATATGGAAATGTACACCGACAACGTTTCATTTCATTTTCAAAAGCTTTTTCAAGTAAGTAGACATAAAATATAAATTGTAAATGGTGTAAATTTTAAATAATTATTTTGTTTAATGAATGTCAATATCATAATTGTTTTGTTTACTATGAATTTTGAATATATTGTTGTTTTATTTAAACATTGCCTTCCAATATAGTATGTTTTGATTATTTATTTTTAGTAGAATATGAAAATATTGAATTTTGTAATTAAGTAGATCTTAAATATTGTATTTAGTTATAAAATTAAGTTATATAGTTTTGTGAAATATTGTATGTCTGCTTTATCATTAACTGCGTTTTTATGTTTATACGTTTGAATTATTTCAAGTATGTTACGAGTTTTAAAATTTTGTTCTTTGTTTAAAATTGTTATATTGTTTAAATCAAATGTATACTTTTGAGTTATTTCATGTTTTTTTTAAGGCTGTAAGATTTTGTTATATTATGTAGATTTTTATTTTTATTTATTTTATTATATTTTTATTTTGTAGACCTCAAACTCATTAAAAATGACCACAAAATTCTAACTAATTGGTATACTAAATCAACATGGTTTGGACGTTATCTAATTTTTAAGTCTTCGCAATCTCTATCACAAAAAGTTAGTGTCATTAGTTTAGCTGACAGAGCAATAGCATTAACAAGTCCAGTTTTTCGATCTGATACTATTACCTACAATTTTGTATTTCTTGTACACTCTTTGTAAACAATTAACGAAACCCGTAAGCATCGAAAGTTACTCAAGCGTTAATAAATTATAGAATTACGTAAAGTTTTTTTTTCTCACTTTCGTTTTCTGAAGAAATAAAATTGGTCAAAGCTAATCTATTCTATTTTAACACAATTTTGAATGAGCTGTCTTGATGAAATTTACTCGCAAATAATTCATTCCAGGCTGTTAAATAAGCAAATGTTGGCATTAAGCATTTAGCATGTGTGGAAAATAACATCATGTATTTTTCAATAGTTTAATTTGATTATATATTTCCATTCGGTAATGTATGTAATTGTAAGTTGCAGATGTATATTTCTATATTATTACATACCTAAATATGGATTTTGCTAATGTTGTTGAATAAATTAGTATCTAGATACATTATTATACATGTCTAATAAGGCATATTTGATTCATATTAATAATGACATTTTACAAGTTATCGTTGCGATTTCTATCACGCATCGTTTAAGTTATAAATCATAGCAGCATGCCCGCTGCAACGAATTCATTGAATAACTTTTAAGCATAAAAATAACATTATATAAAGTTATCTCGAAACTGCTGTTGAAACTTTAACAACAAAAACTATTTAATATTTTAACCGTTTAAAACAAATCCGTAAAAATCGTTGAAATAACTCGTCAAACTTGTTATTTTAATATTTCTCCTTTGAAATCACTGCCAACCCACCATCATGTTATACTGGTGTCTCATCCCTCATTCATAAATATTTACTAAAGTGAATAAATAAGTCTGCTTGGTATGTTCGCTTGATAGAGAAATTAGGACTACATTTGTTTTAGATATACATAGTTGTATAAAGAAGAATGGATGCATTGAGACTTAGAGTATAGTAAAGAATGAAGTATAAATCTCCATGTACGGTATTTTAGATAACCGTTAGAATAATTTCTATATAATGGTAGATAATGGGAACATTAATTAGGCAAATGGTATTTCCTTCTTTATATATAACGAGCCAATCCAAAGAATTCACTTTATTCAGACGAGACTATAATCTCACCATATTTATAATTCATTTGTACATCTGTGTGTTTCACATTGCATATGGGGTAGGTTAGTATTATGTAATCAATAACTTACATCTGAGGAAACAAGTAACAGAATGCAATGTAACAGAAACACTGCCTATTGCGCAATCTGTGTGCTGCCAGATGTCTATTACCATTGAATTTTTTTTTATTATTTATCTCAAAATGCTGCATTTAATGCATTTTGAGATAAATAATTGCAGAACATTGTGTTACATGTGCCAACGTACTTGAATCAATTATTTTAACTATTTCTTTCAAATTAAACATTTGTTTACATCAACTCTGGTTATAGACTCAATTCATTGCACTGACGCCAGTTGACTTTGTTGACCATACCTTGTTAAAGTAAGTTACTTTCACACTTACTGTTTGCTGGTTACTTATTACTACTTTGTTACTTTAAATAAGTTAATTTCTTGTGTAAACATATAATAATTTGTGAGATATCAGTAGTCGTTAGGACTAATAGACAAATATTTTATGCGTGTCTTCTACATGAACATCTCTGCACTCGGTAAGAGCATTTATGAGATGTATATATGTTGCTAATGCTATTATATCTACACCTGCTAAATTGAGTCGGGATTTAACAGGTATTATATCGCTACGGGTAAAGGGATCTTTATGAGTGTTTTTACCTAATACAGTTCGATGCAACTCAAATTACTTAAAATGTATAGAACTGTTAATTCTTGATACCATCGTTTTAAAATTATTACAATATTTAACAGGTTAACCTTCAAAACTGAAAAAACGAAAGAGAAAGAACGATAAAGTAAATCATAATAATAAGAATGGATAAAGAAAAGCATCGGATTAGTAATCTGTGAACAACTTCTTAAAAAGCAAATTAATTTTGTTTCATGTAGTAACTTATTATTAATTATTATACACATAAGGTAATTATAATTATCACGGTCTGTTGTTTAATGTAAGATTTGGTTTACATAAATATAAAATACATGGAAATAGAGAAAAATCCGGAATTCAGGTCAAATTTTGACAATAATAAATCGCTAATGACACTACTGTCCTAATAACTACCTGTTTATATCAAAGGAAACTGCAATAACAAACGATTTCCGACCGCAATTTTGGTGCACCGATCCAATGCATGTCCTATCTTTCTGTACTTTATTAATAATATGTAATAAAAGCACACCTCTATCGATTTTATTGCACATACTTATCTATGAATCCTACACTGTAAAAAGTTGCAGTAAAATTTCATATAAAATCGTTGGTAACAAAGTTTCTTACAATTTTACAGGTAAATTTGCTTCATAAGGTAAAATTTTTGCCATCTAGTAAATTCATATGCTGATGTGTTTTCAAAGATTGTACTGTAAAATTCGTATGTAATATTTATATGAACTCTATATTTACCGAATATTGAAGTAATTTTCATATGTATTTTATAAGAGAGCAAGCAACTTACCTAATTCTTTTATAGCACCTAATAGGTCATACTGAATCGCTCAACCTGGGATCAAGAATGAACACGCTTACGCGAAACTACGATTGTTTGTGACGCACATGATATCATTGAGCCAATAACAAGTTCGAAAACGAATAGAATTACCTATGCGCACAGATAAATAATCCAATAACCAATCACATTGCGGCGTATGAATTTCGTATTTTCCATGATATCTATAGTTTTACCGAAAATTCAAGTAAAAACAAATAAATATAAAGATCCTCATCTTTTTACAGCAAAATTAAAAGTTCACTAGTAAAATTACTTTTAAAGTGCACTAAATACCCAAAAAAAAAGTCAATTTACACTTTTAAGTAAATTTGAGAGTAAATACAAAATTGTACATGTTTTCTCTTGTATTTCCTTTTGAATTTTTGTTACATCTTAAACTTACATGAAAAAGCTATAAATTTTACCGAAATTTCTTTTTCCATGTTAAATATCCTAGAAAAACATGTAAAACAAAATTACATGATTTACTGTGGTAAATTCACAACGTTATTACATGTAATATTCCTGATTTACCATGGCAAATTACTGTAATTTTTTACAGTGTACGCTAAACTGCAGATAAATATAAATATTCATATCTGCCACGTGCGAATCCAAAATAGCCGAAACACATGGCTTAGAACGTGTGGTAGAAAATATAGATGCATGGTCGTAAGGGAGACATTAGAAAAGAAGCTCACTGTACATCGATACGTAATTGGTTTTGGTTTCTTGTTAAATTTACTATAAATCACAACACTTTGAAATTGTTATTTAAAATATTTTTTTTTTCGAGGTTAAATAAAAAGAATACTAATTCGGTGCAAGATTTATTACTTGATTAGAAACGGCTCAAAATAAATATAATTATTGAATGATATCTCAATACTTTCTTGGATTGATATAAACTAAATATTTGTTTGATTCAACTAATCTTTGCTGACAAAATATATGTTGTTGCTTTAACAAATCTTTTTTTTTCCTGTGTAGATACACTGCGTCTGAAATGAATGGATGTTTTTAATATATTATAAAACTGTAAATATACGTCAACTGATAAAAATCTGTAATAAGTAATTAAAAAGAATATTTTCTGTTATTTTTACCATGTACTGCGGTATCAACAATTGCTAGGGTTATTTCTTTAATTTGTATTCTAGAGATCTAAGGACTATGAACAATTAAATCAAATTATCTGGGTAGTCATCTGATCTGTCAACATATGTAATTAATACTATTTTAATGATTGGTGCGGAGATGAAGATGTGCCTGATTTAAGAATAAAATGTGTGTAGTCACTGCGGTAATGCCCTTTTTATAACATGGAGCTTTTTAGTTCGTCGTTTTATCAGAGAGCTGCAAGAATAAACCAAATACTAAGCACGATGATTCAGCCGTTTCACAGAATCCGTCTGACTGATACTTTTTGAATCATGGATTTATAATTAATCCTTTCTTCATCCTTTCCAGTCTATTCAGAAAAAGATAACACCAACCTATATATCCAACTAAACCTGAGACGACGATATTAAACTGGAGTATTCCCATGGGATATTAGATCGAGTTTTCGAAACCCGTCTTAATTTATTACGAATTAATGAAGGCTTGTGTATCTTTTATCAGTTTAATTAACTTTAAATACTTTTGTAGTTACTATATTTAATGTTATGTTCTCTCAAACTATAAATATATTTCTACAATCACTTCTTAAACATACATATAATAGTATGTATGTATGTATTTCTTCTGTATAAACGAATCATATTAAATCATGAAACGTATAACGCAGTATAAAATCGGGTAATAAATGTTTACTAAAGAAATGATAGCAATCTCAAACATTAATAAATTAAACATCAGAAACGGTTTCGCTGTTTGAAGCGTTCCATCATTCATGCGTTGTAAAAGAAGTGGCTGCTTTAGTTGGAAAAGTAAAAAATGCACTCAACATAGGTACGTTGACATTTCACGTCGTACATGGTGGTTTCAAGGAACGAGAAATTCTAGTTTTTAAAAGCTCGGTCGAGCATGCATGCAACGATAATGAAAGTGTAATGCGCTAAATAAAATTAAAACTATGCAAGGTATTCGCAGTAAGTAGCTTCTGGGTATAATAATCATTAACAGTGGCTGCTTCTGAAAAGTGAAATAGATGTTGTAGGGATTTTTTTCTACGTTGGAGAATAACAGTTTTTCTTCCGAAAACATGTCACTTGTACTTGCTGAAATGAAAACATAGCAAGTAGCAAGTATATTATTTCTGAAACTAAGAGTATCTATTTTGTATTCTAAATCGTTCCAACTTTAAATTTCATAATTGCAGTAATGAGAAGAATCAGACTAGATTAGAGTTGAAGTGGCCTACGGAGCTGTTACCTTTTCGGATCTATTGTGATCTCAGTTTTCCTTGAAGACACCGTCTAATCTTGCCCTCTTAGTTAGGCATATTATCTTGAGAGCAGCTTGTTTGTGTAGCTGCTAGCTGTGGGGATCTCCACGTCCATTACTTAAAACCTTGTCTTCGCCAGACCGTCACATTGGCATAGCACATGAACTGGTGTTTCTCCCTCCTTTTGGCAAAATCTGCAAGTAGTATCATCTACCAGGTCTATGTTGTACATATCCTATTTAGTCTATAATGACCAGTCGGCAGACTACTATCATTTTTACAGTCTTCCTATCTTACTCAGTATACCTTTAGTAAATTCAGCCTCTATTCCTTTAGAAACCTTTTGCCCATTCAAGAAGTGTTTAACAGATAAACTTTTTGAAGCTTTTCTCCTGTAACAGCCGATAACAGATTACTAAAATACTTTATTTTATTTAAATACTTGTTTATACAAGTACTGTGTTTTAAATACCTGAAATGAATGTATTTTATATTTGGTATTTCAAATACTAATAAAGATTGTATTTTGTATTTGATATTTCAAATACTAATAAAGATAGTATTTTCTCTTTGAAATACATTTGGATGTATTGTATCCAGCCGTGACTATTATTCTTTTTTTCGTATCACATGTTGATAAATTTCTTGCAAATATTATCGTTTCATTTTTGATGTAAAACTATCACATTCCCAAAAAATCAAATTGAACAAATTAGTCCTTCTAGGTGTAACACTTTTAATATCACTGAGTATGTATATTACATAAATATGTATCCTCCTAAACATATTAAGCTTCCACATCTACGCGTACAACTGCTTTTTAATGATGGACGATGAAGGACTTCTCACTTTATTATAATTGTGTTCATAGTAGCTGCAAGCAATATGTGCGGTTTAAATAAAAAGCACCTACCATTTCATAGGTCGCAATAATCACTTCTTTGTGTACACCTACATACATACTTCTGTGTAAAGTGCACAATAACAGCTTGACGGTAATTGGCGAGAGAAATGAAACTGTTGATCCAACGGGCGTGAATGACACGACAACGGCAACCGTATTTATCTGTAGGGGACGAAGTCGGTCTTCGCCCCGACACGTTGGCGGCGTCTAGACGTCTAAAAACACCCACCTCCATCCTCCACTCCATTACGAAGAGAGAGCTTTATACAAATAGAAGCAGAATTGAAACTTTTCCAACAGGTCATTAGCTTCATTCGTCTCCGCCATCGCCAAAGTATAATTGTCGGAATGGTAGAGGAGATGAGAAAATATTTAATTGAGTTGAGAAACAATACTCATACTTATGCTTTTGCCTTGAACCTATAAATATGGATTAATAACGGCGAGGAGATCATTTAAATAAAAAGAATTTCACTGAGAAAGAAAAATGTGTTTAGTCATCACAAAATGCGTTAATTTAGCGCATTTTTCTTGGAAGAATAATTGAATGAGAATTTAAGGTGAAAATATCATTATTAATATGAAGATATTTACTAAATTGTCGATCTGAAACTACAATATGTATCTATAAAGGATAACAATAATAATTGTAGGACGACTTTAAGCCACGCTTAACGCTAATTAATAATTAGGTCACATTAAAAACGTATGTAACACTCGGTTGATATTAGCATACATATGTTTCACCTTACCAAGGATCTTCTATAGATAAGAAAAGAAATTATCCCAAAAACTCATCGCAAACTTCATTAGTAGATTTATTTATTACAGCAAAATAAATTTTGTAACGTCGTGAATACGTCGCTAAGAAACTTAATTCTGTGTATTATGCAATCATGCAATAAAAGTCCAGTTTGGATTTAAAAAGTTTACTCATGTCAGTGTATATTATGCTCCCAGAGTAAGATTTCTGCCATGTTTTCCCTTACTCCGTGGCCACTGATTTTATATATTATATATAACCAATGTCCTTGGCGAATACTTGGAGATAACATAAGTCGTTAATATGGGGTAAGGCAACAAACTGAGATCGGATATTTGTGGCACAGAGCGAATCATTCGTCATATTTCAATAAGTAAGATATTAACATATACGTCTATATATATTTATGGTTGTGCTGTCTTTGCGAAGGAACATTTAGATGCATTTAATAAATTCCTCCTTATTCACGAATATTCCACGAGAAATTGCAACACGTGAACAGTGCCACGTCATGGTACCTCGCTATTTTGTAGGTTTCCCGAGTTTTCAAACTAACTAATCTTTTCATTTATGTACACTTTCAGACAAAATTAATATTGTCGTCTATAGCGCAGTGACTATTAAAACTGCTCATCCTTTGAATAAGTGCGCGTTCGGCTGCTGCCATCAGCTTATGCAGGTAGGAAGTTTATGGGGGTACCTATGTGTAAAATACTTGGCAATTAAAAAAAATCAGATAGAAAAATACGAAAATTCCCTGTGGAGGACGACATTAATTTTGTCAGGCAGTGTACATATTCCATTATTTGGAATTATGATTTTACTTTTCCGTTCTCTATTGGCTCTAAAATTGTCTTTAGTATTATATATTTCGTCTTATCTCCCAAGCAAATACCTTTCTAAAGACATTCAAAACTATTTGTTATTTTAAACAAAATAATATCAAATCGAAATTGTTGTTAGGAGTTTATTTTCAAAGCTTGCTTTTGACAAGTTGGAAGATTTTGCTAATAGCAACAATTAAAAGATATAGTTATAAAGTCTACAATATATAACTAAATATTCTATTCCTTACAGCTAAAGGCGTGATTAGAGTACTTATCTCACATTATATAGAGGTACAAAGCTGATAGAAGATATAGAGGCACCGTGTATAAATATGTCCCATGCGATAAACTTTTATATGCCCTCATGTGGCGTCTAGTCTTTTTACATAGTGCTTACATACACACGTCTATCATTAGAGTGAAATGAACCTCGAGAATTTATTAACATTCTACTACGTATTAGTATGTTTTCCTTATGTCTTTCTCTTATTACTAACCATGCACTTTTAACGTTGAGATATGGTAGTAGCAGCTATTAGCTCTCCGCCTAATATGGTCTTCATATTGATCGCAAGCCCAAGATCATGAATAAGATATTGGACGTTTCTTATAGGCAAAATGACAGTAATGGTGCAATTTCATAATGTTATTCCTGCATCATCGACTGTTAGATACAAGACTTTATAATCATCCCGTGTATCATATATATATACATATGTGCAAGCATAGTTGTACCGCAGTTGCAGTCTTATTAGAAGGAACGAAACACTACAAGGGTTTGAAGTACCGTATGTGTCATTCTAACGTTTCTGATTTGTACCCAGTTCGATTTACATGCAAATCCAGTACGCGGACTTGCATATATGATATAACTGAGGCATCTGTTTTTATTGAGGGTCGAGATCGAAAGCGCACTCGGTTCAAGAAACAGGTTTCGTTTTGGTTTCGATGAATAGTGAATCGTGAATACGTTCTGACAGTATCTAAATAATGCCCTAACGTGTTATCTAAAGGTTGTGTTTCGGTAATAAAATAAGATTGAGAGCGCGTCTTTTAATACTGGCAGTGCCAACAGGATTTTCAAGTTTTTTTTATTCTATTTACGACTGCATAATATTATTAGGATTAATGTAAACTGGTTAGCATTTTACGAGCTTACTTGTATTTCTACCTAAAATAGATGCAGAATGCGTGCATGATGACATCAAGTTTGATATTAATATGTAACTGCCTTTCATGTCGTAGCAATTTCGAATAGGTTTTCCGAAATTTATAACAGCAAAGATGTGTAGAATTATCTGCGAATTAAAAAAAAAAATTAATCAATGCTACATATGATCAAATAAAATTAACTTAATTAAACTCCATTTCATATAACAGAACTAGGTAGTGCGTTTATTCCAAGACTAATCCAAAAAAACACAACTAATTCCTTTTCATGATTAATCATTTGTAGACTTCTTGTTCCAGATTTGAGCATTCTCTTTGTCAGACAACACACGAAATTTTTAAAAATTTTTGGTAGATTTGTCATGAGATGACGAGCAACAATAATTACGTCATTATAAACACGTACGATACGCCTTTTCAATCAAAAATTGGAAGAAAAAAAAACAAGAGAAGTAAAGAATGGATACTTTTGGAATGGCGAAAACTGAAAAAAGGCGACCTTTTAGTACCTACACGTTTCAAGAATTTAACATGTTAGGTACTTATCAAGCTGATTTTATTATATGATGCAGAAATATTCTTACCTAGCTAGCCCTACTACTTAAAAACTTTCTAATAAATGAAAAAGGGTAAGGATATACTGAGAAAAATACTGGACTTGATATCAATAATCTACATTTATTGAGTGAATTTTCATCGACAGAACTAAATGTGACATTGTTATGATAAAATATTTTATTAATACAATAACATTTAATTAGTTAATAACAAGGGTCATTATTATAACAAATCATTGCACATTAGTTCAAAGATAATATTTGTTATGGTAACTATATTTTCATACATTCAATAAATAATTTTGTTAATAATATGAATATGAACAAATGTATACTGTTATTTTTACAATTTTCGTGAAGTTATCCTCAATATGTCTTCGTTAGTTCAATGGCTTGCAATTTACCGCAAGAACGAACAAATAGCATACGTTATTGAAAGGTGTACGGCAGTAATTAAATGAAAGAGTTTGGCGTGTGGCCCCTGCATCTAAACTCGTGATCTCTTAGGGGGAAATCGAGAATAATCTTGAGACACGATACTGCTGAAAGTGAATTTGCTCTTAAAGGAATGCTAAAGACACTTGGCAGGAAAAAACTTACTTTTCTATTCCTTTTTCTGCCTGTGTGGTGATCCCTCCACAATGAATCATGAGCCCCTGCCATGGTGGCATTGTTAGTTAATTGTCTATGCATTTTCTTTTGATGTTTTTAGGAAATCACTAATGCTTCATATCAATCCTTTATACTTTTAGTACAACCCAGTTAAGTAAAGCTACAACGCTTACTCGACACTGAATTGAGTAATTGAAATGCGATTATTGCATCAATGAATCAAATTCATTATTTTAATCAGAAATTTAGTCTATAACAATAACTAAAATTTATTAAGATTATGAATAACATACATTAAGTCACAAAATAATATGTTAAAAATGTTTTTCGTTCATGTTTAAAAAAAACTCTTCATTGATAGCCTTAAAAAACTTTACTTAATATTTTTTTTCAAAATTTATTTATTATTTAAAATTTCTAACAATTAGGAACTTAAAAGAAAACCAGAAATTTCCAATAAAAAATCAAAATCAAATAAAGTATTTTGCCTTACACTGAGAAAAAATTCTTTGTTGTTAGTAAAAGGGCATTAATTAATTATTTCTTTTAAATACAGGCAACGAAATATTTAAGTGCTAACACAAAAATTGGATGAAACAACTAGTCCAACAAGTTTGATATTAGTCGTAAGTAGAATTTCTTTGTTGGACTAGCAAAACATGTTTGGTCGAATAATTCTACAATAAATACTGAAATAAATCATTAGTTGATTTCGAGAAATGAAAATGTTTGAAATTAATAAAAGATACCTTTAGTTTAATAATTTGTTTATTTAATCGAAACAACAATGATTTGATTAACATAATAATAATTTGTTTTGTCTTATGATTGGTTATGATAATGAATAGAAAATGGCTTTTACATTATTAATGTATTCATTAAACTCCAATAGTTTCCAACAATATTAAGATAAAGTAAACTATAGTTAGAGTAACCAAAGTCAACCAAAAATATTCTTTATTCTATTTAATATATAACTATAAAATAGTGTAAACAGTTACATATTAATATATTTAATATATTGCACGAATCGGCTTCAAGAGTGGGGATAGCGCTAAGCTATAAATTATGGTATATAGTAAGTAGGACTCTCTGTAAAGGAGACACTCCGCGAGGAGGTTCTCCGATAGGGACTCCACGAGGTATTCCTCGTGGAGTCTCTCTTAATAAACAGATGAAGTTTACTGGTCGTTGGTTGATTCCTGCCCCTGTAATCCAAGGTAGGTTAATATTATATATATGTGTACCTCTGAGCTACACCCCGTCACGCACCACGTGACATTGGTGGAGGCTGCCTTGCGATCTTAAATTTGTTTTTTTTGATAATGGTACCTCTTTTCTAAATTTACTTTTAATCAGAATTTTATGTATTTAAACAATTTGCTTGTTGAAATTTCTGTTAATTATTAACTATATATATGAAAAAAATTATTTATTTAGTTAATTTAAAATATTACGTTAATAAATATATATTTATTTATATACATTTTTTATTTTTTTTATTAATTTTTGCACTCACTCTTACATGTGCATTTCGTCATTTAGTATAATTGTCCATAAATTAGTTGTTCATTTAGTCATTATTTGCGTCTTATAAAAACATATTTTGTTCACATAAGAATATCTTATCTGCTATAATTTTTGTAGATAAATTGCCTTTCTTAAATAAAATATGGTTTTTATGGTTAAACAAAATGTGAAAATTCGCACATTTTGTTTGCGTTACAACAAAAATACACAATGTAGAAAATTCCTTGGATTCAGAATTTGTTTTCTCGTATCAATTGTTGTATAGGTAGTCAAAATATTGATAGTCAGCAAACTTGCCGTAGGTCGCTTATCGAGACCTACTTACCTATTTACGAAATCTGTTTACGTATTTACAAATCGGTTAAAGGGGACAGCAAAAAAAAGCTGACGTAAATAAACAAATATGTTCTCATTTTTTTTTCTAGTACAACGATTTATAGTAAGAATGCACATCGGAAGTGCATGAAGGTCATGATCAGTATTTAATGTCCTTAACCTACTATAGATTGCTGATATGTTTTTTTATACAACAAATGTAGGCAGCATAGACAAATTTACGTGAAAGATGTTGACTATAATATTGTTGCTACATAAAATTGGTATTCGTTATATGTAAAAGGTGAAATTACTTCGGATCTAGTAATTTCATTTAATTGTTAAAAGTTTTACATTTGAGACAGTTGTTTTAAAATAACACACTTATTATTTTATAAAATTCTGCTGTACTTAAACATAAGATTGAATATCTATATCATTTAACCATTTTTCTTTTATTAAAACTATTTATATTTGTCACATAGCAATTTGCTGCAAAACTTTGTAATTTAACTTTTCATAATCGGCAATTGCTTGTAAAAGAAATTTCTTGCTGTTTGTTACAAAAGAAGTGAGTGTAATTAGTTATTAATTTTTAAGGAATGTACAATTACAACACACAGGTAATATACATTTGCGTAGCAATGGTGCTTGTTTTTTTTAATTTTTTTTCCGCGCTATTTATATTAAACGAATTCAATAACGTATGTACCTAATTTGGTTTTGCTCCTTTTTGTATACCTTTGGCTGTAAGTAGCGCTTTCCCCATACATAATTTAGGTGAAAATTTATTAGTCATTAGTCATGACAATGTTTAAATAACTTAATTCAAAAGACATGAGAAAAGGGATAACTTTACAAATATGATTATAAAAAAATAACCAATGTTTTATAATTCACTTATACCCAGAATAACACTATTTTTTTTTTTTAATCGAAATTAAGCCTAGTAAAAATAAAAGTAAGTCGAGGGAGAAAAATTCGGATATGGAAATCCAAAGTTTTTATAGATATAGCATCACATTTTTAAAAGAATTATTATATTTACGTTTTAAGTTTGTTGGTTAAAGAAAATAGTAAAGTTAACCTTTCGGTATAAGGTGCGGATTTAGGTTTACGCTTTAAATCTGTAGAGGAGATCTTACGGCGCATTTCGGCAGCCACTATGGTCCCTCTACCGATGGTTAAAAAAGCAGTAAGGGAAGTTAACCTTTCGGTATAAGGTGCGGATTTATGTTTACGCTTTAAATCTGTAGAGGAGATTTTACGGCGCATTTCGGCAGCCACTATAGTCCCTCTACCCATGGTTAAAAAAGCAGTAAGGGAAGTTAACCTTTCGGTATAAGGTGCGGATTTATGTTTACGCTTTAAGTCTGTAGAGGAGATTTTACGGCGCATTTTCGGCAGCACTATAGTCCTCTACCGATAGTTAAAGAAAGCAGTAAGGGAAGTTAACCTTTCGGTATAAGGTGCGGATTTATGTTTACGCTTTAAGTCTGTAGAGGAGATTTTACGGCGCATTTCGGCAGCCACTATGTCCCTCTACCGATGGTTAAAAAAAAAAAGCAGTAAAGGAAGTTAACCTTTCGGTATAAGGTGTTTATAACAAAGTACATTTAAGGCTACAGTTAACGAATGTCATTGTATTTGGAGAGGAGGTAGCTCTCATATTATACTTAAGAGATATTGGGTTTATACATTAATAGGATAAAAAGAGGATTATGAAGACGCATTCCTGGCAGTCATTAAATAATCCCTTTTATTAATAGATGGCCCGAACAGAATAAAAAAAAAAAGTAACAACTCCCGACTTACTTAGGCTTAATTATTTTGATTTGTTTTGTGTGTACCAGTCATATATCAATTTAAGTTTTACTGTTTTGTATTATTTTATTATAATGTTCTTATAATCTGTATACAATATACTGCTGAATTACTCTTTGTTCCATGTGCACCACCCTTATATTTATTTCTGGCGCAACCGCGTGACGTTACCGGGGAGGCGAACCTTGGTGTTAGTTACCTATAAGATTGTTACGGGTAACCTCGANTATATAAAATTGTCCGCTTGCACTGTTTGAGAAAAGCGATTTAAATTTAAGTTAGCCACTTAGACTAAGTGACATGAAATTTTGAAAATATCTTAGTATTGGATCTACTTATACCTGCAAGTGTGTTATAGTTGGATGTTTATATTACTGGGTGTCCTAGCTAAAGGGCCAAACTTAGTCAACTTCGAATGGATGATCTCTTACTTTTTTAAATAAAACACCCGGTATATGTTTACTCATTTGAATTCTATTAACTGCATATGATAAACAAGCAAATAATGCTTTGCGATTGTCAAACATGATTCTATTTATCTCTTGTATTTTCGAGTATTACAGTTTTGATAATTTTTCATTGTTATTTCATATTTCAATTTGGTAGGCCATGATTCGATAAGACAATTGACAGTCGTTTTTTTGACGTTTAATCTTTATTAAGCTAAGTAATTAAATATTGTAAAAATAAACGTTCGAAAGGAAGACATTAGTTAGTGGGTCTGTACTTGAGAATTGACAAACTATTTCTGGTTTCACGTATGTACAGTGAAAGCATCCAAACGCTGAAAGGAAACCTAATCTAATCTCTTTTAAAAGACTGAAGGAATGCAACCACTGAAGAAATCAAATTTTCAGTAGTGGGCTGTATTGTTGAATCTTCTAAATTTCTAGCGGGCGTCATATTAGGCACAACAGGAATATCATCAGCATTTTAAACAAAAATAATTTTATCTTACAAGATAGAAATGAATCTGTGTAAAATGAATGTCTTGCATTTTGCAAATTTTGAGGTTAAGTATTCTAACTGTAATGGCAATTTAAATTGAATTTTAAAATGGGTCCATAGGTTTGATATTAACCTTAATGAGGCGTTGTTTAACATATAGTACAGCGGGAAATATGAATATTGTTGTAAATTAATTTATATTGAAATTTAATCATTCAAAATATACTGTATAGACACATTTGCCTGTTGATTTAAATGTTGCAAATAAGTGTACTCACCTTGAGTAAGAGTCCTTATACCCTTTATTGTTGTGATCTTGGTTATTTAAACAATACAATTTGCACTGTTATCGATTATATACATGCCTTTTATTAGTATAAAAGCAGGTGATACATTAAATGGTAAAATTAAAGTATAAATTCAATAGTTAATGAAAAAGAGGTCCTATATTACACAAATCCATACTAGGAGAAGTACCTCTTGCATGCCATTCCTATAATGTAATTGCTACTGGTAGAAATATACAGTGACCGGCAGAGAGTCCGCAGCATATGGGATTTTTTTACCTTTGAATTTATGTCTTTAAACTAAAATAACACTCAAGAAATCGGCTGAGAATCTAGTTGTATACAAGGCAGGGTCAAACATATATAATTATGCTAAGAGTAAAGTAACTTAGTTTTTGGATTTAGAAGATCTTCAATAAGAATGTGTTCAAATTAACCCATGCTAAAATATTCTCTTAACTTTAGCAAAATGAAATTTAATCGTTTTTTTTTTTCGAAATTACTCTTAACAACTAATATCGATCAACAGCTATCACAACCTATTCTCTGTGTACTTTCTGAAAGAAAATCATGTCAAAATTAATAGTTCGAGATATTTTTAGCTTGAAAGGAAACTTCAAAATTGGATCTTTTGCTGCACAATACGTTTGTTTCAAATGAACAAAAGAATGACATCAATGAATTTATTCTGTAATTTTAAATCACAATTAGTTTAACTTCATTTCCTTTTTACGTAGGTTTTAATGTCAATCACCACAAGTAAAAGAAAAAATAAAACACAATGCATTTTCAATAATATCTACAACAGATATTAATTGACGTAAAGAATGAATATTGAACAAGTACATGTTGTCTTACGTTTGGTAAACATTTTATCGATCTAGTATTAAATTCTATATGTTCCGTAAAAACACAGGATTGATTTCCGCGATACATTGTCCAATTACATTTGCTAGGTAGTCGATATTTCTAAACGGTCGAAATTTGAAATATTGCTTTTTATGTAGCCTAAAAAAATGAAATCCATTGGAGATACGTTTGGCGATCTTGGGGCGCACGAATTTTTTGAACAACTTCGAAAAGGAAAAGAAAGAAGCATTTGATAGTTTTGGAGCAAAAAAAAGATTGGAAATGTAGTCTATGTTGTAATTATTTTGTTTTACTTCAAAATAAAACAATTTGTGTAGCAAAAATAATTCCAATTTTGAAGCTTTTCTTTTCAAAGGCTACAAAAAAATTTAAACTAATTTGATATGGTACACTGTTGAAAATTTTAACACTTTTTTGACTAATTTAATAGTCAGGAGAGGTCCACACTGTTTTCGTGTTATTTTGTCGAGAACTATAGAAGTTTAAATTGACGAACAAAGATAGTCAAGTATTTCTATTGCTAAGGGTTATTTTGTCCAACTAACACGTGAATTATGATATACTTCTAGTCACATTTTATTTGATCTAGACCTAGACAAATTTACTAGCTATTTAACTAAATGAATGCGATCTATTGGATGATTTAACACCGTTTTCTAAAACACAACGTCTTTTTAATATGCAAACTCCTATTTCTTATGCTATAATATTCTCTCTTTAAGACGTTTTCTCAATTTATAAATATACAGAACCACTCATTTCAAAAGTTTTGATTTCAAACTAAACGTACTATATTTTAAAATATTTTGAGAACCATTATAAAATTAAGTGAATGTTATGCTATTTGATTCAAATCTGAACTAATTACTGTAAATAGTGTTCCCAATACATCTTTAAGATTTGAAATTTTTTATCCCACTGGAATTAACGTTTATAACACAAGGTTACACTTGCAGGTCAGTCACATTTGTGTTTGTTTGGATATGTTAATACGCAGAAACAAACTCGGAACAGATACACGTGCATGCAGTGTGTGCGTATATTGCAATACCGTATTAGGATTAGGTGGGTTTCTATATTTCTATCCGAGGGAAAAATTCTGATTGTTTGATGCTTCTGAAATGTCTAGAGAAAATAGTTAAATCCTCATAACTGAACAAAGAGTTCACACCAAATTCTAGTAATTTCTGTTTTACTAAACACATGTAGTCAATTCGTCTGGCAAAGTTTGTAAAAATCAACACTAAAATATTTGACTAGCGCAAAATTAACGCCAACACCGTAATATTTTCAACAGTGTATGTATCATTTTCTCTCACAAATTATACACAGAGTGGGATATGACGGTGCATGATCTCAATCAATTTTGTATAGAGGGTAATTCCGAAATAACTATTAAATCTCAATTTTTTTGCCTAAAATTAAACGAAACTTTATATTTGGATATAGCGTTGAATTTGAAGTAAAAGACTTTTCTAAAGCCAAAACTGAGATACTTTACTCTTAGCGTAGTTTCATATTTTTGACCTTCCCTCGTATACAATTAAATTTTGAGTGTTATTTTAGTTTCAGGACATGCAGATATAATTTGTAAGAAAAAAGATTTACTAGATTGCAATGACAAAAAGAATCCAATATGCTGCGTGCTTTCTGCCGGTCACTGTATAAATATAAATACTCATTGGTTTATAAGAGGGAGGATTAGCAATGAATACGAGAGTATTCATCACTGCAAATCTTGCGCAAAAGATAAATTTAAGAATAAAAGTTCCGATAGCATGGGACTGAAGCTGGAATCTATGGTGAGGTAGGAAATACTAGATCACTCTTCCAATAGGAAAATATGCCACGCAAGCAGATCTGTATTGTAAAAGACAACCAGATGACAGTAGAAGTATTAGTGAACCCTGATAAAAAATAGACTGCTTTGGGAATGCATAATTGAGTAGTCTGATAGAGGACAAATAAAGTCACTTTACTGTAGGTCCCAGAAAATTTGGAAAGCGAAGAAAATTAAAAAGCCGATGCATTTTGAATTTGCAATAAAAGAACCATGAACTTCATATATAGGCTTAGTACCTGTTCTAGGAGTGTCCAGCACTACATCACGGAAGAGAAAAAGGACCTTGGGTCCAAGGAATTGCAAAGGACGCTGAATAAAGGGGCATCAAAGAAGAAGGTTGAAGAACCTGAAAAATCTTATTAAGAGTCATCGCCGCACACTAGCGAATCTCATAACTACGCATTGAAAGGACACAAAAAAGATTAGGATAAATACGGGCGACACCCACAGATTGTGCATAATAAGAAGACAGATGAACCCAGAGGATTGTCTAAATCAACCAGGTGGAAACTGGTAGGATATTGGATTAGTAGGTATGGTTGATTGGTTAACGGAAATTGAGATTAAAAAAAAAAAAGATCAGGAAGCTGCAATGTTCCCAAAGACTTTATGTCAGTCGCCTCCAGCAACAACGAGAAAAGAAGCCAGAAGACAAATTAAAGCAACAAATCTAAACTCAATCATAATGCAAGTTTGTTTGATATAATTATAAATTAATTTTTGATAAAATTAGGAGTGACTATAGAACCAGTAGGCTTCAATCATTGTTGTTCTTCGTATAATGACACCATGTTCTCATGTAACAGCTTTTTATTATTTTCATCATTAGTTCACCATTTGAAATAGTCTCAAATGTTATTTCGTTTCACTTCTCATTTAATGTTTATACAGGATGTATCAGATATAGAGGTAAATATAATAATATGTAGCAGCTGTAATCATATACGATCAAAAAGTCTTAATGCACAGGGGGTCTATCTGTAAGTATTAACGAGAAAGAAAATATTTTGTAAATGCCGTGGGCTAGAGCCGCACCTGTACCCAACTTAAATGCTGTCCCGAGTATACCCCCACATACCACTATCATCCAGCCATTACCGCTGTTAGTTTTGTGTGGATCGCCGCTTGGAGTGCAAGCCACTTCGAACATTTTATTTAAATTCTTCCCGTCTCGAAAAAACGATCCTTTTCAGGAC
Source organism: Protaetia brevitarsis (assembly GCA_004143645.1). NCBI lineage: Eukaryota > Metazoa > Arthropoda > Insecta > Coleoptera > Scarabaeidae > Protaetia > Protaetia brevitarsis. Next base: position 380,307 of record RXPK01000161.1, on the reverse strand, counting down.
CATCATGATTTCATATAAAGAATATCGAAGCTTGATGCATCGGCAAAAGTGCGAGAATGTATAGATTCATTTTCGCGCACATTCATAGTAAAAAGGCGTGTTTGCAAATTTTCTGTATCTACATTATTTCGTGTAATTCGATTCAATTCATTTTTGTATTTGATTAAATAAATCCAAAAGAAAAACTCAGATTCATATGGTACTTTTTATTAACAACTAACTCTGATTCGACAAAGCAAAAGAAAAATATTTACGTTGTTTCGTAACTACAGAAGTCGCATATCCGGTAAACTTAACGTCTCATCAGGTATATTAAAATAATACTTTGTAGCTTACTAGAAATGCTCTTACACAAAAAAGGAATGTTTATTTTATAAAAAGAAGAATTTCAAATGCCTCAGTTTGTGCTATTTTTACAAGGGCTTTATTTATTCAGAATGACTAAATGAACTTACGGCATACCATTAAGAATAATACGAAATTGAGTGCAATGTATTTGTACTATAATACCATACGTTTTAGCGGATGCTTAACATGACGTTTCCTTGCATCAGGCCCGGACTAAAAATTTTTGGCTCTAAATTTTACTTTTTTTTATTTTTTAATGATGAAATTCGGTTTCGGCGTGTTTATGCTTTATATGTCGTGTAGTTAACACCCAAGCAAAATTTACTTTTTTATTTAATACACCCTGTATATCGCTATGATACTGTTGCAAAATTTATGTAAACAATTTCCACAGATCTTCGCCATCTTTGGGACCATCGCCAACGCGGGCACGACCTTCGGCGACGAGGACTCAGGTGGGCACAAATTCGCACCTAAAGCCACGTCTCATCAAAACATTCGCATCTATCACTATCATCCAGTTCCCACATACGTCAAAAAAGAATTCGCGCATTTGCTAAAACATCCTGTATCTATAGGGGAAAGTGAGAGCGGTGTAGAAGTCCACCATGGTGGAAGCGATGGATACCAACATTATCCGCAAGAAGAAGGTCCGCAACTATTCGAGAAAGACGAAGAAGGAGATCAGCAAGGGGATTTTGGTAGTGACCAAGGGGGTTACCACGGCTTTGGACAAGAAGATTCGGGTTCTTTCGGTGACGATGAGGGAAAAGATGAAGGTTATCGGGGGGAAAGAGGGTGGATATGGTGGGTATTACCAGGGTGGTGGGGATGAGAGTGAGGGTTCGGATGAAGATGGTGGAAAAGGCTATAAGCACTTTAAGTGAGGATTTTGGAAAAGGAATAATGGAAACGATTTTTTCAATAATTTTAGATTCTACAGGTGTGTACATAAGATAGGCGTATTTTTAGAATTATTGTATTTCATTTTATTATTAAATATTAAGCTTCTATTAGCACGGATTTGCTTAGTCATTAATCACCACTATGTTCCTTATTTTAATTTAATGATAATTTTTTATTATTATACCAAAGCCATTTTACAATGTTGTTTATTTCAATAAAAGCATTTTAAAGTTACAATGTTACAAATATGTTATTACAAAAAATTGGTCCAATAAGGTTCAATCTTTATCGCTAATAGTTTTTATTACCAAATTACCCGATTCTAATCTAGTTCCCAATGCCGTATTTAAACCCTCAAACCCTATTCTATTCGCTTCCCTGCTAAATGTAAGTTCCCTCAAACGTAAATCTACTAGTAATAAACCCGAAATAACGCACGCCGCATCTGCCGAAATAGATGAATACGCGTTCGCGGCTATAACTGTTAAAAACAACACTAACTTTGTTCTACAATTACGTGCTGTGTTCAAGGGACAATCTACTCGAAGGTACAACAATTACAGAATAGGAAAAATTACATGCTGTTAGATGACTCGACTAAAATTAATAATTGGACATGGAAGGAGGAATGGAAAACATTAAGTGAGAGTTTTTTTTTTTAATTGAGTTTTTAATTTTAATTTAGTGAGCAATATTCATGTGCTAGAGTATTTTTAAATGATTTTAATATAGAATTATTTTCTTCTGATAGAAGAATTTTATTGATAAACATTTCAGGATAGTTATTATTTTGTAAATGTTTTTAATTTTTTTTTTTTTGTATAAAATTTCTGGTCTGGCAAAATTTTAATCTTCTGTTAATTATTACTGTAAAAATGTTTTTTTTTTTATAATTAATTGGTATATTGGAAAGGTAATGCAGATATCTATTTGAAGATATTATTTTATTATACCAAATTGTATATAATTTGTCTTTTTTTTGTTAAATAGTAATATCTAAGTAAATAAGTTTATTATGTTTCTCTGTTTCTAAAGTGAATTAAATTTGTTGATGATATGTGTTAAATTGTGTTAATTTGTAACAATAAAGTTTGTAGTGACGCAATTCTGTAACAGCTAACAACCGTTAGCAGTTTGCAGCAGCTATTCAATATCAAAAGAAGCTGTTACTCTTTGTAGCAGTTTCCTGATATAGTAGACAAGTGCCAATGTTGTGAAACATACATGTATACAGGGTGTATCAGATATAGAGATAAATATAATAATATGTAGCAGCTGTAATCATATACAATCAAAAAGTCTTAATGCACAGGGGGTCTATCTGTAAACATTAATGAGGAAAAAATATTTTTTAAATGCCGTGGGCTGGAACCGCACCTGTCCCAACCTAATGACTGTCCCGAGTATACCTCACATACCCTTATCTTCAGCATTACCGCTGTTAGTTTTGTGTGGATCGCCGCTTGGAGTGCAAGCCACTTCCAACATTTTATTTAAATTCTTCCCGTCTCGAAAAAAACGATCCTTGTCCAGGACCATCATGATTTCATATAAAGAAAATCGAAACTTGATGCATCGGCAAAAGCGCGGGAATATATAGATTCATTTTCGCACGATATCATAGTAAAAAGGCGTGTTTGCAAATTTTCTGTATCTACATTTATTTCTGTGCAATTCGATTCAATTCATTTTGCGTTATTTGATTAAATAAATCCAAAAGAAATAACTCAGATTCATGTGGTACCGTTTATTAACAACTAACTCTCAGCCAAAGAAGAAAAATATTTACGTTTTTTGTAACTACTGAAGTCGCATATCCGGTGAAACTCGAACGTCTTATCAGGATATTAAAAATAATACTTTGTAGACTTACGTAGAATGCTTTTAACAAAAAGGAATGTTTATTTTATAAAAAGAAGAATTTAAAATGCCTCAGTTTGCTATTTTTACAAGGGCCTTTATTTATTCAGAATGACGTTAAATGAACTTACGGCATACCATTAAGAATAATACTAAATGAGTGCAATGTATTTATACATAATACCACGCTTAGCGGGTGCTTAACATGACGTTTCCTTGCATCAGGACCGGACTAAAGAATTTTTTACTCTAAATTTTACTTTTTCTTATTCTTTAATGATGAAATCCGGTTTCGGTGGGTTTGTGCTTTATATGTCGTGTAGTTAACACCCAAGCAAAATTTACTTTTTTATTTGATATATAGCAGTAGGCAGTAACAATTTTAAATGGGCCAATAAATTGTGCAATAAATAGCTAGCTGTAAGACGACCTCGCTTTGAATCGGATCGCGCGCTCTCTATCGTGCAAATTTTGTCGTATAGGAGTATTTAGATCGTCTTGATGACCTTGGGTGGGGAGAGGCGGAGAAGGGATTATTATTTCTTTCAATGATTAAATTAACTATTTTTTTACACCACCAGTGAGGAATGGAAGTAATAATAATTTAAGTGAGTAAATTGATTTTTAAATTTTTTGATTTGTTTGATTTGTTGCACTTTGTAATTGTAACTTCAGTGCTTATATAATAAAAAAACCGCCATAAAAAATAGTACTACTTTGTCCATTTGACCGATTCTGTACCTCCAAAGATAACAAAGCTATCAATAGTGCACACTTAAGTGTGGACACCTGGTACATATAAAGCTATTCACATACATACACACGTAACATACGTATGTAAGCACATGTATCTCCACTCGTTACTGAATGGAGTCGTCCGCAATATAAATCCATATAAATATTGAGTGAATAGCGGTAACAAAAGACACTTTGGGGTGGTGTGGAAAATTGTAGAAACAGTTTTACCTGTACAGCTTTTTAAAACTGCTAACCAAAAGTAGCAGAAGCATGTTGTAGCTACTAATGTAAAAACCAGTTTTATACATCACTAAAAATTTGTAAAAGAAACTTTGGGTTTAGGCCATTTAGTTTGTACAATTTAGAGGAAGTCCACATATTTTAAGTAGCACTGCATTATGTGTTTTTAAATATATAGCTTCTGAAAGGATATACAAAAATGTTTATTTTTCCAATTTCCAACTAATGGGTTATTTTTTTTAAGTTAGTAGCCAGGGTCAGATTTAAGTACAAGGTATGTGTTACCATCAGATAAAATATTTGACATTTTTGTATTGAGTATACTTGTTTTATTACATTTAACTGGTTTTAAGATAATGATTTGAGCATTTTTTTTTGTTATAAACTCTTTGGTTTTATTAATTGTATTATGAAATATTTTAGATTGTGTACTTTATTGCTGTATTTGATTTGTTATTCATATAATTAGAGGCTATATTACAAATTTTACTTCTCATAATATTCCTTTGATCTTCTTATTTGTATGAGTTTAATACCAGTTTCAACGATGGTAATAAGTATTTCCAAAGGTAGTATATCATTTCTTGTAGTCTATAGCAAAATTTGATGTCAGGTTTCACTGTATATCATCCAGAAGAATCACATATTGAGATTTTTCCATCTGTCGTTACATGCGGTGAATTATGTATGTTTATTAGAAAGTTATATTAAAATACAATCCGTACTACGAGAATCAATTCATCTTCAAGAAAAATCGACGAGACACGACTGCTTTATTTATAGGAAGAAAGTGTTTTGCATTACTGACCAAAGGCTACGTTATATCCGTAATGTTTGCACAGCAGACATAAAATAAATCGTAGGAGATTATACTAGGGATAAATGAAAACCTGATTACATTAATTTTCAATCAATTTATTTCAAAATATTGATAATACAGGATTTTATAAAAACAAGAAGTTCAACATAATGCGTGCGTCATACAAAATCATTGTGACCAACACGGAAAACATTTTATAACAACATAAAGTTCACTACAGTTAAGATTGTACTAAAGAACACGTATACGTATTTTTAAACATTTGATGATACCGCTTACTTATTACTAAAAACGTGTTTATATTCGAATTATTAGAGACACAACCACACTCACACCGAAAAATTTGCTAATTTCGATATCGTAATCACGATAACCGATTGTTCGAAAAATGGCGTTTATCCCTATCAAGGTCTTCGTTATTTACGAATGCGGGATTATCGTGTTTGGGATACACCACGGACGTGTTGAAATTCAGGTTCGAAGTTCTGGTCGTGAACAACCCGGGCTCGGTGACCTTGACGCTACCACTGGTGGAAAAGCACATCAGTTTCTCTTGGTACATCACCAGGACGAAGGAGACTATCATCAGGGCGATGCCAGTTGCGATGAGGATCCATTGGATTGTGTCCAGTAATGCGATCTGGTCGAAACTGGTCTGAAGGAGGTGAACGAGGTTCTCTGGCAATTCAACACCCTGTATGTAATAATGAGGAGACAATATTAAGGATTTCGTTTCGAACATGAGAGTTTACCTCTTCCAACCAGAGGATTGGAAATATACCTCCAGTCACATTCTCTAGCAAAGGGAAATTATCGTATTGTTTTATCTCAATGTTCATTTGAGTACGTTTAGCTCCCTCCAGTGGCGTAGCGGTTCTCTAGGAAGTCAATAGAACATGTATTTAATATTTAAAAAAAAATCAACAAACGCTAGCATTCCGACAAACTACTTAAATTAGGGCGAATGAATACTATTGTCACGTATTTTCTATATAGAAAAAGTTACCAGGTCTGACATATCTGTCTGACCATTTTCTTTAATTAAAAGTCGTTTAAGTAACCATGCCAGGTACACGTTGTGCTGGGGCAAAGGGGTAAAGCGGTTTGCAAAAAAAAAACTCATACAAAACAAAAATAAAAGGATGGGTCTACTGACAAAACAGTTAAAATTTTATTATTCAATTTAACATATAATTCAGGAAGAAAAATGTTGTTGTTTTTGACATATAATTCAAAAAGAAAATATTAACGTTAAATTTGACATAAAATTCCAAAGAGATTACAAAAAAAGGAACGTGCAACTTAGCTTTGCCCTCGATCAGCTGTTAGCGGGGCGTGGAGATCCTCTCCTATACGGACAGTCTCAGCGAAGCCTTTGGGCTGACTCGGCAATAACCGAAACAGGTGGTCAGTGTATTTCCAAAGGAGGTAGGTTCTCCGAAGGACTTAAAAAGTCGCAGAAGTCCTCAGCCACACGTGGGTAGTTCAAATTCTCACATAAAACGAGAAGATTCCAGAGTTAAAATTAAGGGGAATCAAAAAAAAAAAAACCTCTAAAACACAGAAACCCCAAAATTAGTGAAAATAATAGAAATGACAAGATTTGCTTAGCATTGATTGACGAGGTTTTTCAATGAAGAGAAGAAACAGAGAGAAACAATAATCACGAAGTTTCCACTTCGAACACAAACGAAGATACGGCCAATGATTATTTCCAGTAAACTTCCAATAAAATCCACAGATGTGTGAAAATATCCCAAAATATTAGGCTCATAAGCGAAGATACGGCCAATGATTATTTCAAGCAACCTTCCAATAAAATCCACAGATGTGTGAAAATATCCAAAATTCCCAAAGATAGGAAGATTTACTCGTGAGAGTGCGTCTATCAACAACCAAGAAGAAACAGGATACGGAAGAATAAATACGTCACGCAACCAATCAGAAGACAGCTAATAAAACAGAATGAGGACTTGGAGGTGCCCTTTAACGTCGAAAAGGTGTAAACACAGATAAACGGATCTAAATGAACCAGCGATCAATCGAACGAATCTATGCGTGGAATCGATAATACCGACATTGAGAATGTTACTCTGTCCAAAACGAATAGATCTAACCTTACCTAAGAAAATGATAACAAAAATCTGGCTTAACACAGGAATTCCAGAAATTAAACGAAAATCTGAGATCGTTTTAAGTATAAGAAACTATCTGTAAGTAAATGAAACAATAAAAGATACAAATTCTAGCTAGGCCGCTCTGACAGGGGGAAGAAACACAATTTGAAAGCCAAAAATTAAACGATAATGTTTACGTTGTGAAATTACAAGGCGTAGGAGCATCTCTCAAGGTAAAGGAAGAAAATGGGGTTTACAAAGCCTGTCGAAAAGAGCTAGCAGAGAAGGAGATAAGCTCGACACAAACTAACACGAGGTAGGCGAAGAAAAAAAAATCGTAACAACGAACAGGTAAGGAGGAAGCGCATAATGTTGATACAGACTTGGGAATCGCTTATGTCATCCTTTTAGATATACCGACATTATTTCGCACTGCCATTATTGAATATATAAAAAGAAAAACTTTAAATGAATTGAGAGATGCTGGATTAAAAAAATTTAATGTGGAACAAATATTCACTGAACATGATAATAAAGTGCATGTAAATAAATTTACCAGTTAATATAGGTAAACAAATAGATGATGAATTACCTAAAAAATATGGGTTATTGTTAGAAAAATATAATCAATTATTGAGTGGTTTTCAAATATTACAAGAACGATATAAGGCATTAAAGGCGAGCCATAAAAAAGAAATACGCAGCTTAAACATTAGACTTCGAGAAAAAAGCAATAAGGCTGGTACTGTAGATGCGCAGGTTAAAGAAATTTTAAGTAAATACTTAAGTACCAACCAGATAGAGTTGCTTCTTAAACGTAAAAAGACAGTTCGATGGTCATCAGATGATATTCGCATATTTAATTTTTTTTTTGGATGTCTCACAAATTTTAAGTTGAAATTCAGCTTCACGGGTTTCTTGTTTCCTTTGATTGTAATAAAAGGAAATAGGCAAACGCGTGATGCTGATTCATTCATACATACTTATGTGTCTTGCTTCCGCTCGTGTCAACATATCTTCTAGCCGTGGTTGTCGTAATTCTACAGTTTTTGTTACATTTGTGGTGAACTTATTATTAAAAAAACACCAAAGAAACATCACAGACTTTGTTAAAAAGGTGTATTACTTCTATTTCGGTGTGAGACTTGGGGACCAGGACAAGAGTGTGTTATATTTGTGTAGATCTCAGGAAGTGATCATCAGTAAAAAGAAAAAAATCATTCAAATTTGGCATTCCAATGGTGTGGAGGGAATCAAAAAATCAGTGCTATTTTCGCTGCTGAAGAATAAAAGTGATATAGTGTACTCCAACCTTCCTTCTGCAATGCAACCTGTAGCTCATGGACCAGATGTGTATGTACCTCAGCCTCCAGCAACGCTAAGTGAGATGAGCTCTAGTGAATCTGACGTGAATGAAGATGACTGTGATTTCCAAGATCCTTCAGATTATACCACCCCAAACAAGCTTGATGATTTGATGAGAGACTTGGAACTTACCAAGGAGAATGCTGAACTCTTGGGTTCTAGACTAGAAGAAAAAAAGCTACTGGCTGCTGGAACATCTTTTCATCAATACAGATTTAGAGATCGTGAATTTACTATTTTCTATTTCAAACAAGAAGGCGAGTTGGTCTATTGCTGTGATGTTCCTGGTTTGGTTCAGAAGTTTGGAATTGAAGCCAAGCTGATGAATGGAGGCTTTCATTGATTCTTCAAAAAAAAAGCCTGAAGGCTGTACCCTGCACAATGGTAACACATATGCCTCTCTTCCTGTACGGGAATTCTGACACCTCAAAAAAAATTACTAGAATTTAAATGAGGTGTTAAATAAAACTAGATTTGCAGATAATAACTGGATAGTTTGTGGCGATCTGAAAGTTTTGGGCATGCTGCTTGGTCTGCAGGGAGAAAACACTAAGTACGTAATCGTGAATTTACTGACCATTTCAAAAAAGAAAGCGAGTTGGTCTACTGTTGTGATGTTCCTGATTTGGTTCAGAAGTTTGGAATTGAATGCCAGGCTGATGAGTGGAGGCTTTTCATTGATTCTTCAAAAAGAAGCCTAAAGGCTGTACTCCTGCACAATTGTAACACATATGCCTCTCTTCCTGTAGGGCATTCTGTACACCTCAAAGAAAATTTGAAAGAATTTGAAAGAGGTATTAAATAAAACGAGATATACATATCATAACTGGATAGTTTATGGCGATCTGAAAGTTTTGGGCATGCTGCTTCGTCTGCAGGGAGGAAACACTAAGTATGTTTCACTATGTTTCATTTGTGAATGGGATAGCAGAACAATAAATGAACAGTGAACCAAAAAAGCATAGCCAACGCGACAAAGAACGTTTTCCACGAAGCTTTAGCCAATCCCTTCACATCCCCTTGGGAGTCATGAATTAATTCGTCAAACCTTTACCCAAGACTGGTGACTGCTTTCAATACCTCTACACACAATCTCCACATTTATCAGAGGCAAAACTGAAAGAAGGAATTTTTGTAGGTCCTGGCATACATAAACTAATGTTTGGTGAGAAATTTCAGTTCACAATGTCAGGTGTTAAAAGAGAAACTTGGAATGCTTTCAAAAAGGTGCCCACTAGATTTTTAGGGAATGAAAAAAGGACCCGAACTACATCTTCATTATTGATGATCTTCTCACGCTCTGTGGTATGTCTCGGTTGATCAGTTGGTCTTCTTGGTGTTCCCCTACCTTCCTTCGCTCACACACGACACACACGCATTACCGTCATTGCACACAACTATGCATTCGGGGTTTTATTTTTATCTATATAATAATATGATTAATCACCAGATCTCTTATCGCGTTAAATTTATAATGCAAATTACCAATTATATCTGAAGTGACTGAATAATTAATTAAACTCACGTATGCGTAGATAAGTGCATATCAAATTCATCACAATAGACACGTACATATATTTATTTTGAGTTATTACTACTATTATTAATTTTCTAAATTTATTATACATCACCGTTTTCTATGTAAAAGCGATCTTTTTTTGATAAATAATGAATAAACTTATTATTAAAAAAATGCGGGGGTATGAGGTACCCCGTCCCCCGTTATTAGTTTTTTATGAAGATATCTACCTTGAGACTATGTATTATGCTGGAAATTATGTTAAGGATAAAAAATTATTTCTGTTATAATTCATTTGATTTATATCAATAGACAAGTTTATTAATTTTGAAGCTTTATTATTTTTCTATTTTTAACAATTATTAATTTCTAAACTTATTATACATCATCGTATTCTATGTAAATCGCCCTTCTTTTGATGTATAAGAAAAGAAAAAATATAAAAAAAATGGGGGGTACGGGGTACCCCGTCCCCCGTTATTAACTTTTTGCGAATACGGTCGACGCCACCCTTAGGGCCATGCAATATGCTGCAAATTATGTTAAGAAGAAAATTTATCTGTTATAATTTAGGAAATATTTGCAAAAATTGAAAAATCGTCCAAACTTTGGAGGGGGCTGTACCCCAAAATCGTGCGGATACGCCGATAAAAAAAAATAAGTGTCTCTTATTTTAAGGTACTCTTTCGATCTGTTGGTGTTTCCTTGTGAGTGTAACACTTGTAATGCCATAAATTGAAACTTAACTTTGAAATGACAAAACTACTTCCTAAATTTTTGTAAAATGCCCATAAACTAGTATGCTATCTACATTTTTTTTTTTTTTGAGAAAGGAAAATATTTATTTTTTTCTACCCCTTGCACATATCTTGAGAAGATTGACCTAATATATCCTATTTAAAGAAATCGTGACAATAGTACTCATTGTCTTTACTTTTATAGCTTTACAGGCTTTAGAAGTAATTTTCAGTGGCTTATCGGAATAGAAACTTTAAACCACAATTACCGGTTCCAGAATTAAATAGGATTCGTGTTTCTCCTTGACGGGCTTCAAGGATCCCGCGTAATCAAGCAATTTCTTATCTCCCAAGTAAAAATGCGGATTCGACATGGCACCGGTGCCATTAGACAAGGTTCTAAATTGATGACGCCTTTAGGAGGGCACAGGTAGGTGTCGTTTTCATCTGGAGCGCAGAAGCACTGATAGGGTCCAACCGTAGATAAAGACTCTTCCGTTGACGCGTATTTGTACACCTCTAAACCGGATTTGATCATCTTTCGTTCGAAGAAACTAGCCACTGAGCTACGAATATCTGACTTTCTTCCAAGTTCCAGACTTAATTTAACATAAATCACTTACCGACAAATCTCTGGTACGAACGTGTACATGGTGGGAACAGGCTTTTTCATCGGAAAATACAGACCACTATCGCTTCCATTCAATCTATTGCAATAAGGAGGATCCTTTTCCCAATCGTCCAACATCTTGTGAAAACGATAATTGACCAGATCCCCTCTGGTGGTGTTCTTTATGCCTCGGGTCATGGTGAGAGGCCCTTGTAAGGTATCGTTGTACTGCAAAAATATTTTCGATGATTTTGGCAATTCTGGTAAATGCTAGAAACTTACAGCGCTCATCATGGAAAAGATTAAATCTTTGTCATTTGCGGCGATCTTCATAGTGGACGGGCGAGCGCCTTTCATAATCGAGCATATGGATGCTGAAAAAGAACTCTTTTTACGAATCTCAGAAGCCTATACAAGACGATTTTAGAATCTGTGATATCTCGCCAAAGAATGTTCCAACAAAATATTAGTACAACATTTCACTAGGGCATCTAGGGAAAGAATATCATTGTCTAACTTGACTTCATTGTTGGGATTTTGAGCCATCCCAAGCGGAAAATGTACTTAAACCGGACAGCCACAGCACCCTAAATCCTATAGACCTATCAGCTTTACATCATTCTTTTTGAAAACGTTGGAAAAGGCTGTAGATAATTATGTCAGAACAGATATCTTGAAGCAAATGAGGTTGCACCCCTATTAATAGGCCTATCAAACGAGTAAATCCACCGAGACTGCATTAGTGGAGCTGACGTATCGAATCCAAGATGCACTGACGAATAAGGAATCTGTGTGTCTTCCTAAAAATAAAGAGTGTTTTCGAAAACACTCCACATAAATCTGCCAAAAAAGCATTAATTAACAGGGGTGGTAGATGGCGTAATCTCCAGGTGGATATCGCAGCTGCTCTCTGCCAGGTCGGTGGAGGCGGAGGTGGGACATAAGACCATCTTGGTTCCACCACCGACCAGAAAATGTCCGCAGGGTAAAGCCACATCCCCACTCATATGGAGTCTAATAGTAGATGAAATCTTATACGGGCTGACTAATCTAGGTATAACTTGTAAGGAATATGCTGATGATATTGTTATATACACAAAAGGCAAATCTGGGAGTACCCTCTACAACGTAGTTCAAAGAGGACTCAACTTTATGAGAAAACAATATCAATCAGCCAGACTCAGTGTTAACCCTACAAAGACTACCTTAGTAGCATTCATTAAGAAAAGGAAATCCAATCTCAAAACCATAAAAAATGGATGGGTAAAACATAGATTGAAGAATGGAGATTAAATACTTAGGCTTTGTTGCCCTAGACAATAAACTTCTCTGGAATAAAGTCAGAGATAAAGAACATGAACTAACCAGCAAGCCCAATACCCCCTGATGCTGGCACAGAAACTTTGCAGGAAAAAATTGAGGATGCAACTGAGAAATACTGCTTTGGATGCATATAGCGGTAGTGAAACTAATCATCACTCATACATCAAAGCAAAAGAACTAATCTGGATCTTACACCTTTCTACATTGTAGTGGAGAACGTGGCAAAAAGAAGCACTCTCAGAATGCTCAAGGAAGCAACAAATTGGTCTCAATTTCTGATGGTGATCAAACCTTGGACATGGCCCGGGAAGACATGTCAAAACATTCAGCTTTGTGAAAAAATTTACCACAAAGTCTAGCAACAAGAGCGAGTGGAATCAAAGCACCATCTTGAAATTGTATAGAAATGCCATCAAATACACACGGATGGCTCCAAAATAGCTGAGTGAATTGGAATAGGAATATATGGGTCTAGAACCAAGTACTTCGAAAACTTCGAAAAATACTAGGTAGGTTCGCTACGTTTTTCAAGCTGAGGTCTTGGCGATCCTGCATGGTGCCGAAGAAATTTTAGCAAGGGGCATTAAGGGACGACGTATTGTCCTTCACAGTGATAGCCAAGCTGCCCTTAAAGCCCTCAGAAGTTATAAGATCGCTTCAGGCCTAGTACTTCAGTGTCACAATGCCTTGGAAGCGATCGCTATTGATAATGACTTGATACTCAGATGGGTTAAAGGTCATAAAGGTAATTTGGAAACGAGGCTGCCGATAACTTGGCTATACGGGGTTCGTGTTTTCCTTCTTCCCATTTCTTCGACTACACTCAATACTCTAATAAATCAATGGACCACTACTCTACACGAGGAGAGATGAGCATTCCTAACCACCTACTGTCAGGCACGCAAGACCATCCCCAGGACACCAAGATACTGTCTCTGAACAGCTCTCTCGTAGTAAACTACGTCAAGTTGTAGGACTATTGATTGATCATTGCAAACTTAATAAACACATACACCGCATAGCTGACTAGCAGCCCACTCTGCTGTGCATGTTACCTAGAGGACGAGACACCGGAACACATCTTATGTGACTGTACAGCGCTTGCCCAACTTAGAGGTTCCACCCTGAGGGAGTCTTGGCCCAGTATGACCAGCTTCGGTGGCACCTCACATGCTACACTGCTCGAGTTCATTCTTCGCTTGGATTGGCTCGAGTAGGCTGCAGGTGAGTGACCCCGCCTGGAGAAGGTAGCACAATGGACCCGATTAAAGAGCACGTGGCTAGCCACCCTTCCCAACCAACGATCCAGAATCCAGAATATCAAAGAAAACTTCTAACCGTAGTTAGAATTAGTCATCATGAAACAAACGATTTCTGACAATGACAATTTTGGTGCACCGATCCAATGCACGTCCTATCTAACTTTTATTAATATTAATGTAATAAAAGCACACCTACATCGATTTTATCCGACACTATACTTATACAGGGTGTTTTGAAACATCGTTTAAAGATTTTAAGGGCATGTAGTACGATCGAAAATAAGGTTAAAAGTCATAATAAACATATGTTGACAAATCAACCGTTTACGAGACAACAGCGAGTGTTCCTAGTAGTACATGGATATAACATATCCCAGTAAACAGGTGCTTATCAGCTATTGTTTTATGACAGTTTAATTTGACGTTTTGTGCAATTTGTAGCAATTACAATGGTTGCGTATTCTAATGCTGAAATGAGCGATATGGTGTTCATATACGGTCGTGCTAATGGGAATTCTTTACAAGCACGTCGCTTCAATGCTGAAACGTTTCCTGATCGCCAACTGCCTTCGCATGTGATGTTTCAGACGGTGTTTCAACGACTAAGAGAAACTGGTTCGTTTGAGAAGCGGTCTTCTACATCAATAGCATGTACTCCACAGATAGAAGATCGAATTTTGAATATTATTGATGAAAATCCCGAAACTAGTGTTAGAAGAATTTCGACTCAAGTGGGTGTAAGCAGCAATCTCGTTTGGAGAACTCTTCATAAGCAACTCCTATACTCCTACCATATCCAACGGGTACAAGCCCTTACTGCTCCGGATTATCAAGCGAGAAGGGCTTTCTGTGAGTGGTTTTCGCGAACAGCTGCTGATCGGCCAGATTTCGCTGATATCCTTTTCACTGATGAAGCTGGTTTTACTAAAAATGGAATATTTAATTTCCCACAACAATCACGTTTGGTGTGACGAAAATCCTCATGCTACCGTTGAAGCCAGGCACCAGCAACGTTTCTTTCTAAATATCTGGTTAGGCATGATAGGGGAACGGTTGTTAGGACCGATTGTTTTGCCACAACGCTTAACAGGTCCTGCATACCTCGAGTTCTTGGAAAATACTTTACCTGAACTTTTGGAAGATTTACCTATAAATCTAAGACTGCACCTCTGGTTTATGCAAGATGGAGCTCCACCGCACTTTACGCGTGCTGTTAGGGAACATCTTAACAATGAATTTCCTGGGAGATGGATAGGGCGAGCAGGTCCGATTGCTTGGCCTCCAAGGTCTCCCGATCTAAACCCGTTGGACTTTAGTATCTGGGGTTATTTGAAAAGTTTAGTGTACGCAACATCGGTAAACGATCTTCCAGAGTTGCGCCAACGAATAGAACACTGTTGCCAGATAATACGAGAAACACCCTTGTTTTTTGAAAGAGTGCGCGCTTCCTTTGAAAGCAGATGTAGATCCTGTGTGGCGAAATGGAAGGACATCATTTTGAACATCTTCTTTAGTTATAATCTATTTTATGTTAAAATGCAATAAAAACCGCTAAAGCAAACTTATTCTGCAATTGCGATAAAATCGCTGTTATCTCGTAAACAGTTAATTTGTGGACATGTGTTTATTATGACTTTTAACCTTATTTCCGATCGTACTACATGCCCTTAAAATTTTAAACGATGTGTCAAAACACCTTGTATATGAATCCTACACTAAACTGCAGATATTCATATCTACCACCTGCAAATCCGAAAATAGCTGAAGCGCACGACTTAGAGCGTATGGTAGAAAGTATAGACGCATGGTCGTAAGCGGGAGACATTAGAAAAGAAGCTCACTGTACATATATACATACCTATCTCGGGTGCTGAGCAGTATAATGTTATCCCATCGAAAAGGATATCCTTTACTTTAACGCGCAGAAATAGATCTGTAATGTTTGGATATATGTAAGGCATTCCTTTTATAACCATGTCGATCAAACCAGGCAGCATGGAGTTCACCTTCAAGACTGTACCCTTAAAAAAAAACAGCAATGATAGCTTAGGACCTTGAATTCTCCTCTGGATAAATCCTCACAACCAAAGCGGCATTGACTATGGTCACTACGTCATCATCACTGCAGCATCCACTCGCCGTAGCGTTGAAAACGAAGTGCTTCTTCAAGTGATACTTTATGGTATCCGCATCTTCGTCAATCTCGATGATTTGCCTCTCGATGTGCAAGCTTTGGGGGAATTCAAAATCTCCGTTTTATCATCGGCCGATCTTTCTCGTTAAACGCACTTACTCGTAAACGTAAGGTCCTCTTTCTTTTAGGATCGGCTTTTTACCGAGCATCACTTCCTCTGTATTTTGGACGTCGAAAAAATAGATCTTGTAAAATAAAGGGAACGGTTGCTTCTTCCACATTTCGTACGCTTGAGATCCTTCTCTCAGTATTATATTCTGGAATGGATTGGTTTGGAGATGTTTCAACGTCGTACTTATTTCATTTCATGTTGTTATTTTAAAGAGGTCGGTGCTCATTGTTATTTATTATGAAAAAGTGTATTCTTTATGTTCCTTTTTTTTTTGGAAACCACTCGATAAAATCGATTTAAATTTTCCGTACTTGTTATTTGATATTTAAAGGTAATTTATAGTTGAGGATTTAAAAAAGTCTCTTGAAAAAGAGAGTTACAAAACGTAGGAAGTAAATTGGAAATTCAGTAAGTGGTTTTGTCTTACGAGGGAGATTTGACTTGGAGAAAGAAAGTCGTTTTTTTTTTTGCAGAAAAATTTATTACAATTTTTTGATTGATGTTTGTAACTTAAAACCAAGACTACAATCTAATAGAAGTTGCAGTAGTTGCAAATTATCTTCTAAGAAAATTTGTTATGCTAGGATTGTAAAGACCAACTTCCCTTTATTATCCTTAGCTGGTTGTTACCTAATATATAGGTGCAAGAAATGTAGTAGATTTTGTATGATTATATACATAGAACAATCAAACAACCTTATTAATTTTTTATCTACTGTCAAATTAATACCAGTTAAAGACTTTAATTGTTTATAAAATTACTTCAATTTGGTCCCAGCAAAGTGGAAATTTACGATATTAAGTGTAAGAGTAATAAGGTACTAGTTCGTTCTTGTGCTATAGGAAAAATTATAGAAAGAAACAGAAAACAATAAAAAAAAATTAAAAGAAATTAGAAAATTGTATTTTTTGCTTTTTTAAATATTTTTTTCGTATTTTTAAATATTTTCTTATTAAACATGAACATATTTTTATTTAGCCTTTTTTTTTAATTTTTGTATATTTAATTTTGACCTTTCTGTTTTTTTCATTTTCAATTTTTAATGACAAGAAAATATGAAATGTAAAAAAAAAACTTTCTTTCTACAAATCTTACTTTTTCGCTGATATTTATTTATTTTTTATTTAAATATTTTTTTATTTTTCGTATTTTTAAATTTTTTTTTTATTAAACATGAACATATTTTTATTTCGCATTTTTTGTTAATTTTTTATTATTAAAAAAATATAAAATGTAGAAGAAATTATATATATATAAATACATATATTTTTAATTTTACCTTTATATATTACATCATATTTTTGCATGACAATGTCTATATTCTTTCGAATCTACGACAATAAAGATATTATTGTTATTATTATTAAATATATTTTTCCTTTTTTTGTTTACCTAAAAAGTAAGCAATATTTAAAAAAAAAATCTCTTTTGTTTTTTGATTTTTCGTATTTTTAAATATTTGTTATTTAATTAATTTTAATTAAGCGTAAATAATACAAAAAAAAAAAATTAATCGTGAAAAGAATTATATTTTTATGATTTCTTTTATATTTTATGTTGTGTAATTTTTTTAAACTTTCCAATTTTTTTATGTGCTTATCTTTCTTCAAATCTTTTATTCAAAAAAATATAACAAGTAAAAAGTATATTTTTTTCAATTATTCGTTTTTTTATATATACATATTTCCTTTTATTTTGTTTTTGATTTTTCGTATTTTTAAACATTTGTTTATTAATCGTGAAAATACAATATACTTCTTGCATTTTATGATTTTTGTTATATTTTATTTTTTTGAACTTTCCAGTCTTTTTATTTGCTTATTTTTTATTCAAAAAATTGAACACGTAAAAAATATATTTTTTTCAATTATTTGTTTTTTCTATCTATTTCCTTTTGATTATTTTGTTTTTGATTTTTCGTATTTTTAAACATTTGTTTACTAATCATGAAAATACAAGAAGTATATTTTTATGATTTTTTTTTATATTTTATTTCATATTTCAATTTTTAAAACTTTCAATTTTTTTTTATTTGCGTATTTTGTAAAAATAGATGTTTTCTTTTTCAAATTCAAATTTTTTTCTGGCCCTGCCGAATAAAATTTTCAAAAGTTGTCAGTCATAATTAAACCTGACGCGCTTATGTACATATTAAAAAAAAAAGAAATTACAATACGTTAATTAAACGCTGAGAAAAAGGAACATAAAGAACACAGTTTTTCCTATTAAATAACAATAATCAAATTTTAAAATTCAATTGTGGGTTACTAGCATTGATTTTTAAAATTCACCTCCGATTATATCATTGAACAGGGCGTGCATTTTATCATGGGAACTGCGTTCATGTCGTAAAATACAGAATTGTTTCGTTGATTTGCTTTAATTTTGACCATTAAAATTTGTGTTTGTCTTATAATTTCTTTGGGTTTTAGGTCGATACAGCAATACAGTTATTACTTCATCTGTTAATTTTCCTATAAGTGAAATATTATAATTTTTACGTCCCCGAAGGACGGTGACAGTTTAAAATTAGAGTACAATGGAATTTAGTAAACAAAAATACATTCAACGATTAAAAAAATAATATAGATGAGTGTATAGGACGCTATTATTACAACACAAAAAAAAATCTATTATCAATCTGAACGTTTTTATTTATTCAGAAATCGAAACTTAATATAATATTTAAATGAACTAAATCTTGTTGGTTAGAACATAAGAGTAAATTCTCTGAAACACAATATACTCTTAAAACAAATAGTATAAATATTTGCATTGAAGTATACTTCCTCCAAATGAACATTGTTATTATTGTAAGGAATAAATCTATGCAATCATAGTAAGAAAGTCTGTAGATTCAAAATAAAATCCCTTATATGTTTGGTATAATGAATTACTATATAAAATTATTAAATGTTTTGTACTGAAAACATGAAATATCAAATTGAAATTACCATAATATTGAAACATTTGAAACAAATTTTACCCCACCATTTATTGCACTGAAACTTATCTGTCATTGGTTCCCTCTTTTTTAGGGGGTTTAGGGGGTTTTGCAATATACATAGCTTTACTTGCGTCACTTTCTGATTGACCAGCAAACGGTGTTGTTGGTTGTGAGTGTAAGTAAATCTAAATGAATACCCCAGGCGTTTCCAGGGAATGGGGTGGAATGAGGCTGATGCACAGATGCTACCATTAAAATATTCGAAGGTAAGTACGTACGTTTTATCTAATATTAAAGGATTACTGGTTTAAAAAGCTTTAAAATAATACTTAGAGTCAGCGCCATTGTGTGGATAATATATGAACATGGTAGGTATGTGCATTAACAAACATATACGTATTTACTAGTTATTAGTTTTCAGTAGGTAATACCAGCAAATTATTATACTGATTGAAATTATATCAGTAACCAACGCCGACTAGATTCCAGGACCAGGCATTAAGTGGGAAGTATCCCAAGAACACCGGTCGCAACGATGGATACGCATAACATCCATACCTCTACACATCAATATCCCGTGCGCACTCCTGAAGAACCCCGATACGCTACCTTCTCCCAAACATTGTAAAACTATAAAGTATGACAGTAAATTTATTTAATTACATAATATTTCTCTATTTACCGAGGTTTTTTGGTGTTACAGACACAAAATTAGTAGGTAATTATTACCCCTAAATAGTAGAAATGCTTAGATTAAGCGGGTAAGTATTATCAGTTCAATATACTTATATTTTGGAAGCAAATAATGGCAATACTTCAAATAATACTTTTATATACTTCTATCAAATGTACATAAATTATTAAGGCATAAATATGATAGTTTCTAGTTGAGAAAATCTATTTACTGAAATCTAAAATAATTATTTTTGTGGTGAGAATATTATATGTTCATAATGATTTTAATATATTGATTACATTTGGACTAAAAAATTGTTTCGTCTAACAAATTCACGGGTTTGGAAAACTGAACAAATTTTATTCTCAATATAAATACATCATGTTCTTGCTTATATAGGAAGTTAAGTTATATTCAATGTGCTGATGCATTTACATTCAAATTGAGTAATTATTTTTTTGTGTGTGTAGAGTACAGACAAACAAACATTGAACTAACATGTTTAACATATGAAAATTTGTATATACATATTTTATTTCTTGTTTATTTTTTTTTTCTTCATATATATATATATATAATCAATAACCTTAATTACCCTATGGGTGTAAAGGTAAGTTCCATACACAAACACTTTTATTTCTTGTTATAGATAAGCGATGACCATTCTTTCTTGTTTTTTGCCATTCTTCTTGCTTCATTCCAGGATATTCCTCTTTTTCTTAAACTTTCTTCTACTGTACCATCCCATGTTTTTCTCGGCCTGCCTCTCTTTCGTTTGTGTCTTGATCGTGCCAGCCATACTCTTTTCGTTAGTCTTTCCTCTTCCATGCGTATCATATGCCCAAACCACTTCAATTTCTGTCTCTCTATGCTATCTAAAATCGGCTCTACCCCCAATTCTTCTCTTATCTTCTCGTTCTTTATTCTATCTCTTCGAGTGACCCCTTTGACCGCTCTTAAATACCTCATCTCCAACGCTTGTATTTTACTCTTAGCTTGATTATTTAGAATCCAACTTTCACAGCCGTATGTCAATATAGGTTTAAATATTGTGTTAAACACCGTTATTTTTGTTTTCTTTGAAATTTCCTTCTTTCTTATAAAAGCGTTGTTCATTGCATAATATAATTTTATCCCACACTTTCAATTCTGCTGTTAATTTCTGCTTCCTCTTTACCTTCTTGGTGTATATTTATTCCAAGATATTTGTATATTTCTACTTGTTCTATAATCTTTCCATCTATATAAATTATTATTTTCTCATCGCTTTTCCCTATTGACATAACTTTAGTCTTCTCTGCATTTATCCTCATATTTTTCTTTTTCAAAGCTGTTTCCCAAATATCTAAATTTGCTTGCAGATCCTTTACATTCCCCGCGTACACTACCAAATCGTCGGCAAAGGCACTTTCCGCGATTTCCACTATCTTCATGTCTTTATACCCTATTTGCAATTTCTTCGTTTTCTTTTTAATCTCTTTCAAGATGTCATCAAGGACTATATTAAAGAGTGTAGGGCTTAGTACTCCCCCTTGTCGCAATCCTTCCTTAGTTAAAAATTCTTCTGACTGCATTCCGCCCACTCTAACGTAATTTCTGGTTTTATTGTATATACTAGCAATTGAGTTTTTTAGTTTGCTACTTATTTTTCTTTTATTAAGACTTTTCCATATCAGATCCCTTGGTATACAGTCAAAAGCCTTCTCTATATCTATAAAAGCCACATATATGTTATTATTACTTGTGTTTTTCTCTAACAGTTGTTTCAATATGAATATATTATCCTGTACTCCTCGACCCTTCCTGAAACCACACTGTGCCTCTTCAAGTTGTACTTCAGTTGTTACTTTCAGTCTTTTCTCAAGAATCCTCTCGTATATCTTTAGCATAGTACTCAGTAGGGTAATTCCTCGATAACTTTTACATTCTTTGTTGTCTCCTTTTTTATACAAGGGTAGCAATATTCCCACTTCCCAGTCCTCCGGAATTTTTTGCTCGTTCCATATCTTATTATATAGTACCTTGATAACTTCTATTCCAGTTTGTCCAATATTTTTCAGCATTTCAGTTGTAATTCCATCGTTTCCAGCTGCTTTTCCTCTTTTTGATATCTTTATCATTTCTAATATTTCTTCTGTCGTTATTTCATCGTCCTCTGCGGTCTCGTTGTTTTCTACGTAAATCTCATTTTCCTCCTGTAAATTTACTGAGTCTGTTACTTCCATATTGAGTAAATCTTCAAAGTATTCTTTCCATCGCTTCATTATGTTTTCTTCCTCTTTCACTATTCTTCCTTCCTTTGATTTTACATAGATACTTCTATTTTGCTTGCCTTTTCTTATGCTTTTTAACATTCCATAAAATAGCTTTTGATTTCCTTTACTATCTCTTTCCATTGCTTCCCCAAAATCTTGCCATGATTTTTGTTTTGCTGCGTGTACTAATTCCTTGACTTTTATTCTTTGCTCTTTATATCTGCCATATGTTTCGCTAGTTTTATTACTCAAATACATCTTCCATTTCTGTTTTTTAACTTTTATTTCTTCCTTTATTTCGTTCGTCCACCAATTTGTTTGTTTTTTATTCTTGTTTATTCTACTGAATAGTAATTATTTTTTTGTGTGTGTAGATTACAGACAAACAAACATTGTACTAACATGTTTAACATATGAAAATTTGTATATACATATTTTATTTCTTGTTTATTTTTTTCTCTATACTATTTTTAAAATGGCAAATAATATTTTACATACACTGATTATCACATACATATGATATTTTCAAAATCAAAAGAAATGATGTAAAGCCAATGTAGATACATTATCGTTTTTTGTTTTTATATTGCATT
This sequence comes from Protaetia brevitarsis, assembly GCA_004143645.1. Lineage (NCBI taxonomy): Eukaryota > Metazoa > Arthropoda > Insecta > Coleoptera > Scarabaeidae > Protaetia > Protaetia brevitarsis. Next base: position 357,684 of record RXPK01000161.1, on the reverse strand, counting down.
TGTGTGTGCAAGTTTCGTAATGATCTTGTAAAAAAAAAGAAGTATTAATAACGACCTCAAGAAAAGTTTTCGTCAGCAACTTACATGGACTGTCAACAGAATACTGAACTTATACATATATATTATTATAAATGTCCTTTGTTTTCTTTATAACGCCTTTGAAATACAAATTTTTTAAGTACCACTTATTGTGAGAACATTGCGGTCATAAATAGCTTGCTAGTGTATGGCAAAATGTGCGTTTTCTTGATGGTTCTATTTTAGAAAATTGACAAATACCATTTTTGTTTTGTAACGTAGAACTTGCAGATAAGTTCTTAATTGAAACCTCTATCAATCTTGTCGTATTTTACTGTAAAAGCACAGAGTTTTTTTTATTTAGTAGAACCAAAAGAAAGTAAACCTAGCAGTATGATTTTAAGAATTTTTGCAAAAACAAAATTCAAAATGCGACAGTAAAATGCAAAATAAGAAAAAATTAATCACAATGTATTGTATTCATCTATTCTGATATTATGATTAGTGTTATTATTATTACGATTAAATTTTATTTTGCTTTCTTTTCTGACGTTTCCTAATGCCTTTGTAGTTTTGTGGTCTTTTGGAAATAAAGTTTACTTTACTTTACTTTACTTTACTTTAGAGATAAATTGGGTATTATCAAAGAATTCTGGAAGTTTGATCACTTGGAAACGTTGTAAAGACATATTACTCTAAGGAAGTTTCTCCGATTACATTTTCCTCCGACAAAAATCCATTTCGGCCCATAGGTGCATGTTAATTAAAAAAAAAAATAACAAAAATATAATATCCAAAATAGAATTTTCTACAGTATTTTACGAAATAAACGCACATCCCATGATAAATACAATGGCCCTGTACAAGGTATTGCTATCCTCATTACGAAATTAACAAACCACAGTTTAAATATTACTCGGAATTTATGAATAAGAGAATACACAAAACAGTTTCCTATAATTGACCACTTACATAAAATATTAGCTATTAATATTACAAAAAGTAAATAGACTCAGGTTTTTCCAATCGTTAACTCCAACCTAATATGAATTATGAAGATTAATTTTTATATTACATGTATTTATATCATATTACATTTAAATTGTACATTTAAACCAAAATTATCAAATATTTCCCCGTTTGATTTTAAGCTTAATTTTTCAATTAACAATGTTATGATAAAATACCATATAACAGTGTTAATTGAAAGATTTTATTTCATTATAGCTTATTCCATACAAAAAGTGAAACGATCATAGAAGAAAGTCTTTTTGAATAAGCCCTTAAATTCTATGTACAAATCTAAACCTACCTGGTTTATTTGATGCTCCACCAAAGTGGGAAAGCCATACCATGTGCACACGATTCCCAATATCAAGATGAGAAACCCATTCACTGCGACGATAATGGGGCAATGTTTGTACATCTTTGAGTCCGATTGGGAAGGATCGCCACAATTGAGGTAGGAAACTGCGAACACTACCCGTGCTGAACAAAAACAGACCGCAACAACAGTAGTTTATGGTTATTACTATTATTATTGTGGATCCGCGTAATCTGTAGTATTCAAGGTTAACTCGTTCAATGAGTATTTTAATGCACCTCACCTTTTTTTTTCGGTAAGAAGAATCGACTAGTGCATACTAGAAGTTAGTTAATTGAAGTGTGTTAGTTTTGATCATCGGCATAGGAATAGAATCAAATATTCATTAGATATTTGATGAGCATAGACTTGATGGATAAAAACGTTGTGCGTGTATAGTCAATAGCAAAATATTTTCTATGGTTATAGTTTGAAGCTCCATGAAGTTTGAGTCAAGCATATATGATGGAAAAAAGTTTGTATGATATTTAATAATGGTAAATAGTAAGAAAAAAAATTGACGTAAAACTCAAATGAATAACTTCTCATAAATCTAAAGATACCTCTTTGAGACCAGTATAAATTGACTTCGAATCATTAAAAATTTTAAAGCCCTGGAGATGAGTCCCAGCAAAATAACAGAGAGGCAATACAGATACACAAACTGTTCTCACAGTATCAATTGTAGATTCTGATGATTTCTACACCCGAAGGCCAATGTGAAGTCATTAAATATTGGCTAGAAGAGCTCATGGAAAAAAAAAACATGGGGATTAAAACCAAATATGATGTACTGGGCATACATAAAAAAAGTGGGAGCTCAAATACAAAAAGGCAAGAGGCTACACTATTTCCAGAGGCTTCGGATCAGACGGCTCCCATAACAAAAAAAGAATCATTAAAATAAATATAATTATTCAGTCATCAACAATATGTCATAACTTATATATTCCAAACCTCAGACATAATTTTTGGAATAGGGTATTGTAATCGCCAGTGTCATAGAATCAACAACAATATTTCCACATCATGCAAGTCGAAATTAAACCTAGTTGGCAGATATATGAAGTCCTCTTTAGTCTCACTTTAAATGCATCAATTCCCCACAAAAGTCACTGAGACTGCTAAGTTCATCAGGTCAATCTAGGCAGAGTTGATTATTCTTACATTATTTACCGATTAAAGTTATAGTTAGTATAGAATTTGCGAAGCTAATTTAGCCTGTTAGTTGGTGTGTGTGTGCATTGTTTTACTACAAAAGTTTAGGTCAACGTAGACCGAGTTGATCTAAGACACTTCCTGTAGAAATATAGTAGGGTACTGAACTTGCTTAACTAACCTAGTTTCTGTTAAAGAGTATTATTTTCCGGTAGAAGGAAACAGTTAGTTTGAGTTTTGTTGAGCTAACCTAATCTAAGCTGAGGTAATGTGGATCATTTTCAGATAAAAATTAGCAGAATTAATAGATTTGCTAAACCATCTAAGCTGAGTTGACTTCTCGATTGATATTAGCAGATTTGATAGATCTATTAAGGCAATTTAGTCTGAGTTGAGGTGAACCATTCCCCTACAAAAACCAATGACTAACTGGTTTTCGTAAGCTAATCTAGGCTGAATTTGTGTGGATCATTTCCCGACAGAAAATAGTAAGGTTACCAAATATGCCAAACTAACCTAGTGTCATTTGAGAAGGGCCATTTCCGGGGGATAGAAGCTAGCAGTTGGTGAGTTTCCTAAGTCAGTTATTGCCTGATAAAAGTTAAAGTGGTTAAAAGATTTATTAAGCCAACCTAGTCTGAGTTAAAGTTGATCATTTTCCGATACTAAAAGATACTAGCGCTGATACACTATACTAAGGCAACTTAAGCAGAGTTAAAGTAGGGTCTCTCTCTCGATGGAAGTCAGCGGGATTGGTGTGAAGTTTGCTAGGCTGAGTTAGGACGAGGCATTTCTCAATTAAAATTGTTTGTGGTTGGTAGATTTGTTAAGCCAATTTAATCTAAATTGATGTGAATCAAAAGACAGTGTAATTACTAAATTGATTAAGCCAATCTATGTTGAATTGGTGTACAATTATAACTGGGCAAATGTTAGCAGTGGGTTCATAGAATCGCTACGCTAACCTACTTTGAATGAAAGTGCTTCTTTTAGTCTCGCTGAAGAAGGAATCTTTTCCTACAAAAGTCAGTGAGATGCCAATTTCGCCAAGCCAAACTAGATTGATTTAAGGTTCCCGATTAAAATTAATGGAGTAATGGTGGATTTGCCAAAATGATTTGTGAGCTTGAGTTCGTGTGAATTGTTCTTCTATAAAAGTCAGTGAGTTATTGAGTTGGTTAGGTCAACGAAGACTGAGTTGTTGTGGGTCATTTCCCGCCGAAATATAGTGCGGTTACTAAATTTACTTAGCTAAACTAGCTTTTGCTGAAGAGTATTATTTTTCGGCAGAAAGCAAGGAGAGAATCAGGATGAGTTAATGTAGGCCAGGACTAAACTATCGTGACTAAGTCTACTGATGTTAGTTGGCTTGGTAGATTTTATTAAGACAATTTAGTCTGAATTGAGGTGACTCCTATAAAAGTCAATAAGCAGCAGAATTTGCTAAGCTAACTTAGATTGAGTTGGTGGAGATCATGTCTTAACAAAAGATAGTAAAGATACTAAATTTCGAAACCAACCTAGTCTTCTTTGAGATGGGCCATTTCCAAGTAAGCAGTTTTTAAACCAAGTTTTTTAAACCAACCAAGCTAAACTGGGAAGCATTGTTGCCTGATAAAGGTTAATGTGACTAATAGATTTATTGAACCAACCCAGTCTTAGTTGGAGTGGATCGATTTCCTATAAACAAACTAACAGTGGTACATTTACTAAGCCACCTTAGGGTGAGTTGAAATAGAGTATCTCTCGATGGTGAATTTGCTAGGCTGAGTTAAGACGAAGCCCTTCTCGATTAAAGTTGGAAAAGCTTGTTAAGTTTTGCCAAGCCAATTTGGTCTGAGTTAGTGTAAATTGTCTCCCTGCAAAAGTGGATGAACTGCTAGGTTTACTAAGCTAATCAAAGCTGAGTTGATGTGGGCTATTTTCTTTATAAAAAAAAGTGTGGCTGCTATATTTACCAAGCCAACCTATGATTAATTGGTGAAATTTTTATTGCCTAGCGATTGTTAATGAAGTGAATAGATTTACTAAGTCAATCCAGTTTTAATGAAAGTGGTATCAACAACGTTACTGGGGTTGCCAAACCAACCTAGATTACGCTGGGGTAGGTCATTCTCCAAATTAAGTGAATGTAATTGATTAATACATTAAGAAGACGAAATACATGATTCTAAGAGCAGAAAAAAAGGAAAGAGATGCACCTTTAACCTTCAGAAGCATGATTGATGGCAAGTTCTACGAATTTGAGAGTGTCAATAGCGTAACATATCTCGGAGTATGCTTCAATAACAAAAATGAAGAACAAGAAGAAGTTAAAACAAGAGTAGTCAAAGGAAACAGAAGTGCAGGTGCGCTATTAGGAATATTCAAATCAAGTTCGATATCCAGAGCGATCTCAGAGAATCTGCCAGACTGTTGTCAGAGGTTTTGTATGGCTTGGAGCTGTGGACACTGAATAAAGCAGCACGAGAACGTGTAGAGGCGTGGGAAAGGAAAATATCGAGAAGGATATACGGCAGTAAAAAGACAGGAGAAATATGGTTGAGAAGAACAAACGATGAGTTATTGGAGCTGTATGAGAGCCCTCCCATAACATAACAGTAATAAAAGCTCAGCGAATCAGGTGGCTGGGGCACATAGCCAGACTTCCAGACATTCGAGTCACAAAGCTAGTGTTGAACGGAGGAATAGTGAGTAGAAGAAAGAGAGGAAGACCTAGGAAGAAATGGATCGACGTGGTAGAGGAAGATCTAAGGAAACTGAACGTCTGCAACTGGGAAAAGAAAGCAATGAACAGGAATGGATAGAGACACATAACCAAGCAAGCCTTAGCCCACCACAGCATGTAGAGCTGATATATTATCATAATTAATCGACTTGTTTAGTCGACCTTGTGTGAGTTGAAACAGGTTATTTTTCTTTTTACAAAAGTCGATGCGGTTACTGAATTACCTAAACTTATGACAACTTGCATGGGTTATTTCTCGAAGAAAGTTAATTGAATTGCTGAAATAACTAAAATAACCCAGTAGTCTATTTTTTTCGAAAGAAGTCAGTGCGGTTGTTAGGTTTGTCGAACCAGCATTTGACTGATCAATTCCCCCATATTGGTACAGTTTCTTAAAAGTTATATGAACCTTTAATCTGATTGTAGAACGAACTTAGTAAAGAACAATTAGACGAATTACATTCCTCGAGTTAATTAGGTAAAGAATTGTTTATGCAACGCCTGACAATAGCGTACGCCAATATGTGATTCAAGAAATATTTATATGGATTGCAAAACGCAACGTATTGCTCACTACGTGTTTATGTGAATATGTATAATTATTTTGCCCACAACTGTATAACTAGGTGATGTTGTAATGAACATAATATTAACTTCGGAAGTGTAGGTCAACCGATTAGGATCAAGATAGACGCTTGGCTTATCTGATATACCGCAATGTCATTATTGCATATCATATTAAAAACATTATACGGGCAGTCTGCGTGGTGTTTGAACGTAGTTACTAATTACATTAGGTGATGTTTTCCACATGCGGGTATGTACAAGGTTACATAAATTGTCACTAAGAACACAAATATTATATAATGTTATATATAAAGGAAATTTGTATGAAAGAAAAAAGAATTAATCAAAATGCATAGGTAGAACGATGACATTGAAACGTGACACAGTGTTGTTGTTGAAATTATAAAAGTATGTTGTTACATGCTTTACAAGCTGTGAAAGTAAACGGAAAAGTACTCAAAAAATCTTTTAAAATTAAAAAAAAACCCAAATGGTCTTTACAGCAGGACTGATAAGATATAGAGCAAAAACGCATGAAAATACCATTATTAAATGGTGTTAGAATCGAACATGCAGTCAGTTGTAGAGCTTGTAGGCTTTGTAATTATAATGAGATTTTTTTGACATTCATTCTTATTAGATGGTACTTCTTTTTCTTGATGGAAGCCGCTTGACATGGAGGCTCCCAAAACACTGCACTTTTTGTGTTTAATTCTCCCATTTCTTTTTGCCTGTGTTGGTATTCATTAAGCACTGATAAAGCTGCATTAACAAATACATTGTATAACAAATAATTGACTAAAAAAAAAAATATACCTAAACACATATTTATTCTTTATAAACATGCGTTTATGTAAAGTCAAAATATATAAACAAGGTAGTGAATGCAATCTAAATCGAATTCGAACCACATCTTACAAAAGTAGGATGAAACCATTCTTAAAAGTATGCAATATAGTGGAGTGGGTCAGTAGTGTGGAAAATTAATATAACACTCCTAGAATACAGCAAAATATTAACAGTCTTACTCATAAAAATATACTTAAACAGGTTTTAAACGTCTATCAGTAAAAACTCTCTGTAAACTTAAAGAATGTTGTAGGTTTGGGGTCATTCATAAACAGCTTTTTAGGGATGGGTAACTAAAATTTGGATAGTTATAGGGAATTTAGTATATTTATTTTGTATTGCATTTCTGCGCCAAATCGGTGATTCCCAGATAATGTCATTAATTCGGGACACGTGTTTCTGTTTTGTAAATATAGATTTAAGTTTAAAAAGACAACATAGCGTGAATTATTAGTTAGAAGAAAATAAGGTTAATAATAGTGATACTATATTTTACACTTTTAATTATGTTTTGTCTCTATAATCTTTAATGCTTCTTAATAATAATAATAATAATAATGTTTATTAATTACATGGACACCTTTGTGTTTGTAACATGTCAAACTAAAAAAATAAAGATAATTTAAACTAGAATTAGAATGTGCAAAAAGAAAGAGTTATCGAAACTAAGAAAACATAAATACTAATATCTAAATTAAAGAAACCAAAAAATAACTACTACTACATAACTAAGTTTTATAAACAAAATATAAATGGTAGAATTAAAAAATTATTATTATTAAAATTATTATTATTCTTCAAGATTTAATTCGGACAAGAGTCAATGAAATAGACTGCGTGAGATGGTGCTTTATGTAGGTGCTTTTTTATGTAAACACATGAACAAAAGTTAGGTTATTATGCTATGATATGTCAAATACAATATAGAATATAAAATGCTTGGAAAAAATAAATAAGGTGCACTTGATTTTAAGTACCTTTAAAGATGATAAGTAAATTTTTATTACCGATATACATGGACATTTTATGGTTCTAAATGTGTATGATGCCAATATTGTTAACTTTTTTCGTGCGTCTGTTTGCTTGAATTGCATATGTCTGAATTAATATTTATTAAGTAGTGATTTACATTTGATATTCACCTTGTTTTCAGCTTAAACGGTATCTGTAGTATTTGAATTGCTAAATGTTAATAATGATCGCTAGTAGCCAAATTCTGTACCTTCATAACATATAACCTGAAACCTCTTTTCACAAACGAATCAGAGCAAGTCGTATCGTCTAAAATCGGCCATTCGGGAGCACTCGGAATCTTAAAATTGGTTTAAAGTAGGGTGCAGGCTCTATGCTTATTTAGAAGAATCTTATAACAGTTTTGTAGCGCTATCAAACGTTTATGAATAGAGCTGGGCAATTGTCCGGCGGAGCAGATACGTATTGCAACGCGGGCCTCACAAATGTAATATAAATATAGCAAATCAATCGTATTATTGTAATGTAGCATGTATTTATAAAACATAAGTCATGTTAATAGAGTTGTGGAAATTTTCCTTGGGGACAAAAGCGGGCAAACTTCCGTACGTCCGTCATATTTGATAATTATACGTCGGCCTTATATAAAGATCTGCTGGATACTGACATGATACTGACTTGCAACTCTACGGTTTACGACGCTTTTTTGGAGTACATGAGTTGGAGCGCACGTTCTGTATAGGAACTCTGTAACTCGAATATCAATATCAATGTCAAAGCAATAGCGTATCGTATCGATAACATATTTGGTACTCTATAAGGAAACCGATATCGACTTCGGTAGTACTCGGAAAATATCAAATAGCTACTTACTTTTGGTCTAAATCTTGTCGAAATTCCCAATAGATTCAGTCAAGTGCCCTAAACTAATCTTAAATATCTGTCATTTTTATTAACCTTTTTATCTATTAAAATAATAACAAATACAAAATATATGTAACTTACGCTCATAATGAAAGGTCATAGTTGTAATATTTTTCATTATATGACGTATTTAACTCATTGATGTAACCAAAAGATATATGTAGCCGTCTTAACAATCTTAGACCAGATAAAGGAAGATTTAAGGTAACTGCTAACCATTTACACATCTGTTCACCAAACGTTAAAAATGTTGTAAAAGGTTGTAAAATTATTTCAAACGTACATGGAAAATTTCTGAAATCGTTCTTGCTACCTTGTTTATAAGACAAGGACAAGTATGTTGATATTCGATAGCGACAGGTTTACATGGGTCGCTATGATTTTAAACATCGGAAATACGTTCGAGTCACGATGACGCCCGGGCAGAGTTACAGAGTACCAATTTGTAATATCAAAGTAAAGCAAAGCAATACCAACTGTATAGAGTCCCACCCCTGAATACGTACCTGCCACGCCGGAAAACTAGCCCAACTCTATTTATGAATGACGTTTTTTCCGCACAATACTCCACACCAAACTCTTATAGGAAAAAATTAAAATTTCTTACAATTTTGAAAATTACAATCATAAATATAGTAATTTTCAAGTGATGAGGAAACAAGCCTTTCAAGTCAGACGTAGACAGAAATGACATGATGTTCGGTCACACACGGTTCTGTTTTCTTGTTATTTTAGAACTATTATGCTGGTTATTAGTAGGTGGTAATAATTCATATTAGAAAATATGTTTGTTGTTCTTGTAATACTTTAAAATCTGTTACAATTTGAACATGGAATATCCGAAACAACTTGCATGCACGTTGAAATTAATTAAGCATTATCTGTTAAAAACTCACCCACGCACTTAAAAAAATTAGGTAATTTTTCTTGATAAACATCAATTTTTCGGATAATTATCGGCATTCGATGGGAGTAAATGTATAAAATGTTTTACGTGAATATTAATGCAAAAATTTCTGTTTCTTAGAGGAAAATCTATAACATTGCAATAGTACTAAGAAAAATATTAATATCTCTTAGGAAAAACTTCAAATTTCTTATAATTTGGAAAATTACAGTTAAAAATAATATCGTTTATTCAAATAAATTACTTTAACAGCAGAATATTTTTTGGATGTATAATATCAAGTACTTACGATTTTCTTAAAGAAACTATTTATTTTGTATAAAGTCGTTACAGTTGCAGATAAAATGGTAGTAGATTTACGTCAAAATTGTATTATACAACTGTAAATCATCACGTGATGATATTCTAAACATATAATAGCAAAGTTGTCTGGCCTATAGTAGCAAATGGAGGGTGCATGGGAATAACGATCAAAGTCCCTTTTTTTGTGAAAATGAGATAAGGGTGCCATTTTGTAGTAAATTCTGAGTATTATAATAATGCGCGTTCAAACTGTTTCAAAAACGGTCGTAGTCCGTAGAAATCAAAGGTACTACTATAATGTAGTTTTGTTTTGAACCTTTAAGTTGCAAACTTTAAAATTCATTTATGTCTTAATGTATGAATACGGACTTTGATCGTTATTCCCGTGCACCCTTCAAATACGTTAAACATATTTTACAAATACAGAAATTGCCGTGAAGATGGCGATTCTCCTAATTCACTACACTAACTTTCCATACTCGAATTACTCGATATAAGTTTTTTACATGGCAGACATAGTTATCAAATATTTATCTATTATTTGCCGGATAAATATTTTTTAGGAACTGTCGCCCGATTGCATGCGGTGGCCCTAGATTTTTGGGCCAATGTGGAGAGGCAACAGGCAATGCAGTGGTTTTGGGTGAGCATTAGAAATTTTCATATATTTTTGTTTGTCTTTTATGTATTAAATTCTAATTAAATACAGGGCATTTTCATTTCGACGGTATTTTCCTTTTTGTTATGAAAAAAAAAAATCAGAAATAGTGAATTTTTCTTTGTAAAGTTACTTTTAAACAAGTAAAACTTCTATAGAAATCATCACTACTTTAGAAATTTTACTTGTGAATATTGCAGACTACATGAAAAAATCTTAGAAAAGTTAGCCACATCTCGAAATTTTACTATGAATATTCCAGATTACATGAAAAAAAACCTACGAAAAAATTACTTATAGTTAGAAATATTACGTCTAAAAGTAAAATACCTGTACGGTTTTAGAGGCAGAAAATTGCCCCAAAATCGTACAGGAATTTTACCGAAAAAATTTTAGTGTGGATCTTCTGGATAGTACATGTGCAGATATTTTGACCTCAATATGGATAATGCATCTCTTACAGAGAGAAGAAATACATTTGCGATCGGCAATTTTAGCTGCAAGATGAACTTTGTATGGAAACATATCAATGTAGATTTCTTACTATTAAAGATCAGATCGTATTGGACAAGATCATGTATGTATTTTATAAAATTATAAAACGTCTTAATTGAGAAATAAAATCCACACCGCATATTTTTTACATAGAAAAAGATTATTCGTAAAAATAATTGGTACTTACGTGAACTTGTAATAAAAAACGGTCGAAAACAAAAGAGTTATTAACTTCACTCGATATACCTGTATTTGTTACACCTACCTCGAAAACCCGTTATCCGTTAACGCACAAACAATAAGTAATTTCACAAAATTCGTCCTATACATATATATAGTTTTATAATCGTGCATGTATGTGAACGAGGTATTAAAGAATGTGCCTTATCAATTATTGTTCATTACGATGAAAAATTAAGGAAATAATAGAAATATAAGTATGCCGATTTTGACACAAATGTTACAGCAACAGTATGCACCTGATGGTTACGCATTTCCTTACAGGGTGTGACTGAATTCAAAATATTCCAAAACGAGGTAAATTATTTATTGAGTCTCGGTACAAACTTCACACGTATCCCGTCCTTACTGTGCAAGATCATTCCTGTCACCAATTCGATAGTATTTGGAGTATCCACTGGCAGTATCTCGAAATTCCTTAAGGTCGCTGAAAGTAACGCTTTCAACTCCAACAGTGCGAATTTTTGTCCTAAAACAAACAAATCCATTTACCACCTCGCCAGGACCTTTTAAGACACCATTTGGAATAAGCTCTGTTTAATAATAATAATAGTATATAAAATGCAATTACAGGACAATTAAGCCAAAAGTAACAGTCAAAATTGATTGATCTAGCAATCCTTACTGGATTGAGTGGATGCTAAGAAACAAAGTGGTCCATGCCCAAATACTAGATAAAAGCATCGCCATGAGGATCACTAAAAGATGCTCTTAAGAGGGAGTATTGTCACCACTGCTGTGAAGTCGTGGATGATCTCATCAAGTCTTTAAATGACAAAGGAATATGGACGCAGAGGTTTGCTGATGCTATTTACATAGTAGCTAAAGGCAAGTTTCCTAGCGTAGTGGCAGGTATCATGCGTAATGCACTGCGAATGGTGGAGAAGTGGTGCCTTTCACAAGGACTCTCAGTTAATCTACAAAAAAAAACAAAGTTGGTTGCTTTCACCAACATGAGGAAACTTAATGACCTAGGAGGCATTAGACTGTTTGGAGCAGGAAATACAATTAACCAAGGAAATAAAGTATCTGGGCGTTACTCTCTAGGAGGACCTATTGGAGCCTCGAGGGTTCTCAAATTTCTACTAGGCTTAATGGGAAAGATGCTGGACTTTATAGAGAACACCAAGCTGTTCGAGTGAAAGTAAGAGATTTAACAGGAACGGTACAATGAGCACCTAGCTAAAGTGCCTGGACTATAGGTGTCTACCCTAACTTAAAAAATCATTCGGATTATAATAGACATTAGTCGAAACATAAACGCTTCTGAAAAAGTTGGCAAATTCATCCAAAATATCAAAAATTCAACTGAGTGCGACGTCATCATAAAACATCCTGCCCGGTATCCTACTTTACTTTGTCAGAAACAACAACTTTCCAGGTCTTCAGAAATAAACTGGTCAAAAAGGAAATGAATTGAATGTTAGGAAAAAAATCAGAGTATTCTAAGATGTTCTCATCCCCTTTACCTACCAATGCAATTTCTTGGACCAGCACTGAACGGTAAGTAAGCAAAAGGATGCCTGTTCTTCACTTGTTCCGGTAAAAAGCGATCGGGAAGGAATTTTTCTGGTTCCGGATAGATATCTGGGTTCCTATGCAAATCGTACGTCCTTATCACCACTTGGCTTCCTGCAGGTAAGGTATAACCGTCATGAGTCCGTATTGTTTCACTGATTTCCCTCCCAAACATAGACACTGGTGGATATAGCCTTAGAGATTCCTTTATAACCATTTCCAGGTACCTCATGTTGTTTAGAAGGTTGAAAGTAACTTTCTCGTCTCTATTTGGCAGAAGTTCATGTAATTCCTTAACAACTTTATCCTAAAAAACGACATGCGATATGAAAAAAAGGCTTTCATAAATTCTTGTTGGATTCTGATTTTTCTAAACGACATGCCAAAAAACTTGCAACACCTCCAAGAAGGTCAGTCACAAAGCTGAAATCTTAACAAAACAACTGGTTGCATGTAAAAGGTTGCTGATAATCATCTGTTAGAGCTTCATACACGAACGTACCTGTACATCTCTATTGCACGCTAAAAGCATCAATGTGAATGCTAAGCAGGTGGCTGTGGTGTCATAGCCCTAGACAGTAAAAAATAATTTAATTCTATTCCAAAAAGAAAACTGTTTTACATGAACTTACTTCGAATATAAACGTATCTACTTCTTCTCTAACTCCATCTATATCAATTTCCTGGCGAAGATGAGCGGACAATAACATATCTAGCATTGCCAGATGTTTCTTTCCCTTGTAAACGGTGTCAGCTTCAACTTCCTCGTCGGCACTCAAAAAGGAAAGGCGTTCGGGGTCGAAATCCCGCTTGCGATTCTTAATTATGTTCAAGGAATTCTTGTGAAGCCACCACGCGGTCAGCAAACCTTGATAGAATTTTGGCGAGAAAATGTAGGGGATAGTGAAATAAAACCATGGGTTTATTAAACGATAAATGACTATGAGATCCATTCTGAAGAGGAAAATGTAAACATGTTATGCGTAATGAATCGAGATTGAAATATACTTATGTACGGATTGCCTGTACTCCTCAATTAAGGTTGGATCGACGTTGGCGCCCATTGCTGTTTCTGTGAAAAGAAAAATTCTGTGAAAAAAAAATATACATACAATAACGTATCAAGTTGCCACATGGATTAAATTGGCATCATTTTTTTTTGGAAACTACGTGGTAATTAGTCGGTTCTTTGAAAAAACATTTTCTGAAAAAGAAATATATTCCTCTGCCGGATTCGAACCTAGGGAACACGGATTACACATTAAAAAATTAAAAAATTAAAAAATTAAAAAATTAAAAAAAATAAAAAAATTAAAAAATTAAAAAATTAAAAAATAAAAAAAATAAAAAATTAAAAAATTAAAAAATTAAAAAATTAAAAAATTAAAAAATTAAAAAATTAAAAAATTAAAAAATTAAAAAATTAAAAAATTAAAAAATTAAAAAATTAAAAAATTAAAAAATTAAAAAATTAAAAAAATTAAAAAATTAAAAATTAAAAAATTAAAAAATTAAAAAATTAAAAATTAAATAAAAATTAAAAATTAAAAAATTAAAAAATTAAAAAATTAAAAAAATAAAAAATTAAAAAATTAAAAAATAAAAAATTAAAAAAATTAAAAAATTAAAAAATTAAAAAATTAAAAAATTAAAAAATAAAAAAATTAAAAAATAAAAAAAAAAAAAATAAAAAATTAAAAAATAAAAAAATTAAAAATTAAAAAATTAAAAATTAAAAATTAAAAAATTAAAAAAATTAAAAAATTAAAAAATTAAAAAATTAAAAATTAAAAAATTAAAAAATTAAAAAATTAAAAAATTAAAAAATTAAAAAATTAAAAAATTAAAAAAATTAAAAAATTAAAAAATTAAAAAAATTAAAAAATTAAATTAAAAAATTAAAAAATTAAAAATTAAAAAATTAAAAACATAAAAAATTAAAAAATTAAAAAATAAAAAATTAAAAATTAAAAAATTAAAAAATTAAAATAAATTAAAAATTAAAAAATTAAAAAATTAAAAAAAAAAAATTAAAAATTAAAAAATTAAAAATTAAAAAATTAAAAAATTAAAAAATTAAAAAATTAAAAAATTAAAAAATTAAAAAATTTAAAAATTAAAAAATTAAAAAATTAAAAAATTAAAAAATTAAAAAATTAAAAAATTAAAAAATTAAAAAATTAAAAAATTAAAAAATTAAAAAATTAAAAAATTAAAAAATTAAAAAATTAAAAAATTCACAAAAATTAAAAATTTAAAAAAAATTAAACATTTCAAAATTCGAAAATTTAAAAATTTAGACGGCAGTTTTCCTGCCGCTTTGAAGTATGAGTGTTTCTGAACGGAGGCGCAAAAAACATTTTTAATGCATCCTCTGCCCCCGGTGTTGTGGCAAAAACATAATTTTATCATTAAAAAAAAATTATTTCCCTCCCTCTCACCCCTTCCAATGTTTAAAAAAAAAAAGAACATTCTTAATACCGGTTGATATTAAAAAATTAGGTATTATTATTACCACAAATACTTAAGAAGGTGTACTTGGCAGCCAACGGAACCACATCGGTAACTTCTCCCAATGAATTGCCAATTTCTCGCACTAGAACGTCACTTTTCTCGATGAAAGTAGAGGTGAACCGCTTGAGTATATTAAAATGGAACGTTGGAGTTAACATTCTCCGTCTGGTATGCCACTTCTCATCTAAAAACGTTATTTTTTTTATATGTAAACAGTGGAAGAATACCAAAACCACCAACTAACCGCTACTCAATAGCAATCCCTCCTTCAGCCAAAACCTGAAGGTTTCGTATATGGCGTTCTTTTTCAAATTCTTCATACCGGATATGATAATCTGCAAATCAATGGCCGTATCTTGGAATTTTCAAATCGTAAAACCCACGAGATATTCTCACCTCGACATCTTCTGGAGAGCTTATTATGATGAGGTGGAAGATAAAGCTAGTTAGTTTATAAATCGGGCCGCATTCCCTGGTACATTGATTGAAAGTCTCGAATATTTTCTCTGTAATCAGTCGATTATAAATTATTAATATACAGCAAAATATACATTAGCAACTCAGAACATATGCACAGGAACATAATTAAAAATTAACTGTATGGTATTACCAGGTGGCTGCCGAAAGCTTAAAATATTTCCAATTATTGGCAAAGATTTTTTCGGGTAAGGAATGTCGGATATTGTCCACAAAAGCCAGTAGCATCTTATTGTCTTATAGACGCAGAATGATAGCAACGCACTTCCTAGCACAAACAACAGCATGTTTAATTATAAACGCACGTCCGATGGAGAGTGGAGCTTTATATAAAGAGTGCAGTAATTGTAAAAACAGAAATACTGATAACCCCTTTATTCAGCGATATTTTTTATGAGATTTCTCTATAATTCTGAAATTTAAAAATCAACTTTATCAAAGTGTTGTTCTACAGTTCTACACGCTTATTTTGTGATACAATGTGTGTACTACAAAGTTTCGCTTGTTTTGAAGGGATTCCTGAAGTTCAGACTTTTAGCATTCATAAATTGATAGTGCATTCTTATGGAGAATTTTCGTACCATGTATATTTGCATACTGATATTTGCGGAAAATATTCAATTCGACACCGCCCTCTTCTCTCTTTAAACTATTCTAGGCAACGTAATTTAAGTGTAGTAGTGGGGTCTTACGCAACAGCCACGTGCGCTCGGAAATAAATAGTGTTTTTTTAAGGTTCGGGTTTTTATCGGTCGAGACGATGAACCTGTCAATTTAATTGAGTGAAAAATATAGTGGACATGTTTTATAACTAGCAACTGATAACATTAATTGGCCACAGTGCTCCAAATCACAATGTTTTTACAAAAATTAATTCAATTGAAACTTGAATTAATTCCACTAATAAAATGTAATCGCTAACTTGAATTAAATCCACCGTACATTCTAAAGGTCTAGAGAATTGTTTGAGTAAATACAGTATCGTGCAAGTTATAAGTAGAGTCCGTTGCAATAGAGAATGGTACGTGACGTCACATGTGCAATAAACGAATATTGGTAGACGATATCTGGTTGCTAGGTAACAGACAGCGGCAGCCGGCAGCGGAGCGTAATTGACGACCAGGTTTTGGTGACGACATGTACCATTCTCTATTGCAACAGACTCTACATAACATACATACATATACATTTAAGACGAGTATTTATATAACGATGTGTATTACCCGTACGTAAAATGACGCACAGGTGTTGCAGGTAGTACTGTAAGTACCATAGCATCGTATGATTACTAGCTGACATCGTCAGGAACATGTCAGGAACCGTTATGTACTAAACTTCTTTTTTAGTTAACTTTTTTTTATGTACGCATAGATAACGACATTTACGGCCTTATATTTGACGCGTCGAAATATACGGCTTGTCTACCATTTAAAAAGCGAGATTAGTAATTTTACTCTGTGTGCAACAAGAAAAAAACACTAGTACAGTCCTTACACTGTTTCAAAAATACCTGTTCAATTTTTGGCTTAAATGAAAAAACAGCGTAACTATACCTTATTTTTTCCAGTCATTTTCTTTACCAATTTTATGACTGTGTGCAATTTATGGAATATATCTACTATAAATATTATATGGCATTCCGTCAATAACTGTTTTTAGCTGACAAGATATAGAAGTGCAAAGTAAATAATTTAGGCATAAGTGAATTTGAATAGACTTTTTAGACAATGGAAATAAATACGATAGCATAGGGATATAAATTACGTTACAGTAAAATCACTACTAAGTAATAACCAATAAGTAGTACCGCAGACAATCGTACCCTATATAAATGATTACTTACGAGTAAGTATTTTACCTGCTCGCATTATTGGGTAAGCTAAGGGATCAATCAGGGATTGTTAACAGAATACATTTTTCAAAGATTGCAAGATTCTTAGTGAGAAAATAACAAATTAATGTATTTCTGCTTTAGATAGCAGATCTATTCTATCTTTTCTATTTTATATATTCTTTAATTTACGTAAATTTTCTAGTATTTAATACAATTTGTTTATTCAGATTGAAGTTAATAAAATTTATTACTTATTAGTAATAATAATTTAGTGTGGACCTAACAAACAAAAGTTGTGAAAGTTTTAATTACATATTAAGTACAACAAATAGTTTAATGAATCTAAACCGATTGTAATTTAAAAATAATGGCGATTTTACATTTTTAAAATAGGTAAATATCCTGATATAGAAAAAGCCCAAACATCGCCCCAACTATTTAACAACTACTCTAATAATTCTGCCAGAAGCAAACCCTTGTTATAACATTACCCAATAAATGACCATTTGTGTTAGTTCTAAATTTAGGGATTCGCTTGAGCGCGGGCCACACTCAGTATTTATGATATTATTTAGTTTATTTAAGTTCTCATTTCGTGTTTATTTCGTTATAATACTGTACTATTTGCATTATTTCATTTTTCAATTACCTTGTGGTATTTTCTATGTTTACTATTACTCTTATTGTCCCTAGGTTACAATCCCTTTGTTCAGTTCGGACGTTTATTAAGAACCTTTGCTATTTTGTATTTATTTTAAGACTAAGGGACATGCAATATTGGTATGCCGACGTGTTCAGATCTCCAGAAATGTATATTACCCTAGATATATATTTGACCTTTGCCGTCAAATTGTTGTCTCCAATTGCATAGTTCCGAGCTATACCCTTCTTTACTTACATGCCATGTAACAGCGAACGTCCGACCGTGGGTGACAATTCCCAGCACTCTAAAGCTATAAATGTAACCTTTAAGGGAACTTGAAAATTAGAATCATTCTGTTGTCCGAACACTTCGTGTAATACCGCTGTTACATGTGTTAAACACACAAGTACAAAACCGTTTATTCGTCCTACGATTAAATCACATCTTTTGTCAAATTCACGCGTTGTGTTACATCTTATACATAATAAACGTAGATAAACTGAGGTGTGTGTTTATAACACCCTGTTTAGCATTTAATTTTTATATGCAGTAACAAACTCATTGGTAGCATATACACAGAGATTCAAAATGATTGTCAATTCCGCTCCTATAGATAGTAACAGGGTGTAGGTATGTGCCGTGTGTTTGTAATGAAGGTTTGAACTAAGTCAGTGTTGGAACATAAGAAAATAAACGGATCTGTCATAAATAAAGGAAAACGTAAGCTATATTTGAACTCGCATTATATAAACGACTATGGATTGGTGTTTTTGCTTGTAAAAATGAAATGTAATTAATTTAACTTTACTAAATTATGATTTTACGATTCAGTACTAACTGGTGTTTAACTAAATTTATTTATTACTTTAAATTATAACATACAATTAGTATAATTGTTAAGTGACAAAACTGCATCTCTCAGTTCTTCTATGGTATGCATGCGGTTTCTATAGATCCTATTTTTTAGATAGCCGAACATGGAGTAATCTAATGGGGTTAGATCAGGCGATCTTGGTGGCCATCTTTGTGTTCTAACGAACCTGTCAGCAAAAAACTGTTGAAGATATTGGCAGGTTTGTCGAGCAGTATGTGCTGGAGCATTATCGTGCTGAAAATAAACCTGCTTCAAGCTCATTTCTTGTAACTCTGCAATAAACAATTCCAACATCTGTTGGTAACATTGGCCTGTTACAGTTTCCTCGAAGAAATTGGCCCTATTATTCGTTGCCTTGACATAGCTAACCAAACTCCAACTTTTACGGGATGCAATTGCGTTTCTCGAAATTCGTGTGGATTTTCTGCAGACCAGATACAATAGTTTTTGTAAATTGATATAGTCTGTTAATAAAACCAGGCTTCATCCGAGAAAAAGATTTGTTTAGCAAGTCATCGTCCCTTAAAATTGTTATTAAACCAATGACAATAGTTCAATCGCCTATCGTGATATAATGGTAATAATTCCTGTACCGTAGAAACTTTATAGGGATGAAAATGTAATTTTCTTTTGACAGCTCATTGCGCTGAAGTGTATGATAAGCTATAAAATTATAAAATGTAATAAACTATTTCACTTAATGTTAATATTGATTTTTTACCTGTTTGTTGAGCTATTACAACAGATTAAATTCCCTTATTTTCTTTACAGATATCAGAAATACTATTGTTGGTGATATTAGATGTAAATATAAACGATTTGAAAAAATATATAGATAAATAATCGAGAGATACTACAACACGCACGCCAATGTCGCTAAATGTCGAGAAAATTCATTTAATGTATGAAATTTGTATGTAGCTAACTTTCGCTCCATTAAATTGGAATATAAGGTATAGATTAAATTTTTTCAACGGAAAACAGTTTTTGTCTTACGACAATCATTGTGAGCATCACATTGGTATATAACTTTTACTGACAGCGTTTCCCCCATCATCAATCCCCAACATTATTATTATCGACGGCTGCACCTTGTTGTGGGGCAATAGTAAATTCAACATGACCGCCTACACTTACTAAGAGATTACACCCGCTCGGAAACTAGCCGCCGACTTAATGTTGTACCCCCACCTCCGTCCCGCGTCAAATTGCATGATTTCTGGTTAGTAGAGACCCCTGCCGGTAATACCGCTACTGTTGTTACCCGGGATACCATCAATAATTCTATTATAGTTCGACGGTACATTACAGGACGCTACACAATGGACTTAATAGAGAATTATGGAAACCAAAGGCCCGTATCTATACGTGCA
The DNA here is from genome assembly GCA_004143645.1 of Protaetia brevitarsis. Classification (NCBI taxonomy): domain Eukaryota; kingdom Metazoa; phylum Arthropoda; class Insecta; order Coleoptera; family Scarabaeidae; genus Protaetia; species Protaetia brevitarsis. The sequence continues at coordinate 337,269 of RXPK01000161.1, read as the reverse complement.
AAAAAGTGGAGCAATCAAGCTTATAGCTTATTGAAATGCCCATTACCAACGTTCTGTTTTTGTAATCCCTTCTTCTGACCCGACACACGTCCGATATATATCGTTATATACAATTTTATTAGTAACTCGACAGAAAATCACATACCTTAACGTAGGCTGTATGTAACTTCCGTACTACATCAAATAAATTCCCCCACAAAATAATAATGCGTGTGTTGCTCTTCAATATATGTAAGTATTCAAGAACGAACGTTTATCAAGAAATTTCTCTATTACTAAGGGACACATTATATAGCGAATTGTATATTAACAGATTAGTATGTTTATAAATTCCAAAATAAATATCCCTCAATCCACTTTCCCTCTACTTAGATAATTGAACTTAATTAAGAAGAAAGCCACTACAAAACACTCATCGAATATTCATGTAAAGTTAATCACGCCTAATAATTTCCCTGATTCTTGCGTCCCATTTCGCATACAGATCCAGAACGATCGAGAGCGTTGCATTTTGTCCGTGCACGTTTCACTCGAAACGCAATCGTTCTACGCGGTAAGGTAAACAGTTCCCACGGCTACACCTATAGGCTTGGGCGCGCTCGCCAAGAGCGTTCATAAAATCTTATTCGTACCAAAGCTGTGCTGAAATCGCGTGTTGTGTAAGCCACCGCCAGAGATTAGAGAACTTAAGGGGCGCTACAAACATAAAAAATTTCGTTTCTGTCAAATAGGTGCGAGATTAACAAGCTTTTAAAATATAGATGGCGCGTCCTGTTTCAAAATTGTTTGGGCGAAAAATAATATATAAATTCGTATATTTGTGATGTAAACACATGGGATGTATCACGTGGTCAAGTCGAGTGGATTACGAGGTCGGGTGCTATTTTTAGTCATTTTGTGTATATGAGAGAGAAATTCCCTTTTTAGAGGGTAACTAGAGGAAAAAAGTTTTATTTTAGAGGGAATTATTACATGAAATAATTACTATTATTATTATTGAATCAATAGAAATTAAAAAAAAACTTTATTTTTATTGTTTCTTTTTGTATTTTGTTTTTTGTATCGGTACACTTATTTCAATTTATTAAAAAAAGTTGATAAATTTGTATTTACCGCCTAAAAAGTAGGAAATTTTCGTGTTGGCGCGACGCCAGGAATTGCCGATGAATGCAAGGCATATGAAGTTCGTATGTCATTTTTGAACATAAACAGATAAACATAACATAAACGAGCGTGAAATTGAATCAGAGTAAATTTTTTTTTTTGTAAGGAGAATGAGAGTGCTCGAAGACTTATCCATGCTTGCCTATTTACTAGATTATTTATTGGTTTAATAGAAAAAGCACTGTTGTAGGATATATTGATGAGAATCAACAGGTTGATGAGAATACGTGGCAAATGTCCATGTTGGTTATATTATCTCTGTTACCAAAATGAAATAATTCTGGGAAAAACTTGAAATGAGTCCAGCCGCTCTGAGGATCGCACTGTTGTGTAAGTTTAATCTAAAAGGCACTTATTGCGAGTACAAACGCATACTTTTTTTGTCAAAAATAATACATGGAAAGGTGAATTATTTCAACAAAATAAGTTAGTTGCGACAATTATTATTATAAGCTATTATTGCTAGAAAAGGTCAATCTTTTCGTGATATCGACGTGTTTGTGCAGTGGCATAACCTAAAAATCGCATCTTAAGAAAGAAGATGTGGTCTGCAAAGAAAAATATATATTCCATGTAAATCTGCAGTCATTCAAGATCCATATAGCCAATACTACGATCCTCAAAAAGGCTGAGCTCATCTCATATTTTTTCCCAATTTTATCTAGGATATTTTCGTCTGAGAAGATACAATTAATTTATTATCGCGAGGAATATTGTGCAAATGACAAATGCACAATGATTTTTTTAAATTCAATTTAGTACTTTGGAGAGACATGGTTTGTCGTAAGGGTGTAAATAAAATATTAGAGAATTAATTGCTGGAGGAGATGGAACACATAGACAGAGGAGATAACTGATAAAAAGGTGGTGGTGGAAAAAATTGAATGATGAGATGAATGAAAGATTCGATTATTGATGATCATTAAATAACTCAATTATTCCTTGCCCGTAATTAAGTACCTATTCTTGAATTTAGCAATTTCTGCATTATTATTCTTCTGACATGTATAACTACACTATTATTACTTTCTTTACTATAAAATATTTGTATATACGCAGTTTTATTTTTATTGTACAGTACAATTGAAGCTATGAAAAAAATAAATACTTCATAACGAATACCTTTCAATTGTGAGTGATTTTTATAAGAAATAATTTGGACTAACGCAGTGAATACATAACTGGAATGTAACAATTTATCTTTCAGTTTTTTTCCATTTATTTACAGAAATTTTCGGTATCATTGTTATTAATGAAAATGCAGTTAACATAGGCTATCGGCAAAGGAATCAATCTACATTTACAAAATTATTTTTTTAAAAATTCTGTGGCGCTATCTTCGAATAAAGTGCTACACTTCTATGATGGGCATGAAATCATAAATTTTATAGGATGGCCCACTGTTTTACAAAATGCCTTTTCCTAAGTTTCTCCCAAATGAGTGAATATTTTTCAATTTTTCTTACACATACATAATATACAAAACATAAGGATCATAATGACAATCTTCAACCGATTTTTTCTTTTTCGCCGTTATTCAATTACAGATCCTTTTGCTATTTCTTTATTATGATTAGTGTTAAATACAGATTTATTTCATAACTTAAACCATAATTAAATATTCTCATTTTTGAAGAAACTGAGGAAATTAAAAATGCAATGTCCCCACCACTTTTTGCCCACCCTTAATTGTTTGCTATGGAATACCAATTGACCTAAAAATTTAAAATGTTAATAGTCTCTTAATTTTAACTTGATCCAGGCTCTTGGCGATTACTAATTCTCAGATTACTGACGTCTGCTATAATAGTAGACGTGAAAATGGTCCATAACAATAGACTAATATGCTCAATAGACTGATAGTATAGAATTCATGTGCCTCCACAGGGTATGACATGAATTTTGAGATTTACTGTACATGCATATATAACAGTTCTACTCGACACCAGAAGTGGATACAGGATATGTGGACTAAATATAAATGTAGAGATCTAGGAACTAAATCATGCTACTAAAATTATACATTCCTTGCTAGAGCCGCCAGATGGTGCACAGTGCATAGAAAGAAATCAATATCATGTTACTTTGCAAACTATGAATGTAAACACGAAACTGTAAACTAATGTATGATAATATTTAAACACATGTATCCATTAAAATACTATATCTGTAGATATGTAAATCACTATTTCCATAACTAAAGTGGAGCTCGTTAACATAGTGAACTACTAAAATGAATTCCACAGAAATATAAGCAGCACTCTACCTAATTATAAATCGTATCTCAACACCAGGCACAAAGTTTGCGCTAACAGCGGCAGATTCACACTAGCTTTGATACAAATTAATCTCTGTTGTGTCTAAAAATTCGAGTTTTTTTTTAAATGTGTACGTGATATTTCAATTCCTTATCGGTGCATAGTGAAAAATTGCTAAAAATAAAGAAACTATGAGTTGCTTTCATTTATGGGTGCTATTAGCTTTTAGTTTTATAACATCATTTAATACAGTGTGTTTCGCAAATGATGTACCAAAGCCGCATATAGTGTTTATAATGGCAGACGATTTGGTAAGTAAGTTTAGATTGCTTTATCTTTTGACCTCTTGAACGTTCTGTGTCGCATACCGCAAGAACTAACTCAACTTAGAACAGATGAACAAAAGCGTGCGCTACATACATACACCACGGTACAAATAATACGGTATGCTCGTTTTGAATCTCAAATTCGTCAAGGCCGGTCAGATGACGTCATTAAGGAGCGTATCGAAAACAATAAAGTACATGTATGGTAAATAGCAAAATGCTAAAATCCAAATTATTCACAACCACCAATTAATGTAATTCAGATGTAGCTTTGCTTTAAAAAAGTCCGTTTTAAGTTGAAATTTACTTTATCTATCTTGTCGCCATCTAGTAGCGCTCGTGTTTATTTCTACAATTGTAGCGAATTTCGTGTGCGTTTACAAAGTGTTTTCGTGGTTTTTCTAGAAAATTGAATCGTGAAAACGCTTCTAAAATATTGTTCCGTAACCCCGTCCGGATTTTCTAAACTTACCTTTCGCATTAATAAAACCCTCACGGTCGAAATCAATTTTAATATAATAATGATTATATATGTGGCGCCATTTATGCTCCTATGTGACGTAACTTCCATGTGCACGTAAGCATAACGTATTATTTGTACCGTGACATACACGTGTGACAACGTTCTGTTTACAGGGGTTTATATAGTTGAAATGACTCGTGCGGTAGATTCGTAGTCCCTAAGGCTAATTTGGATGGCTATTTTTTCTTAATAGAAGTTTATAATCATCCACCATGCATAACCTATAGTAGCACAACAATAATTCATCACAATTTTAAAAATTTTTTTTTTTTTATTTTTGGGTTGTCATGTTTGCTTTATCTTAAATGTTTTCCATTCCTCTAATAGTTGACCTAACTTATCAAATTCTCTGTACAACCGACTGTATTTGTATAACACTACATAAATAGCTAACAGCCATCTATATCCAATCACCTAACTATCACTGATACCTCTCAACATGTGAACTGCGGACGCTATCATGCTGTGGCCGTGGCAGAAGCAAAAAAATATTGATGGTGGTGGCAGCTTTACGCAGCAAATTAAAAATGATGTAACAATTTAACTACTTATACAAGGTGTACCAGATATAGAGGTAAATATAATAATATGTAGCAGCTGTAATCATATACAATCAAAAAGTCTTAATGCACAGGGGGTCTATCTGTAAGCATTAACGAGAAAAAAAATATTTTGTAAATGCCGTGGGCTAGAGCCATACCTGTGCCCAACCTAAATGTTGTCCCGAGTATACCCCCACATACCACTATCATTCAGCCATTACCGCTGTTAGTTTTGTGTGGATCGCCGCTTGGAGTGCAAACCACTTCGAACATTTTATTTAAATTCTTCCAGTCTCGAAAAAAACGATCCTTTTCAGGACCATCATGATTTCATACAAAGAAAATAGAAGCTTGATGCATCGGCAAAAGCGCGGGAATGTATAGATTCATTTTCGCGCGATATCATAGTAAAAAGGCGTGTTTGCAAATTGTCTATATCTACATTTATTTCTGTGTAATTCGATTCAATTCATTTTGCGTTATATGATTAAATAAATCCAAAAGAAATAACTCAGATTCATGTGGTACCGTTTATTAACAACTAACTCTCGATTCTACAAGGCAAAAGAAAAATATTTACGTTTTTTGTAACTACTGAAGTCGCATATCCGGTGAAACTCGAACGCCTCATCAGGATATTAAAAATAATACTTTGTAGACTTACGTAGAATGCTCTTAACAAAAAAGAAATGTTTATATTACAAAAAGAAGAAATTTAGAATGCCTGAGTTTTGCTATTTTTACAAGGGCCTTTATTTATTCAGAATGACGTTAAATGAACTTATTGGCTTACCATTACGAATAGTACTAAATGAGTGCAATGTATTTATATATAATACCATGTTTAGCGGGTGCTTAACATGATGTTTGCTGCATCAGGCCCGGACTAAAGAATTTTGGCTCTAAATTTTACTTTTTTTATTCTTTAATGATAAAACCGGTTTCGGTGGGTTTTGTGCGCTTATATGTCGTGTAGTTAACACCCCTGTCTAAACCACCACCCCAAAATATACCAGGCTGTTAACTACAACGACATATTAAGCACAAACCCCACCGAAAACGGCATTTCATCATTAAAGAATAAAAAATAGTAAAATTTAGAAGCAAAAAATTCTTTAGTCCGGGCCTGATGCAAGCAAACATAATGTTAAGCACCCGCTAAACATGGTTATTATATAAATCACATTGCACTCATTTAGTATCTATTCTTAATGGTAATGCCGTAAGTTCAATTCAACGTCATTCTGAATAAATAAAGGCCCTTGTAAAATATAACAAAACTGAGGCACTTTTAAATTTCTTCTTTTTAATAAAATAAACATTTCTTTTTTGTTAAGAGCATTCTACGTAAGTCTACAAAGAATTATTTTTAATATCCTGATCAGACGTTTGAGTTTCACCGGATATGCGACTTCAGTAGTTACGAAAAACGTAAATATTTTTCTTTTGCTTTGTCGAATCGAGAGCTAGTTGTTAATAAACGGTACTGCATGAATCTGAGTTATTTCCTTTGGATTTATTTAATCATGTAACGCAAAATGAATTGAATCGAATTACACGAAAATATAATGTAGATACAGAAAATTTGTAAACACGCCTTTTTACTATGATATCGCGGCGAAAAATGAAGTCTATACATTCCCGCGCTTTTGCCGATGCATTCAAGCTTCGATTTTCTTTATATGAAATCATGATAGTCCTGAAAAGGATGGTTTTTTCGAGACGGGAAGAATTTAAATAAAATGTTCGAAGTGTCTTGCACTCCAAGCGGCGATCCATACAAAACTAACAGCGGTAATGGCTGAATGATAGTGGTATGTGGGGGTTATACTCGGGACAGCATTTAGGTTGGGCACAGGTGCGGCTCTAGCCCACGGCATTTAATAAAATATTTTTTTTCTCGTTAATGCTTACAGATAGACCCCCTGTGCATAAAGACTTTTTGATTGTATAATCCATTACGCTGCTACATATTATTATATTTACCTCTATATCTGATACACCCTGTATAGATAAAATGAAACCCCTTTTGTTATATTTTCTTGATGAACTAAAATCACAATAATCGTTCAGCAAACACAATATTATAACAAAAAATATTCCAAACTGTGGTACTGGTAATGCTGTAACTTCTCCTAGACCCCTCACCAAACTGCACTAACTGGACATACGTTTCGATAGCAAAAGCTAATCATCATCAGCAGCTACACTGAACTAAGTCACTGAGTGTATCATCTGCTGATGATAGCTTTGCTATCGAAACGTACGTCCAGTTTAGTGCAGTTTGTGGTGAGGGGTCTAGGAGAAGTTTACAGAAACACAATATTCTACTTAATCCCACTTATGAATCACCCTGTACATCACCCACACAGAATTTTCGCGTTTCAGGGCTTCAACGATGTCGGATTCCACGGATCGTCTCAAATCCCCACCCCCAATATAGACGCCTTAGCGTATTCCGGGGTCATATTGAACAATTACTACGTGGCGCCGATATGCACGCCATCTAGGAGCGCCCTGATGACAGGAAGGCACCCCATTCACACCGGAATGCAGCATACGGTACTGTACGCCGCCGAACCGCGAGGTCTTCCCCTGTCGGAGAAGTTACTGCCAGAGTATTTGAGGAAATGGCAGGATATACAACCAGGATCGTGGGAAAGTGGCATTTGGGTTCGTGGAAATTGACTTACACGCCGATTTTGCGCGGATTCGATTCGCATTTAGGTAAGTGTGAATCAAATGTTGTGTGGGTCAGGCGGAATAGCACAAGTAAACATAGTGATACCGCTTTTAGCGTAAGATGGAATGCAGTGCGATAGGATTAAGAGTCACTTGCTGAAATCAATCTTTAACTATGTTGAAATAACCTAAAAAGTTCGATATCACAACAATAATAAAACGTATGCAATTAAAGCGGGTACCTACTATAATTACAGGTAACGAATTAAAGAGGATTATTATTAAGGGGTAAAAATAATGCGAATATTATTACCGTTGAAATTCAGAATTCTGGAGGACTAAAATTCATTGTATCTACCCGACCACATTCACAATCCGAATCATTAACCCTCCCAACTCCACATAAAATATACAGGGTATTCCACGTAACTGGTTCATTAAAAGTTTATGATGTTCTATTATTCACTTATATTGAGATTGGGCACCAGTATCTGTTCGATTGGAACTATAAATGTAAAATACCTTAACCAAAATATCACTTCCGGTTGACCGGAAATGGATGTCAACTTTCTTATTTTAAAACAATGAATATAATTTTTTATTCATTTTGGATTCTACAACTATAAATACGTCAGTTTTCATTAGCTATTCCTATAGCTACATGTTGCCGTTTTTCAGTTATTTAAGTTTTTCTTTTTTTATTAGTCGTAATCATTGCATCATTGAGAAATTAATATCTCGGTTAATACTGCAAGTAGAAGACTTCAAATTCTGTGTTATGAATGTAGATATTACTCTAAGAAACGGTAAGCACATTTTTACATTCTAACACACAGGGTGTTCAAATGAGGAACACAAAGTGACATGATTTACAAATGCAGAAAATCATTTTTTTTAAATAGAAAACCTGTATTTTAGTTCGGAATTAGGAAGTAAATATCATCCCCTATCGCTTTATATGAGCGACCCAGTGAGTAGTGTGTGAGTAGAAACCACATGCATACCATAGAAGAACTGAGAGATGCAGTTTTGTCACTTAATCATTATACTAATTGTATGTATAATTAAACAATAAATAAATTTAGTTAAACACCAGTTAAGTACTGAATTATAAAAATCATAATTTAGTAAAGTTAATTAAGTTACATTTCATTTTTTACAAGCAAGAAACACCAATTCCATAGTCGTTTATATAATGCGAGTTCAAATATAGGTTACGTTTTCCTTATTTTATGACAGATCCGTTTACTTTCTATATTCCAACACTGACTTAGTTCAAACCTTCATTACAAACACGCGGCATATACCTACACCCTGTTACTATCTATAGGAGCGGAATTGACAATCATTTTGAATCTCTGTGTATATATCTTAAAAATCAATTTTGAGTGGTTAAATATTTCGTTCAATCCAGCATAAATAAATTAGACCTTTTATTTACATGCAACTGCAAATATTTAGGTTTTTGGACTGGTCATCACGATTATAACGATCACACAGCAATGGAAGAACCCAGTTGGGGTCTAGACATGCGCAGAAACACCGAAGTCGGCATGGGACCTCCACGGCCAATACTCCACCGACATCTTCACAAACGAAGCGGTCAGATTGATCAGCACCCACAACCAATCCAAACCCCTATTCCTGTACCTAGCGCACGCCGCTGTGCATTCCGGAAATCCTTACAATCCCCTACCTGTCCCAGACGACGTCGCAGCGACATTTACAGAAATCCCAGACTACAATAGGAAGCGATTCGCGGGTAACTAAGTCCTTCAACACGCCATCGGCATTCGACTATTCGAAATTTTAAAATTCCTAGGAATGTTAACCAAATTAGACGAGAGCGTCGGCAAGGTTGTAGATGCTTTGGAAAAGGCTGGAATGCTTCAAAATAGTGTCATCGTCTTCTCGACAGACAACGGAGGCCCAGCTGCTGGATTCAACCTGAACGCGGCTTCGAATTGGCCGCTTAGGGGTGTGAAAAACACTTTATGGGAGGGTGGGGTTAGAGGAGCTGGATTGGTGTGGAGCCCTTTGATAAACAAGTCGAAAAGGTGGGTAAACAGTTCATGCACATCACGGATTGGCTGCCTACATTGTTACGGGCCAGTGGTGAAACAGAGTAAGTTTAGGTCTTTGAATAAGGGATTATTTTCATAAAGTGTTTTCTAGTATGCCTTCAAATTTAGATGGATTCGATTTGTGGTCGGAGATATGTAACGATTTACCCTCCAAAAGGTCTGAAGTTTTGCACAATATCGATGATATATACGGCAACGCTGCATTAACATACGAGAATTGGAAAGTCTTGAAAGGTAATCACTAAAGTGGTCAAGACGTGTCTGCTTACAGGGGCCACACTCGCCTCGCGCTATGCAGAACGTTTAGCCATAGTATGTATATCTTCAAGGCAGTAAAATCACTCCCTCCAATTCGTTTTGTCTAGTATCTAGTATCAGTGTTAGTCGAGTCTTGATGCGAGATAGTACAAGTCTCCGTAATACAATGTCGGGCGTAGAAAACTATCATTATTTCATAATGTAGAAAAGTATATTGGTAACTTTCAGGATCTACATCATAGGTTCCCAACCTTTTATGGACTACCACCCCCTTTACAAGAATATAGTGGCAAGTTTAGGAAATATGAAACGAATCCGTTGATGACATGATATGTCAAAAGTTATTTAAAAAAGATACCCAGAATTCAATTTTGTATATGTATTTTAAAAAAATGAAAATCAAAATTGTTTTCAAATATCTTTTAAATAAGTTTTCATATTTCCATTTTTTTTTTTCACCATTGGTAACTAAATTAAAGTAGAATATCTAAATTTGCTCGATACTGAAACAATTTTGAAACCACGTTTGTACAGGCTGGTTCCTTACAGTATCGCCGACACAAAAATAATATGTTTGCATTACAAATCACATTGAGATGGAAAATTTAAACTTGACCATCATCCCGTCATCCCCTGACCATCTCCAAACCTCTTATGGGAACACTTTCAAACGAAATATCAAAATTTGACTTCATCCAGCTATAACCTCTGATATAATCATCTATAAACATTAAACAGGCACTACCTACAACGGTGATTGGGACTACTGGTACGGCCCTTCTGGTCGAAAAGGCTACTACAACTTCACAGCCGTTACATCGTCTTTAGCAGGTAAAGCCCTTCCATGCATAACATGTCCACAACTGTAGAAGAAATGACCGCACTCCAACGACAAGCTGAAGTCACTTGCCCACCAATCCAGCAGATACCATGCGAGCCTTTGAAGGAAGCTTGCCTCTTTGACCTCGAGGAAGATCCGTGTGAAGTACGAAACTTGGCAACAACGTAAGCAAATCGTTCGTTTATCAGAAATGTTTGGAGAGGAAGGTAGAAATTGCTTGCAGGTATCCAGGCATTTTAAATAAGCTTTTGAATATATTGGACGAATGGAATTCTACGGCAGTCCCTCCTGGTAATTTACCTATCGATCTTAGGGGGAATCCCAAATATTGGGAGTATACTTGGACGAATTTTGGGGATTTTTTCAGTGAGACTAGTGTTAGTATAGTCTAGTGTTTGAAGGTGGAAAAATAAGGCTGATTTATTAGTATTTAATGTTAATTTGTTTTCATCGTTTTCATGTAAAGTGTTGAGGCATGGCAGGCTTTTGTTACTTTAAAAAAACAAATAAAATTATTATTTATATCTTCTAGCTTTTTACTAATATCCCAAATTTATTTGTAGTCAGCGTTTTCAAATCGAAACAACTTTAATATGTTTAACTTTGGGGCATGCAGATGATATTGTCATTCTAACCTAAAGTAAACTCAATAGCATAGTGTGGCATAAAACGCAGAGCACTCTGCAAGTTCTACAAGCATGGATCAAGGAGAAAAATCTAAATATCAGTCCCTTCGAAGGGACCACAATAACATTCACGAAAATAGAGGAACCTAGATGATCTTGCACTCCTAAAACTTCGAAGTGAAGAAATAAAATTGTCAGAGCTAGTAAAATATGTAGTTTGGTGTCATCTTTGATCCAAACTTACTTGGAATCGACAGGTAAAAGGTATGAAGCAACACTCATATTGGCTAAAAGAGCCCATGTAAATACATGGGAGGTTAACACCTAATATCATGGGATAACTGGACATACACTACGCTAGTCAGACTATGATATAGTTCATTTACTATAACAGTGAGCCAATTTGCTATGACGTCACGACCGTGTTGCAAATTTTCTGTTCGTCAAAACGTAAACAAACCGTTAGGTTATTTAACTGTCAAACACTTTTGACAGGTGAATAAACAAACCCTTAAAACAACATTTACCGTTAATATTAGTGATAATTCTTTTTGAAAATCAGGATTAAAACCATGTTAATCATGATAACAATGGAAAAAATAACAAAAAAGTACAAGTGAGTACAATAAAATTTAATCCGGACCATTATCGCTTAAAGTATTCACAGTAACGATTAGTATGCAAGTTTCTTCTCTATCGAAACCAATTTCTCTGATTTACTACTTCTGAATTTCGTTTCCAATATGTTGTACACCAAGTACGTCAAATTTCCAGACTAATTTAATTCAATCCGCTTTATACAATTGTTGCATCTCCGATTGCATATTTCATCCATCGTTTCGTAACAAACTTCCTTTTATTTGAGAACAAATAATATCTACCACAACAATGTGTTTCAACCGTAGAAAATGCCTTTTTCTTTAAGAGCACTGTTCAAAATGTTTAATGCGTTATGTTAGTCTGAAAAATGTATGTGAAAGAACCACTTCTGTAAACAATATTTGTATATACTCACTGTTTTCGTACATGTCATAAATTGTGTTTCCAATAGCACATTGACAATGAGTAGAATAATCAATCTTTACAGCATTTATTTCGTATACATTTTCGTTTTGGGTTAGTGGATGTAATTCCTTGTTTACTCATGGATGAAATTTTGCTTATGTTTGCAACATGAATGTTTAGAACACTCGTTACTCTCTAAAAACGAAATACTGTAAAGAATATGACACTAAAAATACCTATATGGATTTTATACTCCTCGCACGAAAGTTAACGGGAGTAATGGCCCGTTGTTCTCGCGTTCTGCGTCGAAATATACGATTAACGAAACTATTAACTCCTTCGATTGTTAACACAATGCTTTCGATATGGCTTAGTTGTAATAACTACTTAAATATATATACCAAGTATAAACGCAAATTCTCACACTTTACTGCAAATGCAGAATATAACCCTTTGACAGTTGACAGCAATAATGAAATTGGTGGAAATACATTGGGAAGATGTGACAAGTATGCAATTTAAAAAGCAGTAGGCACCAACATAGTATCTTTAATTGAACATGAATAAGTTGTATGTTAGTTGGTTATTTTAATAATATGATATTGCGTGGCCCGAATTTGCAAGTAATGACGTACCTCGTCTGTTATGGTAAATGAACTATAGCATCAGCTCATGTAGCAGAAAACTGCTATAATTTGCGTATTGAAGAGTAACAGGAGCAATGAAGAACACTCTTGCAGCAGTAATGGAATGCCTTCTAGACCTCCCTCCTCTCCATACGATGATAATGGGGGTGGCAAGAATGAGCCATCTCAGATTGTAAGAACTACCAAGTGATAGATATGCATGATTGGGACACAATAATATTATCCATCACGTGGAAGGCAACCTTTTGGAATGAGATCAGACAAAATGATTCTGACATATTCTTTTAACAGAAATTTCTCTGTTCCAAAAGTATATTCGGTTTGCATCTTTTAATGGTGTTTCGTATTACGTTGTTTTGATCTTTGTAGCATTTTTGGATCGGCTCCTACAATCTATCACCTCATCTATTCATGCACAGTATGAAGGCGTTAATAGTGGTTAGGTTTAAAAAAGCCAGAAAATGCAATGCAATCATTTTTTGGACTTTCTGTTTCATAAAAACTTGAACTTATCAAGTTTAGAAAACAGATAACAGATCTTCTTTAGTTCCATCTATTCGCTTCCTGCTCACACATACTTCATCTGTAGAATTATGGAAATCATTTAGAAATAGTACTGGTTTCCTGTCATACCTTTTAGCAGTTATTGCACCGCCTCTATTAATTTTCCTTGTCATTTCCTTCATCTATCAATTTTTTGACAAAAACAGTTGTAACTCACAAACACCAAAAGCTTTGATAACACTGTCCAAGACAATTTTTTTTTCTCCTACACCATTACGTGTACTTATGTCGTTTTTCATGCTGATTCTGAAACTAATTTTATATTTGCTTGATCACGTCAGGATTTTGAGAAATTATTTTAAATAGCTTTTTCAAAAAGTACATTAAATTTTACAGACTTTCAAAAACTTGTCTTTTAAATAAGAAAGATATTACAAGATATATTGTACTGCCGAGCATTGAGTGGACATGTCTGAACATGTCCTTGCCTGTTTCCTACGTCACAACATTCGAACCACTCCCCATTTGTACTCTGGAGCCAATGAAATTAGGAATTTGTAGATTTCTGGCTGTGTGGGTATATAAGGAACTATTCAATTTACTTCTCAATAACATTTGTACCAAAACCTGACGTTCCAGAATAAATTTATTTTTATTGTTATCATGACTGTAAGAGAAACTAAAACTGTACATAGCAAAATATAAAAATTAAAATTTGTTGCCTAGTGTAATCTGTGGAACGTGATAAGAAATCTTTAATAATACAAAAATTATTTATAAGGTAATCTCAAAATATGAAATTGCTTTATGCTAAGCCCGAGCATTAATAATAATAATAGATGGCGCAGTTTGCTACACCTACTATACTAAAATCGACGATTCGAATCTTAGCACTTCAAAAACTGTTGGATGTTTATTTCTCCTATTGTAAGAACCCACTTGGCAAAATAACATGACTATAACGTCGTCTAATGTTATCTTGTAACGCGAAATGTTACAAAAATATATACAATGTACCACATGCAGTAACATTTCCACGACTGTTTAATGTCCACCTAAGCGATGTTACGAAACAATATTTCCCGGTAATGTTAATACGAGGTCTTCGAGTAACATTACTTTAACATGACGATTAATGTTGAAGGATAGCTCTTCCGTAACATTTCTCATATGTTAAAGAGAAATATTGATACAGTGTGGCAATTTAATTGTTTCTATAAATATTCTACACTAATGTTTCTATTAGGATCTTTTATTTACTCCAAAAGTTCTTGCTGCATTATACAAGAAACATGATGTTCAGGTTTATCGAGAGGTTATATTAATTAATATAAAACAGAATCTCAATTAGTCTTATTGAAATTGAATGTTAATATTATAATTTCATGTTACCCTCGATTAGATCGGGCCCTCTGTTATATACGAATTTATCTTCACTTAATAAAATACAATATTAACATTAAACATTAATGCAGAAAAATATAATTATCAGACATTTTTATAATATACATTATAAGTCTTTTTTTTATAGTATTTTTGCAGATCATTAAAACGGTCAATCATATATCACATAGTTCTATGTAAAAACTAAATAGTAATACTATGAATAATATTATAAATAGCTATTTAAGTAAACGAAATACATTAATAAATACTTTAAAAAGTAAATGCTGCTTACAGAAGACAATAAAGGCATTTATTGATTAAAAAAAAGTACCTTAAATTCCATTTTAATAAACTTCAGTATTGGAAACAGATTATGAGGCACATAAATTAACATGAAAAGAATCTAAACAAAAACTCACAACACATAAGAAAAACGCCCCGATACATTTTATCCTTTGAACATTTTGCTGTTTTTCTAATCAATCTTTGTTTTGCATAACGAAACCATTCCATGACAGTTATTTCGTATTCTGTATCTGTGAGTACAATATTTCTTCTTAATTCTCGCTCTGAAATTAAAAAAAAAAGACACCGTCAAAAATAGAGATCAGAAAAACTATTTTATTTATATGAAAATTGAGGATAAGCTGATTTATATATAACACTGTTTATAATTATTGTAAAATTTGTATTTGATCAAGAATTACTATCAATTCTAAGAATGACATTACGTGACATTGTTCATTCTTATAGCACAACAGGTAGATTTTACTATAACATATATAGATTATGATATACCTAAATACATATCTGTCTTAAAGATCTTCGATGAATTTGAAAGGATCGACTACCTACTTTAGCATTATAAATAAAACTTACCCTGATAATGTTTGATTTCATTATTGACGGGAATTTTTTCATCAAATCCAATTGCGACGCACAATCTAAGATGGTCTTATCCACGCCCTGTCCAGTCACGATTACCGTAATATTGTGAAAGAGGGGTTCACAGGTTTCACGCCAACTCGTGTATGCGCGGTACGAAAAAAACTTGTAATAGCGAGCGATACTAACTTTTACAAGTGCGCAGTGCGCAACCACAACCCCACTAACATGATTATTATAGGCTACAAAAAATGTTAAAAAAATTGATCACCATTATTTACTTTATAGAGAAAATTTGCTCCATTAGTTTTGTGTTTTCAAAATTCTAAATTTGCAGAAAAATCATTTACGTACCTATCTTACACTTTATAAAATGTAATATGTTTAATGTTACAAGCGTAAATGTTGTAACATTCCTTGTAATGATTCACCTTGTAAATATGGCAATGTTACAACTAAATATTACCTCAACATTTCTGACAACAAAGGTGTTGTTTTTGCAACATTGTTTTAAAATATTTTTTCTTGATTACATTGAAATGTTACTGTAATGGCCTGCAATATTTCTATCATTATTTAATGTTGCTGCAAAATTTCAGTAACATGTTTTTGTTTAACATCGCTGTCTAGTAAATAAAGTAATGTTACTGGGATATCTGCACCATTACTTGCCAAGTGGGAATGAATTTTAATCTGTGATAAAACAAAAATCACTGACAAAAGATCATAGAGTTATGACGCATTCTCCAAATATGTGAGTTAATGTGGTTTCAATACAAAATCGTTATTGCGCAAAACATACACAAAGGCAGAATATGTATATAATAAAAAATATTCTGACGTTGATAATCGTCTGTTTATTTATTCTTTCTGGGTATACCGTCATCGTTTTCCAAGATCGGACAAGTAAAAACTGGAAGAATACAAAAATAAGAGACAAGGATATACAAACAGATGTATTTCACATATAAAAAAATTCAATAAATTACAATAACAATTTTAAATCACTTAAACAATTTAACTTAAATAAATACTTCACATAAATAAATAAATAAATATACATAGGAATCATATTTTAATTACTAATTTAAAATACTGTTTATTTACACGTTTAAACTATATAATATCAAGTCTTCGAAAAGGTTTGAGTCTATCACTGCCTGCAGCTAAAAAAATTAATATTTTCGTCAGTTAAGTTTTGAACCGGCTACCCGTTAAAACACACCTAAAAACAATTACGTTCGAGCATGCATCGCAATGAGAAAAAAACGTCCATTCCTGTTATACTGTGTGATCAAATTGACTTAAATTTTGACGTTTCAATTCTGTCAAATAGTGTTGCGATGAACGTGGTTTCATTCGAGTTATGAGTAAATATTGCAGTGCGAAGGCACATAACGAATGAAACAAAGGCTCAAGGTTACTTTCACGATATGAATCGATATATTTCATGAAAGGCAGGATTTTATAAGTTACAATGTAGTTTTTGGACAATTACGTTATTGATCAAATAAATAGTAAATTGTTTACATACAAACAGGTTGCTACACGTTTATTCTCGTAAAGGCAATACACAAGTCCTTCATTCACGCAATGAGTGAAGTAGACTGCTTGAAGTTGCATTATGAAGCGGACGATCTACCGTGAATGATGATGAAAGTTTCATTCCCCCAACACTACTGTCAAATATTTACAGTTATGTCATCAATATTTCGATTCATTGCATTTTATTTAATCACACCGTATATTGCACAAATGAAACTAAAAATGATTTCTTGTGAAACGGATGAATGAAACGTTACCTGCAAGATTTTAGGTCAAAAATCGAACCTGTTGTGCATATCTTGTGACATTCACAGCGTGATTTTGCTGGGTTCCATTTCTGAATGGGTTTACACTTAGGAACCGTGTTTTGCGGCGACTGAAAATGAAATAATACACTTTCAAAGGAGATAATAGAAACAAATAATGTAAATTATAGGTTATAGTAAACTTCAATCTAACGAGATCGATGGTTTATTAAAACAATGTAGTTTTGAAGTATACCATGTGATTCAAAATGATTGCCGTAAGAAAAAAAAAAATTCCGGAAAAATTTATCTATACTTATTACCAATTTAATGAGCGAAGTTAGCTACATACAATTTTCATTACATAAATCTTATATTACATAATATCACCACAATAGTATTTCTGAATACGGTAAGAAAATAAGGAATTTATCTGTGGTAATAGCTCAACAAACAGGTAAAAAAACCAATATTAACATTAAGTGAAATAGTTTATTATAGTTTATTACATTTTATAATTTTATAGGTTTATCATACACTTCAGCGCAATGAGCTGTCAAAAGAAAGTTACATTTTCATCCCTATAAAGTTTCTACGGTACAGGAATTATTATCATTAGATCACGATAGGCGATTGGAATATTGTCATTGGTTTAATAACAATTTAAGGGACGATGACTTGCTAAACAAATCATTTTTCTCGATGAGCCTGGTTTATCTAACAGACTATATCAATTTACAAAATATTATGTATCTGGTCTGCAGAAAATCTACACGAATTTCGAGAAACGCAATTGCATCCCGTAAAAGTTGGGGTTGGTTAGCTATGTCCAGGCAACGGAATAATAGGCCAATTTCTTTGAGGAAATGTAACAGCCCAACGTTACCAACACATGTTGGAATTGTTTATTGCAGAGTTACAAGAAAATGAGCTTGAAGCAGGTTATTTTCAGCACGATAATGCTCCAGCACATACTACTCGACAAACCGCAATATCTTCAACAGTTTTTGCTGACAGGTTCGTTAGAGCACAAGAATGGCCACCAAGATCGCCTGATCTAACCCATCAGATTACTTCGTGTTCGGCTATCTTAAAAATAGGATCTATAGAACCGCATGCATACCATAGAAGAACTGAGAGATGCAGTTCTGTCACTTAATAATTATACTAATTGTATGTTTATAATTTAAAGTAATAAATAAATTTAGTTAAACACCAGTTAGTACTGAATTGTAAAATCATAATTTAGTAAAGTTAAATTAATTACATTTCATTTTTACAAGCAGAAACTCCAATCCATAGTCGTTTATATAGTGTGAGTTCAAATAAAGGTTACGTTTTCCTTATTTATGACAGATCCGTTTACTTTCTTATGTTCCAACACTGACTTAGTTCAAACCTTCGTTACAAACACGCGGCATATACTTACACCCTGTTACTATCTATAGGAGCGGAATTGACAATCATTTTGAATCTGTGTATAGTATATTCATTAAAACCCATTAATGGTCAAAATATCAGAAATGAACCATTAACAGAACATTACTTACTAAAAATAATTGTATATTAGGTGCTTTCCATTTACCGTGTGGCTCAGCTCACATCAGTTTTGTACGTTAAACTACGAATTACTTACTACGAATGACGTAACCTAACGACAAAATGAGTTTGACGTGAGCAGTTTTTTAATTCATGGATAGGTATATCGGATTACGATGTGTTGCTGTTTATGTACTAATTAGGTAGTAGGTACCCATGAATAAAAGAATAAGGCCTTATGTAACGTGTTTTTGTTAGGCAATGAATTATTTCTTATCAATAATAAATAATTTAAAGCTGGTTTTGCACTTGTCAATATTTTCATCAATTTCTAGACTTTAAAATTGATCAATTTGTAGTTCTTGAAACTAGGAACTTGTTGCCGTTTTATACTTGTCAATAAATATTAGGATCTTCATAGAGATCAATATCTATTTCTTAAAATAGAACTTGCTGCTATATTACATTTGTCAATTAATAGAACTTGAAATCGGGAATATTAGTATCGGTTAGTTTCTTTTGTAACGTTCAGAGTGGTAGCGCTCTGTCACAACAAGGATATTATTATTTCTTGGAGTGATGTTGCATACTTAAAACAAAGGCGGGTAAAGGTTTGAGGTTAAGCATTCTCTGTCTCGAAGATTTCTTCGAAAGATTTATGGTGGATTTCTTGATCAGAAATACACATACGTTCACTTCTGTATTGGTATAACTGAATAAACGGTAAGAGTTCCGTACCTCGACCGCTGAATTATATGCACACTAACGGATAGAACACGACTTGCTGAGTCCCAAAAGGACATTCATTTTTTTAGGAAATGAAAAGAAAGTAGTGAAAATTGTGTTTGAAAAGTGCTTTTCCAGGTTATGGTCGACGCGATTTTTGACGTTTATTAGGTGCAGTTAGTGTGTCAACTGCGGGCAGCAGTGAAATTTACTAAATGTAACCAAAAAAGTGTTCATTATAGCCACAGAAAAAAGATATTATGTTCCAAAACGTTTTTTAGGAGCTTTATACCCACCACTTTTTGCGTAAATAATGCCCATTTGCCCTTTAATTACATATATTAATTTGAAAATTGTAGGAGGGGTATAATGCGTTCATATAAAGAGAAGGTGTCATACCTCATCATAATTTTGTGAGGTAGCAATTTCGCCCTAACTAATAATAAACATACACGAATACGGTTTAACACTGATTAGTAAACAAAGCATATTTAATGATGTTTTGTTCGTAGCCGTTAATTATGTATAGTTATTCCTTTTTTTTTTCCTTCGTGAGGGTAGCGGCTAATTTATACTGATGACTTAAAAAGTTAAACAAATCAATTTTTTTAACGTTTCGACAATCTTTATTTTTCTTGTCTTCTCAACCTGTAATTTTATAATTTAACTTGTTTATATTATTTTATTTTTTTTTTTTAAATTATATATCTAGGGACATTCACAAACATTTTAAAAAACATATTTAATAGTTACATTTTTAAAACAATTTTACAATGTTAACAACAACTATTTTTACTCTATCAAACTCTGTTTGATTTAAAATAGTTGTTGTTAACATTGTAAAATTGTTTTAAAAATGTAACTATTAAATATGTTTTTTAAAATGTTTGTGAATGTCCCTAGATATATAATTTAAAAAAAAAAAATAATAATAATAAAACAAGTTAAATTATAAAATATACAGTTCTGAGAAAGACAAGAAAAATAAAGATTGTCGAAACGTTAAAAAAATGATTTGTTTAACTTTTTAAGTCATCAGTATAAATTAGCCGCTACCCTCACGAAGGAAAAAAAAAAGGAATAACTAAGCATATTTAATGTACAACAGGTATTTTTAACTAATAGTTATAAAATGTATCTTTGTTATTAAAAAATAAAAACCGCAAAATAAGAATTTACTGCAATTTCAACTGTTGCGGTTGAAGTTCTTTTCGTTCTTACTATCTACGTGTTAGTTTCGTTTC
The DNA here is from genome assembly GCA_004143645.1 of Protaetia brevitarsis. Taxonomy (NCBI): domain Eukaryota; kingdom Metazoa; phylum Arthropoda; class Insecta; order Coleoptera; family Scarabaeidae; genus Protaetia; species Protaetia brevitarsis. The sequence continues at coordinate 316,239 of RXPK01000161.1, read as the reverse complement.
CTTTTTGTTCAATCTACATTTTCATGCATATTTCTTTAAATTATGAAATACATAACATTAATCTGAGTCAATTATTTCACGAGTACCAATTACGGAAATTCCTACAGAATTGAAGATAATTTGATGCAAAAATAGAACACGTTCTAAGTATGTTAGTTTCTAGAACTTGACCAAGTTATTGAAATCAATCAATTTCTTAACAGATGTAAAACAGTTGGATATCATCTTAAACTTGAACAGAACTTAAACTAGAAATTGAACTTAAAATCGAACTAAAAGTTGACAAGTGTAAAACCAGCTTAAGGAACTACATTTTCGTTGCATAGAATTTCTGTTGAGTTCAATATGTCTTCTTAAGTGATCTGTGACTATACCACTTAAGTACTTATACTCTACTAAACTGCTTATAAACTCACCTTTGAAATACTAGAATATTCCACTAGACTACACTTCCGATGCTCTTCCACCAGAAACTCCTTGCACTTCTGCGAGCTCATTTCCTTTACTATCACACTGACGTTAACGGATTTGGCCGATACGCATTGCATCTGACCAACGTATCCCATGCACCGTTTCACCGTTACGATGTGGGAGCGATACGCAACTGTATGTAAAATAAAAAAACAAACAATCAACTCACAAATAATTCCACGGTCATCATTGATAGATAATAAATAGAGATCTACATTACCGGCGTGGTAATGGTATAACGGTTTTTGAGGCGACTTTTTTGAATTTATTATTAATCTTCGGAATCGCGAAACGATAACACCGTACCGGCAGGAAAATCCGTGTTTATAATATATTGTATATTATTGCTATTCGGTTTACCTCATCCGGTCTTATTGAAAACGGAAGTTTGGTGATTGTAAATAAATTAATGGGTTCTTACTTCCAAAAATTAGAATTGTTTATGCAGATCTAACATTTATATAATTTTACATACTGGAAAATGTTTGCAATTGCTGTTTATAAAATGTACCTTGCGTTGTATACGAAATTTCCCAATTTTTTAGTAACTTATTCACCTTGTAGGTTAGTGGAATTAGGGAATTGCAAATACCTTTTAATATGTATAATTATATCAAAGCTATCTTTACTAGAAAATGCAATTAAGAAAAAATAATAGGTATAAATTAAAAAGGTTTGTTAATTATCCCTTACAACTACAATTTGTTTTTATATACTAGTTTTAAATTAACAATTAAGACCTTTTAATATTAATTGTGGATCTACCTTACGTCAGTGACAAAGAAATAATAAACAAAAATACTTACATTAGTTTCTTTGGTATCCGATATGATATTCACTATCACCTTCCTAGGTTTGCACTTGTACCACTTCGTTATACTATCTTTGTTGCACATATCTGCAAGAATAAAACAAATCTATAAACTGGAAATTGGCGCCGGATTTAAAATAATTATTTACTTATTTCTTGTCGTTTCGCGTGCGCAGCCACAATGCACAAAATAATCACAGCTCTAATTAACCTAACATCCATTGTTATCGCTTCCGTGTTTTATGTCCTACCGATTTCGGCAACTATTCACATTAGACTAAAATGTAAAAAAACCGCGCAAGCTTTATAATATATGTATTAAAGTGCTTCCTGAGTACTGAGTTTGCGGTTTTTGTTTATCGTAAAAGTTACTAGAATTAAAACAGTTAATATCTTGTACGTAATATAAATAAACAGTGTAACTACATCGAGTGCACGTAACGCAAAAATGTACCCCGATGTGTATATCTCTCATCCTCTTTACAGATGATATTCCAGGAATTTTGCAGGAAATTCCTTAATATCTTTGCGTCTTTAAATGCATATTTTGGATCTTGTTCCGGTTCAAGAAATGCATAGCTGACGTGAGGGCAGTATGGAGTGTGGAATGGGGGTACGTGTACGGGCGTCTAGGTACATGAACGGGCGATAAATACCATCCGAAAATATATACAGGGTGTCCCATGACGTGACTGCCAGAATTTAAGGATGTGTTGGTGAAGCAATTTCAAGAGAAAAATGTCAAACGAACATATGCCCAAAACTTTTTCGTAACTGAGGTGCAAGCACTTGAAGTTTTAGATAACCCTATATAGACAAAAAAAAAATAGGAAAAAACAAAATTCATTTAAAAAGAAGTTGCTTTATTTTATGAAATCTTTCACTTAAACTGTTGGGACAATACTAGATAACGTGTGTAAAAAAATCAATGAGATCAGATACGGCATTTCTAAGAAAAAGGGACACACGTAATGACGGTTTTCCCATATGGATGATGATATGTAGTAACCCCCTTTAAAATAAAATATTATCGAACCACTGTAAACTGTTGGTAGTGCACAATAATAAATGCGTACTAAAAACAGCGCGAAATATATATAAATAGATGTTTAAAAATATAACATAAGTAATGCGTACACATTTTAAAAAAATATTTATACATTATTGCTTGAATGTTTCACATTATTTCTTACTATACATTGGATTAATTATTTCTCCTTTCGAATCTCTCTCTAGAGTCTAGATTTTACTATTTACTACAATAGTTACTCTTTAACTCCTTCACAACAACTTCCATGTTCGCAGTAGTAACCTTATAAAATGCATTTTCATAGCGGGATCTAAAAAGAAACAAGAAGATTTAGAATTTAGATTTCTTACAAAAAACTAAATTGCAGTCCTCTAAAAGTTTTAAATAAAGTCTTTTCTGAGAAAAGCACTTCAACAATTATTTCTCTTTAGAAAAGTTTTAATTTTTAGGTTAAGTCAGGTTGGCTTTTTCTTCAACGATTCCCACGTCTCTATTAGTGACCAAACCTACCAACTTTTACGTATGTATGTAGTACTGATTGTATTTTTATAACACACCCTCAGCTTTTAACAACTCTGACATAGAACCACAGTACATTTCTCGACGCCATTATGGCATTACTTATGGCATTTTTTTTTGATTGTTCCACAAAGTAATATTCTGAGATTATGTGTAAATATTATTAGTAGTTTTAAATAGAATGCTGTAGGAATATATATTTATCTAATAATGGGATTGCCTGTAGAAATCTTAAAACTAAAATAAATTCTGACAAAAATTTGGTTAATTATTGATAATTAGTCATTAGTCATATATTCAATTGCCATAAGGGACATTATCTCTATTGTATGTATGTATGTATGTAGGTATAAGGGTGGTGTTACACCACAGTATAGAAAGATAACAGTAGAGACAGATTGGCTTCCCGCTCTCGTCCGTTTTTCGAATCGTAGTAAAATGAGCGTGGCCGCTGATAAATAAATCGTATTGCGCAGCACGTGAATCGTGTACGATCGTGCATTTCATTCAAGAAAATTTTGGCGGGGTGCTAGTGTTTATAGCAGCACGTATGTATGTGTATGTATCAATCACGATAAATTAAATACCACGTTTAAGCACTTATGTTATGTCGCTATGATGTTCACCCCCATTTTATTTTTAAATTTCGTTTGTTCTCTTGATCTCTTATTTGTGATTCTTGGTTTACGTGTACGGTGTATTAGCCACACATTTTATAATTATTTTTTTCATAGACAGTTTTGCATACGTTTTTTGTATTCAGTTTTAAGTGATCATTCATAAGTATATTAATATAATCAATTGTACACTTAAATGTAAAAAATATTTACAACTATGGGACTAATAACACCACATACTATGAAAAGGTGCTTTAAAGTATGAAGTGCATTTGAATGTTTACAGTAAAAAAGTACCCGAGAGATCAACATTTAATTTTTTGTTTTTATTAAAGGTTGTAATGTAAGCAATACATCATATATAGCAATCATTGGTGATGCTTGATGATGGAACCAGAGGATTTGGATCAACTACCTGCATTGGTTACAATCGTTGGCATACTCCCAACTGCAAGAATAGTGCGAGAAATAATTACAATTTAAGTTTTTTCGCAAAATTCGTTGCGATACATTTGTGGATATTTGATATGGAAATGTTTAAATGTTTACAATTGTGATGTTTGTGAAGGGTTTTCCCAGCAACACGATCAGTTAGACGATTCAACGTCATTTTGCCATTTAAAGGCATGTGAACATGCGAATAAGCAGAAATTTGAAAAATTAAAAACACCTTTCTTTTATGTTATAATATTAGAGAAAAATTTTTTAATACTTTTGAATTAGTGTCACCACAACTGAAGTGTTTGGAAAAATTCATAGCACAGTTCAGTTCTATTAATTTTGAACATCCATGTCAAGAATACGATTATTTTACACATTGAAGTTTCTGATTTCAAAGATGTTGGGTTTCAGGGTACACATTAAAAGAAGCACGTGTGAAATCGGCAGAAAAAGTTTGACAAAATGGAGTGACAAAGCCATATAACTTCATCAAGTTGTCAATTATATCAATATGTAAATAACTTTCGACTTGCTACCTTTCGTTGCTAGAATAAATTGTTGACCAGTACATTTGTATTAATCTCTAATGAAAACTTTCTGTTTGTAATATTTTCATTGTCTATATTGTAGGCATAGCAAATATAAATTATTCACTACTTATGTCTTCAATATTAACCTGTTTACTCTTACCTGGAAATTAACTGGCAAAAGCCCAATCAAAAAATGTCCAGTATATCGTGTATGCATTGCTGTTATAATGAAAGCTTTCTAATCCAGACAATGCATATTTTTTCTGAGAAGCCAGACAATAAAATTCACATTATTTTGTAAAAATATTGGAGAACGACGTTTCCATATGATAGGTAATTTCTTTTAGTTAATTATATAATTAAATCACACCAATAGAAAATTTAACAGATCGGTATTTTTCAATAGATTAAGTGCTATCAACTAGGTATATCACTAAATTTCAAATCAAAAATGCCACTATAAATAAAAGTGGCTTATTTATGTAATTTTATAATTTTGAATATATAGGAAATTTTGCCATCAGGTAAATAAATTCACTTCTACACTTTTATAATGTTTACTTACAGTTGCGTTATTATTATAGGTTTATAGTATCAATAATAACGAAATGTCAATTTATTAAAACATTTTACTACAAAAAAATTGGTTATATGCACATTGCATGTTTATAATTCACAGCTAATATTCTTACAGCGACTCTTTCTCTTGCATCTACTCAATTTCCACCAATTCAATAATAAATATATGATATAACTTTGACATAAACTCCGCTATAAAGCATAGAGATCAAATTTTTAAATGTTCCGGTAGACGCATAGGATGCGCGTGGCCGTGCACTCCGTAGCATCAATGTGATCAAGGTCATTAAAATAGGACGAAGAATTTCATTCAATAAAAGGGGTTCTGGTTCATTATTGATATATTTCTATACTGTGGTTAACTGCGACCTTAAATAGTCTATTGTGTTCCCACTACTCTTGCTGCTTTACAGCTGGCCTTCTAATCCTATTCCTTTCAGAAAGTGTAAGATGTCAGAGGGCCCCAGTCTACTCATTTATACATTCTCTCTATTAGTCTCTATTAATATTTAACCTATGCGTATGTATTTACCAAAATTAGCACAATTACACAACAATGTTCATTGACAGTTACCCGTTCATTCACTGGTGCCTTTACCATTAAACGTTTTGTTATTTATGATAGCATCTTCTTATTCTGATAACATATTATCCTTAAATTAGATTGTTTAACATAAAACGCCTATATAGGTCCTACAACTATACTATTTTATATGACTAAGTTTATACAATCTCATTTAAGGCTACATAGCTATAAAAGAAATTTTATATCAATTTAAATTGCCCACAAAAGGAGAATGAGCAAAAAAAACAAAAAGTAAGAAGTAAGTTTTTAATACAGTATTTTACTGAGTTACATATATAAATTAATTAGTTGCAAATTGATATGCATATGATGAAATTAAACAGTTTCAGGTTTAGACAATACAAATCGTCTTGATTAAGAAACTAATTAACTGCAACTCCCATTGACGTAGATGAAATTCCTTAAAAGGTATTATAATTCGCAATTCAATGACTGTCGTCGCCGATTGCCGCAGTAAGTAGCAGTATTTTGCGTAAGAAAAAATGAGTAATGTTTACATACGAATGTCGGAAGCAAGAACAAACGAATTTCCTTTTAATAATCTTCGATTAGAAGCAACTCCTTAAATTTTTTTGGCAATTTCTGGCGCATGAATTAATCATTGGGTAAAACCCCATATGATCCTAACTTATTTATGCATATGTATAATATATCATATCTATTTTTCTTCTTATTTATTTTTCTATGGATTTATTATAAACACGACGAAAAAGCGATTTTTGCATTCATTATTACTGAAATAACAGTTTATACAAGACGAAAATAGAACGCCGAAAAGAAAAATAAACTTTGGTTAAGTTAAAAATCAAAATCCCTACTGGCTGGATGCGATTCCCACACACACAAGTTATGTTCGTGTTTGTAAGTGGTCGTGTATACGAGTTTTGTAATCCGCAAGCGCCGTTGTATCGCTTCCTACGTAAAATCGATTAGATTATTACAGAAGACGTGAAAATGGGAGTTCCTTGTTATTCGCGTAAACGCAAATAATTGTGAGTCACTGCGTGATCGCCGTGAACAGTAAACAAAACACAGTTAAAAGTTCTGTGTTTACAAACAATACTCTTATCATCACACAAATATGCGTTTGGATAGGTAACGATTCGCGATAATAACAGAGGGATATTGCAAAGATGGCTTTCTCGAACACCTCAATATTGAAGACACCGACTATCTTAGAGCAGCTCTTGGAGGAAATCAATTTTCAACGAACCAAAGAAATGAGGCAACTAATGAAAGACGGTCAGTTCATACCAATTAGTCGAAATCGATCATATTTCAATTAATGATAATCCGAATTAGATTCTGGTTTTGTCGTGTTGCAAGGGACAACGTATTGGACCGACCTATTTGTGAGGCACTTCCTCTTCCAGAACGAAACAACCATAGACTGTGATGATCTCCTATTCTTCGTACGTAAGAAGCATGTCAAAGGCTCTCCGAGATACTTACCGAAATTCGAGGTATTTAATTAGATTGTTATTTTACTACTATTATGAATTGCATAGGGGCTGCAATTTATGAGATTTACCAATAAGAATTGGAACTTCCTCATACAATATATTTAAACAATTTTCGAAGATTTTTTTTGTAGAAAATACTGAGATTTTACAAGAAATTAAATAAAATAGGCAAAGAGAAATATACATAACCTCAATCTGTATCAATTAAATGTCAGTGATCATGATCCAGCAAAATATGCATGAAGTTATCTCCAAAACAAATATGACAAATGGCATTTATGAAAATATCTGCACAATTTTAGTGTAAAATGTAGATGTATTTATGTGCCTCTAAACACGAAATTACTTAGTATAAATTATATATTATATATTAATTATATTATATAACTTTGCCAACTGCTCAAAGTTCAAATACAATCAGCTGTTATTCAATGCATAGGCGGTTCGTTATTACTGTTGATTTAATTTTTGTTCCTCGGCATTTTTGTTATACCCGATCTATCCTATAATTATATTTAAAATTCTTTCTTTCTTTCATTCTTTATATAAAATAGCAATTATATAAGTCAATATGTAATGCAGATAAAAAGTGCTTTATAATACGAAAAATCTGGTAGATTATTAATTTCGTTATTACTGCATGATAATTAACACGCTACTGATTAAAAATGTAAACCATGCTTCATATATTTCCACGGCGGGAAATTTAAATTTAGAACCAAAACTAGAAATTTTATTGTTTTATTTACATGTTTTGCTAGAATAAAATAAAACTAAAATATTAGGAAAGATAACACAACTTTAGTTGAAGAATAAAGGAAAACCACGTTTTATATAAAGAACTACAACGAGTAAACCACAAATATGATTTTATTTACCTATCTGCGTATTAAATTTATTTATTCTTAATATATTTATGTAGTTTGACAAGTTAATACGGCAGAGTTCCAAACTATTTTCCCAACAAATATACAAAGTTTTATAATTAATATAAACTGAGCAGCAATAATAAACACCTTTTATTGAAGCTCATATATAGTAATAATAATAATATAATGAAATAGAATAATAACAATAGCAATAGTGATAAGATTAGTAATTTAAAATTCAATCCATAAAAGTTTAATGATATTCTAAAATGTAAAGAAGAAAATGAAAATTTAAATTAACTGTTGAAGTCGGGCCTGGAACAAAATGCAAAATTTTAGTTTGAATTTCTGAGGAAGATAAGCACAAATTTCATTACGAAAATTCACAAGAAAATCGCAGGAAACGTAAAAACTAGACCTTTCAAACACGTTAAATGTCAGATGACAGAAGGTAAAAAATAAACAGGACAGCAAACAGTAAAACAAAAAATACACTATTTCTGTGACGTTTGTGGTCACATCCGGTTGCTCACTCTGTACCTTACGGCCGTTTGCACCGTCTGTGATTAACATTTTAATTAACTAATCAAAGATTAAATTTAATTACGAATTAAATATGAATAGGATTGCACCGAACAAATTTAATTAATGATTAGTTAATTAAAAAGTTTGCGACAGAATAAGGTTGGTATTGCGTTAAGTTTAGTTTTAGTCAAAAAATTGTATTTATATTGAGAACACTGTTCCATCATAATGAAAATTGCCGCTATGCGAATGCGCAATTTTAAGCGGCATTTGAAAGTTATTGGAATTTAAGCTGAAGAAAATTGCTACAGAATTAGATATTGAAATAAAAAAAGTTGAGTAGTAGTTTTAAAATGGAAATTAATATGTGAATGCAGGTGTTTTTTTCATTATAGAATTCTTTTATTTGTTTGTTTTGCAAATGCTCCAATTTTTGATACTACTTACTACTACTTGCTAGAATTATTTTATTATTACCATCATTTTCTTACATATTTTGTTCCTTTTATTTAATAAATAAATGGTTAATTACATACACAATATTTCTTTAAAAAAAATCAAAGTGATAATGCATTTAGAGTAAATAAAATATATTTCGTTTATACAAATGCCAAAGAAAACAAATACAAACAAAAATGTTGAAAAGTTAATTTCTAGCAATGAATTACAAATTGTTGAAATACTAATTAATTAGTAATGCCTGTATCGCAGCAGGTACATCATCAACAGCGTCATAATTAATCTCATGAAGTTGTCCATTTAAAATTTCTTGATTTGATTTTTTTTCATTGATTTCCTCTTCATCCACATTTATGGCTATATTGTGCAATACTGAGGTACCAACTATTACTGCTATAAAGGTATCCAGCTTTAAGCGACAACCATATGCCAGTATTGGAAAACATTCTTCTTAGAAACATGCTTTCAATGACATTCCGTGTTGTAATGTGGTTTTCATTATAGCGACTTTTCACAACTGTTTCAGAATTTAACAGTGGGGTCAATAAATATGTTTTTGAGGCATATCCACTGTCGCTTATGGAAAAGCATGGATCGTTAAAGTGTGTATTCCCTGGCCATCGTACTACGATATCCATTATTTTTAAATTAGCATCATATAAAAATTGTGAATTTATAGAAAGATATTCTTTCCTATTACGAAATTCCCACCTGAAACCACGAGTAATCCTCAAATACATTTATTGTTAGTTTTTATTTCAGGAATTAATTTTTGATTTAGCTTGGACTTTCTAAAACCCTGCAAATATATATTTCTTGCACGCCGCTATTCCTTGTCTTAATCTTAAAAGTGAACACTTTAATTAGCTAGCTATTTCAATTTACAGTCACAAGATATTTGTATTACAACAAAAAACCGCATAACATAACCTATAATCGCCTATAAACACGATTGTAAACAAAGAAACTACGCTTGCGTCAACTTTAATTATTCGTACCTTAGGTACTAATTAAAGATAATCACGAATTAAGGATTTAATTATTAGTTAAGCAATCGGTGCAAGGGAATTTAAACTTTAATTATGATTAAGTTTTAATTATAACTTAATCACAAGCGGTGCAAACGGCCGATAATTTAACATTAGCGATACCATTATATTTCAGACTGAAGTCGATGTTTTTCGCAAAGATAGTAGAAAATTACCGATCGGCGATCCGGATATCGATTGGGAAGAGACGGTTTACCTCAATCTCATCATCCACCAGTTCGAATACACTTTGACCCTTGCGATATGCACGCGAACCAGTCCGAAGGAGCTGCAAGTATTGAAGAGGCATTCGCAGAAAGTTTACGCTTCCCCCAGTCGCAGGAGAATGGACACCAAAGGGGAAGTGGAAGAGATACTTATCCTCATATTTGCTTCATGGTGGACAATTTCGACGAGGTGTTCCAAGATATTCTGGTTAGGGATGGCGAAATGGTCTGCGTGGAATTGGTGGCGGCGGATCGCGAAGGCACTATACAGGGTGTTATATTCCTAGGGTCGATCAGATACGATGCTTTGAAGAAAGTTTACGATGCGCGGGTAAGTATTTTTCTTTTTACTTTATTATTTTTAGGTTATCGGCGCTTTTGTGTCATATAAACGGTGAAGCTTATATGAATATAATTCAAGTTGTATATTCATGGTAGTAGCGAATTGGTATTTAAAAATAATAAATAAATCTTGAAGAACTTTTTGAATAATTTTAACGTTTAGCTATATATATTTATTATTTTTAAACATCAATCTGTTACCATATAACTCATAGGTAAGAAACACACATGCAATATATGAATTGCTATGGAAATAGGCAAATTATAGAGATTTCAAAGCCTAATAAAGGAGTTACCTACTCTACAGGCAAATTTTGAATTTGTGAAAATAGACTATATTAGCAAGATGTGTTAATTATAGCCTTATATATAATGTGAACTTTATTTTGTTAATTCAAGCTTACCTGGTATTTTTTAATTTTTATTATATTTTTTCTCCGGGAAATTTTCTTTCTTCGGTAACAATTTCTGTATTCCTCTCAAACTAGAATAAATAACGGTATCTTAATGTCAGTTACGAGTTGTTCATTTAAATTCTATGTTGGTTTACCCGACAGCGATAACGATCAAAGACAGGTAATTGTTACTTTCAGTTTAAATTATTCATTAGTCCTGAGGCCACGAGAGACGACGGTTGTTTGTGAGCTTCTATAATAATTTTTACGCAACACACTCACAAATATCAAAGTTCTACAAAGTGTTTGCTTAAAAAGTATCGATCTATCACCTGAATAATATAAATCCATCCATACCTTTACCTGTATAATCTTCGAGATTTTCCTATGAAATTTCCTGAGAAGAATCCTGGATAGAATACCATTCCATGATTTGATTATATTATATTGATATTAACAAAGTTAGCAATAGTGCTACCATTGTTTATATACGTACTAGTTAGTCAACCTTATGGACAAAATGGTTAACGGATTTTTGAACATTTTGGACAAAAGCGGTAGATGGCAGCACGCCGTTGATGTCCGTCTCGATTTAAATATGACCTTTATAGTTAGACTACTACATACAAGATGGCTCTCTTACGTGTCGGTAAAATATTATTTAATTGCAATAGTTATCTCGTAAGTTGTAGGCAGATGTAGGTGAGGCCCGGGGAAAGGAGAGGGTGGATGCGCGATGACGCTGTGATGACGCGCAACGCGATAATTCTCGTGTTTACATTGAAATGTTTGTTTTATTAGGAAGAATAAATATTTAGTTTGATAAATATAATCGTTATTTTTTTTACCATTTTACTTTACTTTTTTTTAGTTTCTAATTTAATGTTATGCTCTGTATATGTGTGTAGTTATAAGTTTTGTGTTATATTTTTATAATATTTTTTATTTGATTTACTTATGTTTACTGTTGCATAATAGTAGAAATTCGTTTTTCATTATAAAAGTAAACATGTAGTTTGGGAGTACAAATCGCCATTTATATTTACATATATGCACCACGTTACTTATTAGGTTTGTTTGTTTGTCTGATCTAAGCAGATCCATGGAATTTTACACGTTTGTTTGTATTTTAGAGCATGATTTGTGCGTGTTTGTTGTTTAGAGCAAGCAAATCAGATCACAAAGAGGTTCCTCTTTCTGCTCGCGATCCGACGTCCGAGCAATTACGAGCAATTTGTGCAACATAACCTAATCGCGCTAACACCGTGTTGTAAACTGTCGTTTGTAAATGTAATCCGATTTATACCTGTATCAAATATGCACGATATGGATAATATAATGATACCAATGTGATTGATGTAAAGAACGATCATTATATTTTAAAAACTTCACTTGGTAGCTATAAATACTAGTATATGATGCATTTTTATTGTAGTCTAGATTCATTAGTTTGAAAAATTACTTTTACTTTTCCTATTCATAATAGCTGTGACAATTTGACAACAGTAAATAATAAAATTAAGGTTATATTTGCAATCGAGCGCGTTTGTTTGTACCATCTTTAAATCCAACCCTGAGACGCTCTCAAGTTACTCTGATAACGTCAGTAGATACTGCTCCAAGCACACAAACAAGCAAAGTTATCAAAAGCAGCATACATGATGACGCGTTCGCGCTCTTTCTCTTGATTAGCTGAAAAGTTACGATGTAACCTTGTATATACGGATATTGCCCCCAAAGGTTACCTCGTAACTTTTCAGCCGCCCAAGAGAAAGAGCGTGAATGTGTCATCATGTATGGTGTTTTTAATAAGTAAAGTGGTGCATATATGTAAAAATAAATGGCGATTTGTACCCCCAAACTACATATTTTTATCATTATATAAAAAACGAATTTCTATTATTATGTAATAGTAAACATAAGTAAATCAAGTAAAAAATGTTTTGTAAATATAAGAAAAACTATATAAATTTCCCGCCTTTACTCCAGTTGAAGTTAGCCACAGTACCGCTATACACGGGAGAAGCGAAGATAGCAATAGGAGAGAGTAGGAGAAGAAGGTTTTCGTATATACGTTCGAACGAAAAACCCGCGTTTTATTAAAATTTTATATAAAAAGGCCATCGAACTACAGATTATATATTATCAAACTAATACTTATTCTTCTTTAAAAAACAAACATTTTCTGATTATTATATAATCATAAATATAAGTAAATTGAGTTAACAAAACAACTTATTAATTTAAAAACTAAGAAAATAAAAATTGAGAAGTAGATTCATGTTTTTTTTTTTCTCGGCAAATTTTCGTCCTTTTAGATTTAACTTTCTCTTTCAGTGATTTTTTTTAAGTTAAATATTTTATTCTTAAAAGAAAAAACCTCAAATTTAGAAAATTGTTCAATTAATGTTTTGTCAACAAGAACGTGCCTTGCAATATACTTTTAATTTCTTTATATTTATAACAGAATACCTTAGAATTCTAATCTTCTAATGTAAACAAACACGAGAATTATCGCGAGGTGCGTCATCACAGCGTCACATGCATCCACTCTCCCTTTTCCCCAGGCCACACAATTCGCCAGTGCCAGTAAATCACCGAAACGGATTCCGTCGTTTCCGCAGATGGATAAAACACAGAAAGCTGTCTCTCTCTCTGACCGAGATACCTGTTATATTTATCACGTTTTCAAATCAATTTACATTCACGATAGAGTGCACCACTTCCCTGAGCAATACTTTATTTTTCAGAAAATGCATTAAGTTGACTAACTAGATATATTTAAACAATGGTGCTATGATAATTTTGAACAGCCTGCATATTCTCCAATTCTAATTGAAAAAATCATCATTTCTTTCTCACTTCAGCAATCAAGCTTGAGTACCAAGATGGCACAACGCATGACATTCGGCCTATTCTCAAATTCCAACGCGCAGCGATGCGAATTCGTTCGCATGAAGGGTCCCCAAGGTAAAGGACATGCGGAAATGGCGGTCACCAAGCCGAAGGGTTCCGGAGTGGAGACGCCCACATCCGAACCGGGGTTCTGCGCAACGGACATGTGGGATTCCGATTGGGAAGAAGATCCGGACGACTATTACAATTATCGGCAACAGAGGCGATTGAGCGATCCTCAGCGCCAATATCAACAACTTCGTGCGTGGCGCGTGGAAAACTAAGCTGGATGTGAAGTCTAGATCGGAGAATGAAGGCTTGGATTCGATGGATAACGGCGTTAGCGAAATCGAAGCCGGCGATTTAAGAGACGGTAGGTGACATTGACATTTGGTATTTATACGTCACAATAGGTGTCGCTTTTCTTTTTTTTTGTACTACGCTTTGTTTTAACTATACTTATGAAGTAATTAGCCTTTCTTCAAATTTGGATTTGTTTATATATCAATTTTCATTCATCTTTGTATTTATTTTATCACACTTTGTATATACACATAAAAAAAAACATGCACTTGATGTACGGAATGATACGAATTTGTTTTTTATATAAAATAATTTTCTTTATTAATGTCTGCATCCGTTTTCTTTTTCTAAATTATTGAGATATATGTACTTTTGATGGCAATGACTAAAGTCTTTAAAATTGGATCGAAATTTTCTTACAAAATCCCATATATATCAAAGAAATAATAAGTACTCTAGCATAGTAATAAACACATAAAACATAATAAAATATTCTATCACTCCGCACTCTACACTAGTAATTCCTGAGCAATTGTATCGGGAATTCTGGGATTTCCATCTTCAACCGAATGAATCAAGAAACAAATCTCTCACCTAAACATGCAACGTTATCTCTCCCTCAAGAGGAATATTTACAAATGCTTTTATACGCCTCATTTCTCCGGATACCAAAAACTAAAAGAAAAAAATCTTCTAGTGCAATAAATCAATCAATGCTGCATATCTATTAGCTTCTCATCCTAAACAAAAGTTCTAATATCGTCATCACTATCAGTGACGGCTCGTGATAATTGTATGGGAGAGGAGGGAGCTTAGCTTTTAACGACATAAATCAACAGTTATGATAAGATAATCGCAAATATAAATAAAAAATTTAAAACAGGTCGTAATTGACAATTACCAATATTTTTATTAGACTACCGGTTTCCCTTCAACGCATCATCAGGTTTTAGTGGTCTAAAAAGCTAATTAAGATATAAAAAACAATACAAGGTGTAATACATACTTGCAATTTATACAAAGAGTTGTCTAATGGAGAATGAACATAGTCGAAAATTAAATTATTAAGTTGGAACGTGATAAAATATATGAAATTTAAATTGTATAGTTAAAATAATGTTACAGTAAAAGTCCCTAGTACTAGCTCTTGAAAACCAACTAAATTGTAAAAAAGGGTTTGAATAAAATATGAATAGCAACTATGCGAGTCCTCTATGTTCAAAAAAGTAAAAATTATGGAAAAGTATGGTATATTTAAAGATAGAAGTGTCCTCTATCTATGAAAGGATAGAGGAACTAAGACTGATATCTATAACAAATGCAATGCATGACAAACATGATAAACTATAATACATACAAGAACAATGGTGTTGATTCAAAAGTAATGTGAGAATTAATGGATTTATTTTCATTTTTATCCTGCATCCGAAGAATCTCCAGATTTTTTAAATTGTTTAAAACAATGCCTTTATTAAATTCAGTTATATTGTCAAGAATGTGGTTCGCAATATTTACTTTCTAATTTCGAATTAAAATAAAAGGTATTCTATTTAAGGAAATAGTAGAACATCATTAACTTTTAATGAACCACTTACGTGGAATACCCTGTATATACCTAGCCTCTCAAGTATAATTCCTCAACCATTGTTGCCCTGATCGCTCCCTAAATCAAGCCATAAATTTAATGGTCCAGAAATGTTATATTAGAATATGTTAATTTCATAGTTATTATTGACAGCTGATTAACTAAAACAATTCTATTGTGTATTACAAACAATTTAAAATTGAAATTACGTTTTGCTATTTATAAGCAGATAAACCACAGATCAGTAAAAACAGATATTGAACTTGACCGAAATTCTATGCATTGGGAAAATAGTTTCGTATCCACTCACCGGGAGCGTTATTTTACCGCGCTAATTTGAAAATGTAATTATTGTTCTTTAAATTATTTGTTATTGATAGGAGATAATTTATTGCCAAACAAAAACATGTTACAAGGCTCATTCTTTTATTCAGCCTTATACAATTAAAATACACCCAGAAAAACACTACAATCAATATACCTATCGATGAACTAAAAAATACGCCTTAAACTTGAAAGAAGACAGTCACAAAGGTTTTTATTTTTACTGCTAAAACATTCGGAAAATGTGTATACAAAATCCCTACGAATATTAATTACTACGTGCAACAATATCTTTCAGAATTATATACACCTTTTGGAGATGTTTTAACGTTAAAAACAAAAATCACGTCTCCTTCCACAGTCGACATGTCTTGTATAGCAATCATTTATCCATAACTACAGCTTCTTCTTGCGGGTTTGCGCGTGTGTCAAAACTTTCGCTCGACGTTTCGCTGTTCATACTGACAGCTTCTTCAGGATAACTGAACTGAGACAGCGAAACGTCGAGCGAAAGTTTTGACACACGGCGAAACCCGCAAGAAGCTGTTAGTTATAGTTACACCGGCCGTGAAAGCCTACGCAGTGTTATAATAAATTATCCATTTTTAACTCGAATATTCACGTCCGATCCATGGATGTAAATTTAATAACAAGAATGTTATATTCTATTACAACGAAAGTCAAAGTTCTTTTTAGCGTTGCCAACTTATTTCAGTAAATTTCAGGGAATTAAGTACGGTGTAACCGAGTTAGCACGTTGTAGCGCAGCCATTTTGGTTGGTCTATTAGATAAGCACAAGAAGTACAGCTATTGTAGGAACTACCAACTTATTACGCTACGTAAAGCTTTAAAATATAAAAATACTAACTTTTCGATTGTAACGTTTCTTGCGGTTGGAGGTAGAACTGAGGGTTTGCAACTCGACTAAGTGCTTTATTTTTCAATGTAAAAACGGACTAGTTTACAAGGCATGAGGTAAACCGTACCTTTTAAACGAGTTGCCAAGTAATTATCATCACGGTAGGTGCAATAAAATCATTAAAAGTGATATTCTTATATTTTGAAACGTAATGTATAATATTCCTTGTTTTTATTGCTTTACCTGATAACCAAAGGACTACTTTACATTGCATCCCTATGCCAATACGTATTGCTGTGTACTGACTGAATTGAAAATGCAAAATGAATTTAAAAAAAATGGAAAGGAAAAATAATTAAATTAGCTAGCTCAACGGACAAAATTTTAAAGGCCGCAAAAGAACAATTAATCTTCCTCGCGAATTAAAACTTGAATCTAATCACGAAAAGTAAAAATGTGGGTGAAAGAAACCTGACTTTTTCTTTATCTACCCCAAAAATTGAAAAGGTATAAATAAAAATAAAAGAACAGAATTTAACTTAACAACGTTAATTAACAATCAAAAATTTATTATAAAAAAAACGAAAAAAAAAAATTACAAATTTGCAAAAAAAAAACCGTGAACAGAGGGTTCTGGCTAAAAATTTAAAACTGCACGTGATTCTAAATTACAAAAGGACAATGCTAAATCCTATATCAAAGCAAAAGATTTGTTCGTCCAGAAAGATAATTCTTTTTCTCAATAAAATCCACGTGGTTTCAAATTAAAATAAAATAAATTCCGCGTGGACAAACACAAGAAAGAAAAATTTAATGCAAGCACAATGCTTCTATTCACCCAACCGAGGTGATTGACAATTAAAAACGAAACAGCGAAAGTTAAAAACGAAAAAAATAAACTCTTAAAACTATAATGAGAGAATTAAAACTAAAATTTACCTTCCTGCACGGAAATAATAAATGATCTTATATCTATAATGTGCACACATCAATATAATAAGAATTATTATTGAGCGAATTCCTTGATGGACAAGAATAAAACAAATAACGCGAATCAAATAATTACGATATAAAAATGTAATACAAAATGGCTGCAAAGAATTTAAAAATACATGTACTCACGCCAGCGTCTACCAAGGAACTGGTTGAAAAATCTCTAACGCTACGTACAACGCAGTCGTACAATTCACCGACAAAAATTAACAGAAAAGGCGCTGACAAGATCAAATAAAAGATATCTTAAAGAGTGATATTAATTTAAAAAACTGAACACTAAATAAATAAATCATACAATTAACTCTTTAACTACAATTTAAACAAAAATAAACATTATTGTGAAAATTTCTCGATACAATAATTAAGCAGTTTTAAGCAAATCAAATATGCAACACAAAATACACTCGCGGTAATGTGGGTTGCCACAGCAGTATATAAAAATTTCTCTGAAAGAGGTGGATATATTTGAAATATAGTAAAGTAAGGAAACAATCTGGATATGATGACGGTATAAGTGAGAAATACTTTTTTCAACTTCTCCATATATACTTTACTACTTGTTAACCGCTTAAACAAGATAACGGGTTGTAATTCTTAAAACTGCTTTACCAACGGGAAATACCTTCTTTATAAATAAGCAAGACGTAAATTAGTTAATTCCATATTAATCGTTGTGACACAAAAATACAGAAACTTATCTTAAATGTGGCAAACCGAACTTGTTTTAAGAATTTTGTAAGAAAAATTTCTATCCAATTTTATTAACAAAATGTATGAAAATAATTTGTATCACTCTGTATATAAAAAGCACTGCTTATCGCATTTTAACGCACTTATTCCTTGTTTTTATTTTTTGTATATATATTTCTTCTGTTTTAAATTTACGTCTTAAGTTTTTGCATCAATAAGAAGCAGGACTAGAGTATTAAATAGCCAAATATAGAATTAAATAAACTAAACGAGAAATATACAAGATGACTCCCCCTAGTTTACTCACAACAATTATTTATTTTGTCATAGGAAGATCACTCAGAATTTTCCTTTTTGTATGTGGTAGTGTGCTTTTCAACGATGATACATTAGAGATTAAAGATAGATAAAGTAGGCCGATACCCCCCCTCTTTTTAATTAATGATTATTTGTTATTGTTGGTTATAGTGAACTCCCGTCCTGCTTCTGTCTCAAAATCGGATTGCTGCGGTTGCTTCCAACGCAAAAAACGAGAATCTCTGACGCTCTCCGATATCTCAACGCGCGTCCCTGCAGCACCCCAGGTAAATGCGCGCTGCGCGCCCCCTTGGGCCCGCCCGAGAACCAGTGCGCTTGCTCTGCCGCCCCCAACACCATCCACAGCCTCCTCTGTCAATCCGATTATGAATTGGGCAAGGAGAAGGCGAAACACAAGCCGACAAAGAAGCCGACCAGGCGTAACGCCAACTATACCGAGTTCGAATTCGCCGACGACGCGATCAGCCTGAATAACGAGACAATCGACGATCGCCCTAACGAGGTTAGGACGACTGGCGCGACGCAAGAGACCACCTTCACGGAAAACCCCTACATAACCGTCAACGGGAAGGAAGAGTTGCCGTGCGTGCACGAGATCAAGAAGTACAATAACATATCCGCGGTGGTGAACGGCGCCATCTCCCCCAAAAAGACCGTAGCTAGCGACGAGACTAAGTTGAGCAATAACGAGAAACTCAAGTGTGCCGTGACGAATAATATAAATAAAAATTTGAAAGCGAACTTCGACGGTAATTACAATAAACTGTGCGCTAGCAAGATCTACAGTTATTGCACCCTGCCGAAGCGTAGTAAAAATGGCGGCGTCACTGTGAAAGGGGCGCGTCCTGTTTTTATACCGCCGAAGAGGATAACTCCAGACGGCACTCACATTTACTACTGGTGCGATTTACACAAAAAATGCAATAATGGTAAATATATTTTGGAGGGTGCCGTGATTGTCCCGCATTTTAATGTGTTAATTGTAATGAAAATATCGACTAACTTCAATCGGATTTTAACAAGTTTTAATTAGAATTTTAATTCACAGGTGGCGCTGTCTTAAAGATTTATCTATTTTACATATTGTAATCATCGACTAATATTTCTTCTTAATTTGATTTGTTTTTATTTCTGAGACTTACATACACAGAGATTCAAAATGATTGTCAATTCCGCTCCTATAGATAGTAGCAGGGTGTAGGTATATGCCGCGTGTTTGTAATGAAGGTTTGAACTAAGTCAGTGTTGGAACATAAGAAAGTAAACGGATCTGTCATAAATAAGGAAAACGTAACCTATATTTGAACTCCCATTATATAAACGACTATGGATTGGCGTTTCTACTTGTAAAAATTAAATGTAATTAATTTAACTTTACTAAATTATGATTTTACAATTCAGTACTAACTGGTGTTTAACTAAATTTATTTATTACTTTAAATTATAACATACAACTAGTATAATTATTAAGTGACGAAACTGCATCTCTCAGTTCTTCTATGGTATGCATGCGGTTTCTATAGACCCTATTTTTTAGATAGCCGAACATGAAGTAATGTAATGGGGTTAGATCAGGCGATCTTGGTGGCCATCTTTGTGCTCTAAACGTACTGTCAGCAAAAAACTGTTTGAAGATATTGGCAGATTTGTCGAGCAGTAAGTGCTGGAGCATTATCGTGCTGAAAATAACCTGCTTCAAACTCATTTTCTTGTAACTCTGCAAAAAAATTCCAAACTTGTTGGTAACGTTGGGCTGTTACAGTTTCCTTGAAGAAAATTGGCCCTATTATTCGTTGCCTGGACATAGCTAACCAAACTCCAACTTTTACGGGATGCAATTGTGTTTCTCGAACTTCGTGTGGATTTTCTGCAGACCAGATACGATAGTTTTGTAAATTGATATAGTCTGTTAGATAAACCAGGCTTCATCCGAGAAAAATGATTTGTTTAGCAAGTCATTCGTCCTTAAATTGTTTATTAAACCAATGACAATATTCCAAACGCCTATCGTGAACTAATGGTAATAATTCCTGTACCGTAGAAACTTTATAGGGATGAAAATGTAACTTTCTTTTGACAGCTCATTGCGCTGAAGTGTATGATAAGCCTATAAAATTATAAAGTGTAATAAACTATTTCACTTAATGTTAATATTGATTTTTTACCTGTTTGTTGAGCTGTTACCACAGATAAATTCCCTTATTTTCTTACAGCATTCAGAAATACTATTTGTTGCTGATATTAGATGTAAATATAAACGATTTGAAAAAAATTATAAGATAAATAATCGAAAGATACTACAACACGCACGCCAATGTCGCTAAATGTCAAGAAAATTCATTTAATGTATGAAATTTGTATGTAGCTAACTTCGCTCATTAAATTGGTAATAAGTATAGGTATTTTTTTCCGGAAAACAGTTTTTTTCTTACGACAATCATTTTGAATCACATGGTATTAGAAATTTTGAGTTTTAACCAGGAATCTAACTTACAGAGAGAATTGTTTTGAGAATTAATAATACATAGTTTATGTGGTGATCTACTTATCATCGTAAAAACTTTGACTAACATTTCTATTATCTGAATTTATATTTACTTTTTGCAAATTATGAATTTTAATAAACTTTCTAACTCACAATTAGACGACGAGGCTCTCTTGAACATTCATATGTTTTGTATCTTATTATGATCTGTTAATCGTTGTAGTTGGCGATTCTAACGAAAAAAAGATTCGGTAACGCTAAACGAATATACATTCGATTTTTGTGAATGAATCTAGTTCTAAAAAAATCCAATCGCTCTTGCCGATTATAATCGTAATGCAAGAAAATCGAAACGAGAAATACATAAAAATGTACACTGCGCGTCAAAATTAATGTCGCGGACGATACTGCAGTGTACTCTACCTGTAAGAACGAAAATATTCTCATGAGGCGCGTTCAGGCTGCTATCGATGAGATTGAGAGCTGGGCTGAGCGATGGAGGCTCAGAATCAATCCAGCCAAAACTGTGGCGGTTCGATTCACTCGACGCCGGACTGTCCCTGACTCCCGTATTTCCATCAGCGGAGAAGTAATTCCCTGGTCCAGTGAGGTTGGATACCTGGGGCTGGTGCTCGATAAAGGGTTGACCTTCAAACGGCATGTCGACAGTGTCACCAATCGGTTTCGGAGGGCGAAGGCTTGCGTCTGAGCCACTTATTTCACGCTTAGCCACTTAGATCTTGGCTCGACGCTTTCTCCTTCATGTGACAATGCCTCAGACCGATCATTTACGTACGGGGCACTCGCCCTATGCACAATGGCCAAGACCCACTATTCCAAGCTCGAGATCCTCCAGAACATCACGTTGAGGCAGATAGTGGGCGCACCTTGGATGGTGCGAAACCAGCAGATCCGGGACGACTTAAAAATCCTTCTTTACGGGATTTCTCCGCTAGATCTCGCGTCCCGGACTTGGCTACGGGCGGGTGGCCTCATAACCCTTTGTGGCCTGTCTTTCGACCAGGATCGTCCCCCTCCTCGAATCCTGTCAGGAGGGTTCGAGACATTTGGACGCATCCGCTGATGGAGTCGGATGAATCGTGGGCCGGCGGGTGCCCGGTAGAGTCCTACTTTATGATTAACAAGGTCTATCCGACCGCTTTTAACACATTTTCTTTTTATAACTCTAATTGTGGCTTCGGTCATGGCCACAACACATATTTTGATTAAATGCCTTAGGGACTTAGGTCGCATTAGAAAAGACGAGAACCCATGAATTAAATGTCGTCCCGCGACTGTCAAACTTAGCCTGATTTTCATGATATGCCGGTGTTTTTACACGAAAGTGCTGCTGCTTACTGATTGACTTGAAATGCAAAATGAAATTAAACAAGGAAAAAAAAAATTAATTTAGCTAGCTCAAACGGAAATATTTTTTTAAAAGGGCGCAAAAGAACTATTAACCTCAGAGTTACCCTCGCGAATTAAAACTTGAATCTAACCACGAAAGGTAAATTGTGAGTGAAAGAAATCTGACTTTCTTAATTACCCCAAAAATTGAAAAGGTTTAATTAAAAATAAATGAACAGAATTGTCAACCCAAAAATGCTAAGTAACAATCAAAATTTATTCAAAAAGGGTTAATTACAATTTGTGCAGAAAAAAAAAACCGTGAACTGAGGGTTCTGGCCCAAATTTAAAAACTGCACTTGATTCTAAATTACAATAGGACAATGCTATTTCCAATACAAAGCAAAAGATTAGTTTGTTCAGGAAGATAATCCTAATTCTACCAATACAATCCACGTGGTTTCAACAACATAAAATTCGTGGACAAACACGAAATTATACAAAAATGAAAACTAAATGAAAGAACAAAGCTTCTATTTACCCAACCGAGGTGATTGATAATTAAAAACGAAACAGCAAATTAGAAAAACGGAAAAATTAACACTTTAAAAAATAATGAGAAAAATTAAACTGAAAACATATCTTCCTGCACAGAAATAATAAATGATCTTATATCTATAATGTGCACACATCAATACAATAACAATTATTATTTTTAAGCGAGTTCCTTGATGGACAAGAATATTTAAGAGATCATTTATGCGAGTTAAATTACGATATCAAAATGAAATACAAAATTGCAAACAATGATACCCAAAAATACGTGTACTCACGGTAACAGTCGACCAAGGAACTGCCTGACAAAACTCCTACAATCGTTTTTCTTACAACAATCACGCAAACGCACAATTTACCGACAAAATCTAGTAGAACAAACATTAAAAAGAACTAGCAAATGCTAGACATCTTAAAGAAAGGAATTACTTTAAAAAACTTAACACTAAATTAAATAAATCATACAATTAACTCTTTAACTAAAATTTATACAAACTAAACATTATTGTGGAAATTTCTCGATACAATGATTCAGCAAAACGGAAAAATCATGACAAATTACTAGGCAACTTAAAATACACTCGCGAAAAACGGGATGCCTGCCACAGCAGTAGGTATCCTAATAAATCTCCTACCTGAGTCAGACTCTACGGGTATTTTATAAAAAAAAAATATATTCATACAGTATTATACGTTACATACGATATATTATAATGTAGAGTAGGTTCTCCATTTTCAAATACTTCTATTCTTGTAGAATATAGTTTAAAAGATATGATATTTATTCAAAAATTTAATTTTTAATAAAGTAAAGAGACATTATTTTATTTAACAGGAGAAAAAAGGGGTCATAATAAATTACAATCTAATTTAGGCATTATTAAATGAAAATGTATAATTTAAACTTTAGAATACACCATGATTTATAGGTATTTTGTTTTACTCTTTTAATTTATGCATAACCAAACAATATGACTCATGCGATTATTTTATTGATTTTTCAAAATTGGTTCGCGAATATCTTTGTAAATAGATAATGTAGAGCTTTAGGGAAAATACGGGTCTTCTAATTTTGGGCTCTAAATTTAAAATATAAAAAGAATCAAAGACGTCAAATTTTTTAGGTGTTCTGGAGTTGATATAGAATGACCCACCTGCATAAGCTGATGCCAGCCGTATGGGCGTCTCTTCTAGTGATAAGCAGTTTCCTTAGCCACAACGACATTAATTTTGTCGAGCAGTGTACAGCTCCTCCCACAAAAAGGTTAACAATCTGAATCGCGATTTTGGTTATATATTTTTAGGTTGAACTGTACAACATACAACTGTGTTTACTGGAAGTAGTTTTATTCATGCCAGTATTCGTATTTTATGTCCACTATTCAGCTGGTAAATTGTTTATGAAAGTTGCGACGGCGACCATGATTTATGAGTTTTCAAATAAAGAGTATTCATTCAGTTTAAAGCGCAAAAAGGTTGCTGCAAAAAAAGGAAAGCATTTGTGTTTATCTAATATTCTTATATGTATAAATAAACAAACTTTTTATTAACACCTCGCATAACAAGCATACATACAGTTATGAACAAATGTCATACGCTTATTTTTCATAATCAAATTAATAAAACATTTGAATTAAATTTTTTGCAACGTCTTTATAAAAACATCGAATGAAGCTGATTTGACGATTGTGTTAAGTTAAAAATGTTGATTGCATAATATAAAATTTTAATTATTGTGTTGCATTTTCTTAATGAGATATGGTTGTGTTAATTACCATTAATTTTCGAGAAAAAGATATTATCAAATAGAAGGAATCTTCTTTTATTTCTAGAGTTAGACGACGGGGCCTACAATCCGCTGTGGACCATGCGCGGTTTCACTCAAACCTTTCACTTCTGGAAGGAGAACAAGAGGGCCCAATCGGTACCGTTGAATGCCTTTTTGACTTATGTCACCCTACCGTGGTGGAGTATAGCCAAAGGTATGGAATTTCTTTTAAACTGATGGCGATAAAGAAAATTTATTAGTAATTTTTAAAAACCACGTTCACATATTTTTGACCGATAGTGTAATATAAGAAAATCCGCGTTCGAATATATTTGAAGGACGCTGTATACGTAAATAAATTTTCTCATCGTTAACAAGCTTTGTAATAATTGCTTTATTTTTTTCAGACATCCTGGATCATCGCGAGGGACCCATCTTGACATTTTAGTACATGTTCTATTGTTATATATTAGTTAACTCAGCGAAGACAGATATTTTTTTTGATATTTTACATTTTTTTTTTTTTTAATTTTAAATGTGATATTACGAACATACATTAATTTTTTTCTGTGATTTTAATTTTATATTTACATTTAAGTATAACGGAGATATTTCTTTGTGATTGAAAAGCTTCTGTTATTTTATTTATCTATACTTACTCACTTACAAATTGTAAATTGCTGCATCAAACCTTTAAAATATATTTTTTTAACGGGTTTGATCTGTGATAATTGATCAACAAAAATACTGAAAAAAAACAACCATTTTTGTGTACATTCCAACAGATAAATCAGATCCCTTGTAAGATTTATACATTCATTGCATTGTAAAATATATTTCTTAACAATCCAACTCCAACAACTTGATGATGATAATAATAAATTAAAATTGGTACAATATAATTTTAATATCCTTGTGTTGTATAGTGTTTTCTTTTTTATTTCGCCTCGTTTTGATAACCCCTGTTGTCTAGGTCAGCCATCCTCGCACAGATAATCCTTTTATCGTAACATAGTTACTCTCCAAGCAGTATTTTTAACATCATAATCAAAGCGGGAACTGCAGTCGATAGTACTGCTGGAACACAAAAGAAAATTCTTTCTGGAACGGAAATAAATAAATAAAAAACAATGATATTAAGGTGTCTACTCGCTTTACTTTGTATACACCTAGCGAAAAGTTCCTGCCCTAGGGAACCTAGCTATTATCACTCGCGTGTTGCAAAACTAGCCTGGCGATAACGGTTTTCAAGTGAAAGTGAACGAAAATCCAGAGAAATATGTACCAGGCCAGATATACACGAGTAAGTACCGAAAAATATGTTTTTTTTTATATACCTACACACCTGCTCAAATTTTTTTTATATGTTTAAAAATCACGCTGTATAACGCACAACCTCAACAAGTACAACTCTACAATTAATTTTATACTAATATTGGACATGTGTTTACAGAAAAAAATGATTTTTTTTAAATAAAATTGATGTATTTATAAGTTTGACAGTTTGAAATGTCATTATATAATTTCCTTTTTTTTTCAACAGACGATATACCAAATTACTTAATTCATCAAAATAATTGCTTTTAAAATATCTATATTATCAACCACGACCTGATTTAAATTATCATCTAAATTTAGTTGGAAATGTCAAATGGGTAAAGTAAAAATGTCCGTGTATGCTATTTCTATGAAATACAGTTGATGCAATATTAAAGGGAGACTCATGTATTCACGCATCAAAACAATTCCTAGAATAAAAATGTTTATCAAATTTGTTCCATATTGATTCAAAATTTTGATGGGTGTCAAATGTCTCTGTTTAATTGTATTATTATAATTTAGTTATTTATCTAACTAGCTATAATGAAAATCTAACAAAAAGCAAACATTTTAAAGTAGATTTATTTCTGCTGCTAATAGAGTTACAATATTATTAGTACGAAATATTCCAATTTCATATATTTCGTTTATTCACATATCGTAAAATTTATTGCAATTTGAATTTACCGCCAAGAGGAAATCCAAGGTCATAGATTAAAAGTTTCAAAAATTAATAAATATGTGTAATCAAAGACAAAAGTCTTAACTCAAATATGACATAAATAAAGATGCTTCTATTGTAGTTTCTTCAGAAATTCAATATTTCTCTCTTTAACTTTGAGTCAAGGCTTTTGTCTTCGATGGTACCTATTCTGTATAAAAAGGAAAGTGACGTTACTCTATTTACATGACTACCTTTACACGAGCATTTAACATTAGTTTTACACAAAACATTTTTCTTTAAAGCACAGTAAAACATCATATAAACAGCAAAATACGCTAATTTGAATAAAAACACTTGAGTAAATCAAACGATGTTAGCAATAACCTTATCGTAATAACATCCCAGTAAACCAAATTCAAATTTCCCTCAATTATATTTAGTAACTTCAACTTAAAGGTATTGAAATAACTATTAATGTAATACAAAATCACAGGTAACTTCATGCTTTAATGTTAAAGTTACTTAAAATAATTGAGAGAAATTTAAATTTGATTTACTGGGATCCGACGTAAAATTCAGTGTAAACAGTTTAAAGCTTTATTTTTTATTCAGTTTTATTTCGCTCTTACCGACATAAGGCAAAATTAAATATAATTGAACATGGGGATGTTGGTATATATACCCAGTAAACACATTTATATGGCAAAAACGTAACAAATACGTATCACCTGATCATTCTGATCTATCTCTCAGGTAACAGATAGAAATATAATGTTTCTACACACGTCACAAACTTTTATGTTATTTCTTTGTCCCAACCAGCTAGATTTTGTAGTAACGTTTCAAGATTTAAGAGTCGTATTCAAAAACCTTCACTATTCTGGCCTCCGATTCTTTTTATGAATGATCGTTAAAACAGAATTAAGATTTTTTAATTTGAAAACCGCGCAAATAAGCCACTTACGATTTTTTGATTATTAAAATCATTGCTTAAAAAAAACTCCAAATTATCCAAACTTTGTTTAGAAACGAGAGGTAGTAGTTTAGTAGTATTTCCTCAGTATCGTTATCCACGGCTGATGGCGGTCGTTCTTCTATCTTGCGATGTTTTAGTGGAATAAAAACTACTGTGAAAATAAAAGGCGGTGAATGATTCCTGAACAAATAAAAGTGAGGTTAGAACCGACATTTTCACAAACATCGTCTTTATAAGCAATAACATATATCCAAAAACGTTATTTTGTAAAGTAAAAATACACTTACGTTTAATACCGACTGACACTTTTACTAAATATATTTCAGTGCTTCAAATTCACTATAATTAAATCAGTAAATATATGTCACAAATCGACACCAACGTAGGATACGCCATTTGCACAGCCGCTCAGAAATTTCAAACTGCGGGAAACACAAAGATATGTCACGAATAGTTCGTGAACAGTACCAGATCAAGGATATGCGATGTATTATTACGTGTTATTACTATTATTAGGTACATCTATGATACATTACTATAATGCTATAATGTAGTTAGTGCCACGTATCGGAGTTCAGTTCAGATAACATTTAGGTTATATATATTTATGTAACATTTACGCAAAGTCCGTATATACTAGGTTGCCTCGTAAGTTGCAGGGGAGGCCCGGGGAAAGGGGAGGGTGGATACACGATGACGCGCCTCGCGATCATTCTCGAGTCAAAGGAATGTTCCACTGGCGCACTATAGATGACACCACCAGCATTTTCTATTGTTGTGCATTTGTAGTGGTAATATTTCCATAAGAGAATACTGCGGTGCCATCTGTAGTACGCTAGTGGAACATTTCTTTGACTATATAATATAATATTATTTGGTATTGGGGTATTCTGTTAAGAACTTGAAATTATATTGCAAGACACGTTCTTGTTGACAAAACATTAATCGAAATATTTTCTAAATTAAGATTTTTGTAAAAACATAAATATTTAGTCTGGGAGTACAAATCGCCATTTGTTTTTACATATATGCACCACTTTACTTATTAAACACAGCATACGTGATGACGCGTTCGCGCTCTTTCTCTTGATTGGCTGAAAAGTTACGAGGCAACCTAATATTTACGGAGCTTGACATTTACGTACCTAAGTTACATACCACCATTTCTTAAATGATACTCAAAGAGACGTAATGTGTGTTTACTGGGGGTTATGTAATGTGAAAGGAACAGGATTTCACATATAAACCGATTCAAACCTAACTATAAGCAAATTTTATTTTTATTTTAGAAGCACTACACACCCACTGTTAAATCGTGTTTTAAATTACCCCTATTTGACTACATCCGTGCTAAATGCCCGTGTAAACGTAATCACTTACTCTATGATTTCAAAAACTTATTAGAAGTGACATTTGTTGTCTAAAAAGTAGAAAATTAAGTAATCCATAAATATCGATTTTGCACAAAAAGAAATTTGTCAACTCTTTTATAAGCTTCGTATTTGTTAAATCGTCGACATATGTACATTTTGCACATATCAAAATTCAACATCCCATGTTGTCACAAACCTTGATCTCATATAATAATATAGGTACTACTTGTAGGCGTAGATTTTATAACACAAACTTATAATTTATACTAACGTCTTTTCAAGAACAATAACTAAGGCTGATATTATATTTCTTTGAAATTTTTACAACTGTTGCAAAAATTGTTCACAGTAAACTATAATTAGTAGGTGTATTATTTCACGCTGAACAAACTGATCGAAGTGAACGATATTTAATTCGTTTACTTAGGCCGTGTACCGTAATTCACAAATAGCAACCAAATTCTCGGTTTTGTGTCCCGAATATAGCAGATTCCTGAAAATTATGATATTTACGGAACACGGTTGCTGAAGTTTGGTTATTTTAGTTGTCACCAAAACAACCTCGCTCATTTTACGATTTTCTGATTTTTCTATCCCCTCCACTGCGGAAACATAAACGCACACCATACCGCACCTGTATCTATGATTTGTATTCTACGTTACAAACCAGCAACTTCTGGGATATTTTAATTGTTTTATAATCACTAAAAAATTAATCATACAAATCCACATGGAAACTACATGTAGGTTATCTTTAAAAGTGGTACTAAACAAAAAAAAAACTTATACTTGACATCAACCAAAGTGTCCCGTAAATTTTCTGAAATAATCAGCAATCACTAATAACCGCAAATAAATCGCAACTAACCATTTGGTTACAATTTTATATTTACGGTACGCGCCCTTATTTTGACGTTCTTTCGTGCGTGTTCAGTGTCTCTCCACTCTAGCAAATAAAGTGATTACATTCAAAAATCCCCTTACCCTTCAAGCACAGAAAAAAATTGCGGTTAGTTGGTTCAATAAACGTATTCTTTTGCTTGGCAAACTGAAAGTGAAAAACTGTTCACATTCAGTTAATTCAATTTATTCATCATGAAAGAATACACCTACTATCAGCAGTTACTTCGTGTTAGGTTGTGTAATAGCTTTGTTCGTGGAGCACCTCAAGCGCAATCACAAATCAGTCAGACGTATTCTGATTGGTTAAAAGAAATCCGCAATTTGAATCTAAATCATTTGATTGGCTCTGACTGATTTGTGGTTGCTTCGCGAACAAAGCTAACGTAATATTTAAACATTTTTTTCTTATATCTAAAACTGTTTATTAGATTAGGATATAAACAAACCTAAATTGGGTAACAAATTCAAGGTCTTGATAAAATTTAAATACAACAGTTTTGCCACGATATTAAGTAACTTAATGTGTAGAATTAATTAGAATAACAATTTGAAATACATATAATAATATGTAATAATATCTTACATCATTAGTTTTTTTATATACTTATATAATTATATACGTTGGTAATTTCCTGTATAGATAAATATGTACTTAAATACATATATACAGGGTGAAGAACTGAAACACATTGATAGTTGTGGTTGTACAGATCCTTCATTTAGGCAGTACAGATTACTATTTTTTTATTCCTCTGTACAATTTAGTGTATCTAATGGGATCGAGAAGTTTCGACAAGATCCAACATTTTCGCCGTTTTACAATAAACGTGGAATCTACCGACAACCCTTCTAATCTTTCGCCACAAAGGTTGGCACCTTCCAACTGTTTGGAGATTCCCTGTCGAAATTTAACGAAGACTGCGTAAACACCCTGTCAGAAACTAACGATTTGTCAAAGACAGAAGTATTTTTCATGTGGAAAGCGCCCCCACCAGGTTCAGGTTGCGTGACTTTCAGGTGACCACACACCATTGTAAGTTGGAATGACAAAAATAACGAAAGTTGACTTTAGAGCCATGGTATTGGAAGACGAACGCCACTGGTACGCCGATGACGGCGGCCTCAGCAAAACATTCTGCGAACGCACAGAAAAGGACGTAAAATTCGACCCTGAGGATTGTTGCGCGTGCGATGAAGCCAAATACAGCGTAGGTTTAACTTAATAAAATAGAAATTTCGTTGAAATTTATACGTTTTTCTTTTAGATGATTTTCGAAGGGATTTGGTCTAATAAGACGCATCCGAAAGATTTCCCTTTCTCCTTGTGGTTGACCCATTTCTCGGACATAATCGGCGCTTCTCACGAACGGAATTTCACTTTCTGGGGCGAAGGACAGTACGCCACTGAAGGTTTTAGGAGTCTAGCCGAGTGGGGATCTGTGCGGCTCATGGAGACGGAATTGAGGGCTAAGAGTCGCTACTTGAGGACCATCATAAAGGCGGCTGGGTTGTGGTACCCACACGTCAACACGAACACCACCACCAACTTCAAGGTCGACAGGAGACATCATCTAATCTCGGTGGCATCGATGTTCGGTAAGTAATGCCGACGGAAGGTGATTGAAGGTCCACGTGGGGGTGAGTTTGTAAAGAAAAAACTAAATAAAGATGGCAATTGTCTAGAATAGATGGTCACGTGTCATATCTACCCAGTGAACCAAATTCAAATTTCCCGCAATTATTTTTAGTAACTTCAACTTAAAGGTATTCAAATAACTGTTAATGTAATACAAAATCGCAGGTCAATTTTATGCTTTAATGTTGAAGTTACTAAAAATAATTGCGGGAAATTTGAATTTGGTTCACTGGGTAAGTAATTATAATGCTGAAAAACTATAATTTATTTATTATATTGGGGTAACTAGCTTAGAAAAGTGATCTAAAATGTTTTGAGGATAGAAAAAGATCTCTTTTGTCGTCACAAACGATTTGAATTTGTAAGTTCTTAGTTCTTACTGGTCGATTACTAAACTAATAAAATATATGGTGATGATGAGTGAAGTATTGAAGTAAATACTTCCTAATTGGTTCGAAATTGTAATTTATTTTGTGTGGTGTTTTCTACTTGAATGGATAAATGTATTAAAATGCAAACCAAATGTTGTTCATTCCATTAAATTCTTATTTATTAAAAATCAATTGACAATTTTTTTTATTTTCTCAATTTACTAATTTATTCAAATTATCTTTTCACTACCGGTTTCAGCACATGATTGACATTCTTCAAGTGAAACACAGAAATAATTAAATATGGCCCTAATAGCCAAATTTAAATTTCCCGCCACTATTTTTAGTAACTTCAACTTAAAGGCATTAAAATAACTATCAATGTAGTACAAAATAGTAGGTAATTTTATGTTTCAAGGTTGAAGTTACTAAGAATAATTGCGGACAATTTAAATTTGGCTATGTGGGGGTAGCCAAAATAATTAGAAAGATAATTTAAATGTACTAAATAAGTTATAATTTCGAACTAATTAGGAATTACTTATTTCAACGCTTCACTCATCATTAATTCTACTTAATTATGGACAATTTACAATTTAAAATTTTAACAAATATACAATTTTACAACTTAAAATGGCTCTGTATTGGCGCGAAAATTCTGTGCCAACATAGGTTTATACTCTTGTTGTAAGATGGCAGCACTTACACTCTCTATTCGTGTTTAGTTTTGACAGTTGAAAATATGATTTTTCGAGAGCTTTCTTGTAAATAAGTTGCACACTTTCTTCTGTGCTTGTATTGTACCAACAGCTTAATACTGTGAGATTCAAAATGATTGTCGTAATAAAAAAACTGTTTTCCGGAAAAAATTATCTAGACTTATTACCATTTTAATGAGTGAAGTTAGCTACATACAAATTTCACACAATAAATAAATTTTCTTCACATTTAGTGACATTGGTGTTCGTATTGTAATTTTCCTTCGTTTATTTATCCTATAACTTTTTTCAAACTGTTTAAATTTACATTTAATATCAGCAACAATAGTATAGTAACACTGACTTAGTTCAAACCTTCATTACAAACACGCGGCATATATACCTACACCTTGCTACTATCTATAGAAGCGGAATTGACAATCTTTTTGAATCTCACCGTATGATATAATAGCATAGAGTAGCAATAGCAGTGTTCGAGGCAAGGTTTTAGGTCTGACCCGGCGCTAGCTAACGACATTCAGAAAATATTTCTTTTTTCGTTCATGTGCATTAAGATTTTTAGATTGTTACGATCACAGATATTCCATAGTGTTTTATTTACCTTTATATATATACTACATTCTGTATAAGAATTTTATATTTATATATACGGTTAATTTAGAAAACTGTTTACTTTCGGGCAAAGTAAAAGTGTCTTATTTGATTTATCATTCTTTAAACAAAGAAAAAGTCGCATATTTGCCGCTAAAATTATAACGGAAAGTTTTTATCTTTATCTGACTTTTGTGTTTTGCATTATTATGAACATATTATTGATATTTATGGGTCAAGTTTATCTTTTTCTTTTTAAGTACGACACAAGCCATTTCCTTAAGTTAGTTTTTAAATTTATTAAATTGCAAACATTTATTCTTTAACTTTACTAAATTAAAAATGTAAATAGAAAATGTCAAACGATGTCTAAGAAGAAAATTAGAAGTTTTATATCAATTTTAAACACCTACAACTCCAATCCAAAAAAAAAAATATTATTCAAATGAATCAATAAAGGTAACATTAAAAAAAATAAAACTTTTTAAAACAGAAATTGACATGTTGCGGAATGCTCTACATACTTTATTAATGAATAATTCATTCGTAATACAACGCTTTTTGTATATATACAGTGACTGGTATAAATATTGCAACATATATGGGATTTTTTTTATTATTATTAGCTAATGATTTACTTGACAATGACCAATACTTAATAAGGAAAAACATTTAAACATTAACTAATGAAAGTCTAAAAATGGATACTTTTTTAAGTAGGTGCACATATCATTCTGTTTCTTAAGTATGGTGAGGCTTTGAAATCATCAGAAACAACAAATTAATGTAGTAAATTATTTTTATTTTACCTACTATTTATTATTCATTATTTCCTAATTTCAAAACCTACTTTAATACCTTTGGTAGGTGCAAGTAGTGCTTTCACTTTTGGAGTGATGCGATTCTCACTTTAATGCAAAACAAAAACAAAAAAAAATATATAAGAATTTTCAATAAAAGTAATGTTTGCTAAGTGGTTTAGAGAGAAAATGTTCGTAAAATTTTATTTATTACTACTATAGACACAGTCCCTTGCAACAACATATTGAAGGCGTACTTTTCAGTTTTCATTGTGTTAATTATCAAAAATCGACAAAATTGTTTGAGTATCAACCGAATTTAAAAATATTACCGCAGTTGAGTTACTAAAAAGGAATGAAATATGCATCAGTTCAATTAAACAATATTTGGAAAAATTGTGATTTTTTAAAAATACGTTTACAAAAAAACCTTAGAATGGTATTCTAAGCTAGTTTTTCAAATAACTTATTTTGAATATCATGTCATCTAACCTCACTGCACATTCATGGCAAATTTACTGCGATACTAGTGGTCACGTGACATCTGTCAACATAAATTTTGGGGTCCCTAGACAACATGCACAATCTATGCCCCCCCAAAAAAAAGAATTAGTATACAGGGTATTCCACGTAACTGGTTCATTAAAAGTTTAAGATGTTCTATTATTTACTTATACTTGAGATTTTGACACCATTATCTGTTCGATTGGAACTATAAATGTAAAATACTTTTACCAAAATATCACTTCCGGTTGACCGGAAATGGATGTCAACTTTGTTATTTTAAATAGAATGATATAATTTTTTATTCATTTTTGGATTCTACAACTATAAATACGTCAGTTTTCATTAGCTATTCTATAGCTACATGTTGCCGTTTTTGAGTTATTTCAGTTTTTCTTTTTTTTTAGTCATAATCATTGCATCATTGAGAAATTAATATCTCGGTTAATACTGCAAGTAGAGACTCCAAATTTGCTATGTTATGAATGTAGATATAACTCTTTGAAACGATAAGCACACTTTACATTCTAACATACAGGGTGTTCAAAACTGAGGAACAAAGTGACATATTTTCAAATGCAGAGAACTTAATTTTTTTAAATAGAACATCCTGTATTTTAATTCGGAATTAGGAAGTAAATATCATCCCCTATCACTTTATATGAGCATTCCCTATACCTATCTTTAATAGATTTTGAGATATAAGCGACTTTTTGTTAAACAGACTAAGTTGCCCTATCTTTAAATGTTTGTAGCTGGGTCTGAAATGGATTCACGTCAAATTCATGTATTATTTTTGAATAAACATACAAGAATGTCTGTTCGAATAGTCATTTCTATTAATATTGCGTTGTACGAAAGTGTAATTGCAATGATATACATAAACACTTTGGTTAGTCAATGAATTTGACATTAATCCCATTCAGAGCCAGCTACAAACACGCAAAGATAGGACTACTTAGTCTGTTTAACAAAAAGTCGTACATATCTCAAAATCTATTAAAGATAAGTGTAGGGAATGCTGATATAAAGTGATAGAGGATGATATTTACTTCCTAATTCCGAATTAAAATACAGGGTGTTCTATTTAAAAAAGAAGAATACTTAGTCTGTTTTACAAAAAGTCGCTCATATCTCAAAATCTATTAAAGATAGGTATAGGGAATGCTCATATAAAGCGATAGGGGATGATATTTACTTCCTAATTCCGAATTAAAATACAGGCTGTTCTATTTAAAAAAACTGAGTTTTCTGCATTTGAAAATATGTCACTTTGTTCCTCAGTTTTGAACACCCTGTATGTTAGAATGTAAAGTGTGCTTACCGTTTCTTAGAGTAATATCTACATTCATAACATAGCAAATTTGGAGTCTCTACTTGCAGTATTAGCCGAGATATTAATTTCTCAATGATGCAATGATTATGACAAAAAAAAAGAAAAACTCAAATAACTCAAAAACGGCAACATGTAGCTATAGGAATAGCTAATGAAAACTGACGTATTTATAGTTGTGGAATCCAAAAATGAATAAAAAATTAGATCATTCTATTTAAAATAACAAAGTTGACATTCATTTCCGGTCAACCGGAAATGATATTTTGGTTAAGGTATTTTACATTTATAGTTCCAATCGAACAGATAATGGTGCCAAAATCTCAAATATAAGTAAATAATAGAACATCATAAACTTTTAATGAACCGGTTACGTGGAATACCCTGTATTTTAATAATAAAAAATCCCCACATGTTGCAATACTTATGCGGGTCACTGTATATATTAATTAATATCATTACATGAATATATTTTTAGCCTTGATAATAGACTCATTACGTACTTAAACCATGTATTTGATTAAAAAAAAAATATAAACAAACACACGTTGTTCAAAATAAATTATATTTCCATTCAACTTCTGCAAATTACAGTTTTAGTTGTATAGTAACTATCGATTAGACAATCTTTCGGTAACTAAACCAAAAAAAAAATATTTCTTATAAATAACTTACTATTAAATAATTATATTATAATATATACAAAGTAAATCATTACACGTAAATGAGGTTAAGGTCATTTAAATATACATTATTATCTTACACTATTATTCCATTTGACCTGGAGAAAAAGAACCAATATTGTACGATACGAATAATGATGATCAAAAAGGAAACTTACTCATTAACGCCTCGGTATGGCCCTTCTGCAGACGTTGCGAATTTTCTTATAACCTGGCTGACAAGGTACGTTCACTATGTTGCCCGTTTTAATCCCATTATTGGACTTACTTTCCAGGTATTCCTTGATCGTACGTATATCCCTTTTAGAGCGTGAGTAGGTTGGCAATATGCCCCCCAGGGCGGCGCAGATAACCATGCAAATCAATACGAAAATGGCGTATTTCATAGTGTTACTATATAACTGCAATTGGTAACAATCTCACTAGGTACTGAATGAATGATATTGAATAAGTAATTGCTTAGAGGCGCGAAAGTGGTTTCACATCATTTGTCATGTGGATATGTGAGTGTATAACTCGCTTATCTAGTGTATAGTAGCGATAACAGGAATAAATACCGCTGGAAAGTATGCGATGAAACTGTATTGTAATAAAACATCAAGCACATTTTTTTAATTATTTCATTTATTTTAAATTAGATTAATTTATAGTGCGAATTTTACTAACTGGACATAAATTTTGTATTTATATTCGTTACTAAATGAAAACCGAGGCGCGGACAACTCACTCATCGCTATTTAAACGGCATACAATGATAGAAATCTCTTTCTATAGTCAGGACAAGTCGATTTTTCTTTTACCAATAATTATGGAGCGGCCTCTGTAGATTTTTACCTCCCACCATGTACTAAGAGATTCAAAATGATTGTCGTAAAAAAAAACTGTTTTCCGGAAAAAATTATCTATACTTATTACCAATTTAATGAGCGAAGTTAGCTACATACAAATTTCATACATTAAATGAATTCTTCTTGACATTTTAGCGACATTGGCGTTCGTGTTGTAGTATCTTTTCGATAATTTATCTTATAATTTTTTCGAACCGTTTATATTTACATCTAATATCACCAACAATAGTATTTCTGAATACTGTAAGAAAATAAGGGAATTTATCTGTGGTCATTAGCTCAACAAACAGGTAAAAAATCAATATTAACATTAAGTGAAATAGTTTATTACATTTTATAATTTTATAGGCTTATCATACACTTCAGTGCAAAAGAGCTGTCAAAAGAAAGTTACATTTTCATACCTACAAAGTTTCTACGGTACAGGAATTATTACCATTAGATCACGATAGGCGATTGGAATATTGTCATTGGTTTAATAACAATTTAATGGACGATGACTTGCTAAACAAATCATTTTTCTCGGATGAAGCCTGGTTTTATCTAAGAGACTATATCAATTTACAAACTATTGTATCTGGTCTGCAGAAATCCACACGAATTTCGAGAACGCAATTGCATCCGTAAAGTTGGAGTTTGGTTAGCTATGTCCAGGCAACGAATAATAGGGCCAATTTCCTTCGAGGAAACTGTAACAGCCCAACGTTTCCAACAGACGTTGGAATTGTTTATTGCAGAGTTACAAGAAAATGAGCTTGAAGCAGGTTATTTTCAGCATGATAATGCTCCAGCACATACTGCTTGACAAACCTGCCAATATCTTCAACAGTTTTTTGCTGACAGGTTCGTTAGAGCACAAAGATCCGCTCCTATAGATAGTAGGAGGGTGTAGGTATATGCCGCGTGTTTGTAATGAAGGTTTGAACTAAGCCAGTGTTGGAACATAAGAAAGTAAACGGATCTGTCATAAATAAGGAAAACGTAACCTATATTTCAACTCGCATTATATAAACGACTATGGATTGGCGTTTCTACTTGTAAAAATGAAATGTAATTAATTTAACTTTAGTAAATTATGATTTTACAATTCAGTACTAACTGGTGTTTAATTAAATTTATTTATTACTTTAAATTATAACATACAATTAAATGATTAATTAATTAAATGACAAAACTGCATCTCTCAGTTCTTCTATGGTATGCATATGGTTTCTATAGATCCTATGTTTTAGATAGCCGAACATGAAGTAACCTAATGGGGCTAGATCAGGCGATCTTGGTGGCCATCTTTGTGCTCTAACGAACCTGTCAGCAAAAAACTGTTGAAGATATTGGCAGGTTTGTCGAGCAGTATGTGCTGGAGCATTATCGTGCTGAAAATAACCTGCTTCAGGCTCATTTTCTTGTAACTCTGCAATAAACAATTCCAACATCTGTTGGTAACGTTGGGCTATTACAGCTTCCTCGAAGAAAATTGGCCCTATTATTCGTTGCCTGGACATAGCTAACCAAACTCCAACTTTTACGGGATGCAATTGCGTTTCTCGAAATTCGTGTGGATTTTCTGCAAACCAGACGCGATAATTTTGTGAATTGTTAGATGAAACTAGGCTTCATCCGAGAAAAATAATTTGTTTAGCAAGTCATCGTCCCTTAAATTGTTATTAAACCAATGACAATATTCCAATCGCCTATCGTGATCTAATGGTAATAATTCCTGTACCGTAGAAACTTTATAGGGATGAAAATGTAACTTTCTTTTGACAGCTCATTGCGCTGAAGTGTATGATAAGCCTATAAAATTATAAAATGTAATAAACTATTTCACTTAATGTTAATATTGATTTTTTACCTGTTTGTTAAGCTAATTACCACAGATAAATTCCCTTATTTTCTCACGGTATTCAGAAATACTATTGTTGGTGATATTAGATGTAAATATAGACGGTTTGAAAGAAATTATAAGATAAATAATCGAAAGATACTACAACATGCACGCCAATGTCGCTAAATGTCAAGAAAATTCATTTAATGTATGAAATTTGTATGTAGCTAACTTCGCTCATTAAATTGGTAATAAGTATAGATAAATTTTTCCGGAAAACAGTTTTTTTCTTACGACAATCATTTTGAATCATATGGTATGCAATTAAAAGTTATGAAGTTGAAAGCAACAAACTAAACTTCAAATGAAAACTATCCATCACTATTATGAGATTATGGTGTCTAGTGTCCAGCCTAGAGTGGCTTATATTGTAGACCTTATTATAGGAACACGCAACTGTTGTCATGATTTTGATAAAAATTCCTTTTGTGATGTATGTAGGATGAACAGTAGGAACCATACATACGGGAGATTATGTGGGTTATAAATAATGAACAGGAAATGTTTTTTTTTTTTTTCTGGAATATGTATGTAACGTTCGTTGATGTAAGAATAATAAGAATAAAGAGATTTTTGTAAGAGATATAACACCTTTCAGTATTTTTGATTTATTTATTTTAAAGCAATACTTCTTACATTATTTTAAATCAAAATTTGTTAATCTTTATCAGAGTTCGTATATTTTAAAATTTACATTAATAAAATGGACATATTAAATAAAGGTATTTCCTGCAAACAAAAAAAAAACATTTTTCCAATTTAATCTAAACTAGAAAAATACTAAAAAAACTACCTGATTCTACCAAACCCGATGGAGTTTGCGACACTTCCCATGTATCTTTGTTTCTCCTCTAGCGCATTTAACAAATATCGCCTTTTTTACGACATTCTTCTCATCAGACACTTCCTCGACACTTTCTAAGCGATAGGCTTGTGAAGAAACCAACAGCAACATCACAATAATCGATATTATAATTGATATCTTCAAATCCATATTTAAATATTTATATTTATTCCTGCTATAAGTATTTCTTTCACTATCACGAACTCTATGTATCGGAATTAAGAATGAAACTTTATGAAAAAAAAAAAAATATTTAAAAATGCGGTTCGTAGATTAGTGATAAGAAATCTAGCAGGAAAACCACAAGAAATTGATGAACTTACACTTAAAAAAAAACACAAAAAACATGGAGATACGTTGCGTATATTTGCATATGTGATTATTTGTTTAACGTATAACAAAAGTGATCTTACATTTAAGAACTATGTACCTATTATTTTTATTAATAAATTAAGTTTATTCGCTCTGCTATTCCAATATGTGTCATCGTTTTTTGCATGTAAATTCTATTCTATTACTTCACCGACTGCTGTACTTAAAATCATTCTATTCCTCGAAACGATCTGGAACCTTCTGCAAGAATAAAGATATTACATTTCACCATATTTCGCCCAGTAAAACTATAGGAATTATCTGTGTATTACCGTGCTTTTTATAATTATTTCGTTTTTGCGTTTTTCCATATTTCTCTCTTCCTTCGCCGTAGAGAAACGATAATGGAAAGCGTTTTCGTAGCACCTTAACTTCTGTATAGTTTAAGGTGACCATAAAAAACACAGCAAAAAGTAAGAAATAGGTGAACCTCATATTTATTTTATCTGCACTCTAAAACGGATTCAATAATTGATGCAATATAAGGCTTGGGGAACAATAGATTAGCACTAGATGCTCTTAAATAGAAATGTTTTTCATTTACCTAGATTAATTAGTAATAATTGCCGATTAAATGTTAATCCACTTAGAGGAGAATTTGATATGGTAATTTGGTTCATAATTCAGTGTTAATTAGGGCGTTCGTAATTAGTTTTCGTTTCTTTGTTTTAATTAAATTGTAAAATAACCTATTATAATAAAGGATATTGCCTCATTTATGTTGTTGATAAAACACCTAGTATGTTTCCATTTTATAAATAGAAATAAAAAATGTGATTTTTTTATACAATAAGTTCCTAAAAATGTATTTAAAAAAATGTATTAAACTTCTATTTCTATTTAATAATAATTCATTCTTACGAAGGATTTTGATACCCAAACAGTAACACAACATATGCAATGACACCTGTGAAAAAAAATATTCGCTCATAGAAGACATTACGCATACATATTTTACATTATAGATATGTTATGTATATGAAATGCATACAGGGTGTTTCGAAAGTAATTTAAAATATTGTTGTGAGCGGTTCGTCATTCAATTTTAGGATGAAAAATTTCTGTAAACATATGTTGTAAATGTTCTCCTTAATGAGATATAAGGTGATCAATGTTTTTATTATTTTAATATGAGCAATAACATTGTGACAAATAAAACATAAAAAACAGTGGTAATGGGTTGGTACGAAGCAAACTGCTATTTTCAGTGGCGGCTCGTCAGTTATGAAAGAGGGTGGGCACAA
Organism: Protaetia brevitarsis; assembly: GCA_004143645.1. Classification (NCBI taxonomy): domain Eukaryota; kingdom Metazoa; phylum Arthropoda; class Insecta; order Coleoptera; family Scarabaeidae; genus Protaetia; species Protaetia brevitarsis. Next base: position 274,152 of record RXPK01000161.1, on the reverse strand, counting down.
TATAAGAACTTGCCTATTTTTTGTACATAAACTCCATTCTCCTATTTTTCATGCTGGAAAAGACGTCTATGACTTTGTTATAAAAATGCGTTCAGTCGATCTTCTGACATTGTGCTTCTCAGAAAAGTTTTAATGCGTTTGAGGGTGGAAAAACATCGTTCACATACTGCTGTCGACATGGGGGTTGTACAAATAGTTTATATGTTTCCGTCAAAACTTTTTTTAAGTTGTTGTGTGTTATGAACACTAAAAGCGGCAAAACCCACCTACAGTTACGTCACATGTTTCGCGCTCTTAATTAGCGAAAGTTCACACTTTTCAATTTTACGCTGTCCAACATAGGAAATATGACGATTTTTGGGTTGGAGTCGCGCGCTTTCGAGCGTTACATACAGGCAGACGCGTATACAACTTGAGTTTATAGGGGGGGTAATGGAGCTGATATTTTTATTTTAACTAAAAAAAAAAGAAAAAAAATCGGCTCTTTTTTGACACAATTTGAATAGTGTCATCATGGGAGGGGTAATTACACAAAAAAAGGGAAAAAAGAAGGATATGAGTGTTTGTCTTTAAATGTAAGATTGGAAAAAGCGAAACATGACGTGTCTGTCCATTGTGGTAATTGTGTGACACATTTTTCTACAGTTTACTGTTAAATATTATTGACGATACCTATGTCACATGCTTGTGATTTTTCGACGAATAAAGTATCTATCTACAGCTCGACAAATCGCTGGTGACAGTTGCGCAATGGCAAAAACGGCGGAGCTGAAGCATATACAGGCTGTATCAAATAAAAACAGTAAATTTTGCTTGGGTGTTAACTACACGACATATAAAGCACAAACCCACCGAAACCGGATTTCATCATTAAAGAATAAAAAAAAGTAAAATTTAGAGCCAAAAATTCTTTAGTCCGGACCTGATGCAAAGAAATGTCATGTTAAGCACCCGCTAAACGTGGTATTATGTATAAATACATTGCACTCATTTAGTATTATTCTTAATGGTATGCCGTAAGTTCATTTAACGTCATTCTGAATAAATAAAGGCCCTTGTAAAAATAGCAAAACTTAGGCATTTAAATTTCTTTTCTTTTTATAAAATAAACATTCCTTTTTTGTTAAGAGCATTCTACGTAATTCTACAAAAAGTATTATTTTTAATATCCTGATAAGACGTTCGAGTTTCACCGGATATACGACTTCAGTAGTTACAAACAACGTAATATTTTTCTTTTGCTTTGTCGAATCGAGAGTTAGTTGTTAATAAACGGTACCGCATAAAACTGAGTTATTTCTTCTGGATTTATTTAATCATATAACGCAAAATGAATTTAATCGAATTACACAGAAATAAATGTAGATACAGAAAATTTGCAAACACGCCTTTTTACTATGATGTGGCGCGAAAATGAATCTATACATTCCCGCGTTTTTGCCGATGCATCAAGCTTCGATTTTCTTTATATGAAATCATGATGGTCCTGAAAAGGATCGAGACGGGAAGAATTTAAATAAAATATTCGAAGTGGCTTGCACTCCAAGCGACGATCCACACAAAACTAACAGCGGTAATGGCTGAATGATAGTGGTATGTGGGGGTATACTCGGGACAGCATTTAGGTTGGGCACAGGAGCGGCTCTAGCCCACGGCATTTATAAAATATTTTTTTCTCGTTAATGCTTACAGATAGACCCCCTGTGCATTAAGACTTTTTGATTGTATATAATTACAGCTGCTACATATTATTATATTTACGTCTATATCTGATACACCCTGTATACTGTAAACTGGCCATCGTATATGCTCCCCACTCTAGTACAATGTGCGCACAATGACTCACTACTGTCATGAGATATTTGTTGGACTGTATCTGTCTATCTATCACACATAGAAAGCACAGTGAATATTTTTCAAAAATTTTGAACAAAAATGTCCAAATATAAATGCAATGTATATATAATACAGCTTATCCGTATTTCCACATTGTGAACAGGAACGAATATCCACTGGATATACTACTATGCTACTTTGGAATGTCACCACAAAAAAAAAAAACGATTACACAAAGTATATACGAAAAGTAAAAAACATTTTTGGGATTTTCCCTACAAATTCATATTTGAACATATCTAGAGATATTTGTGTTTTTTTTAATGGGCTTACCTTAAAAATAAGAATACTTTAGACGTCCTTTTTCTTAATTTCTAGTTTGACTAAGCATCTCAAAATATTTTTTACCATAAATCAATATATGTACTTTTGAAAAAGTGCCAACCTTTATTTCACATTTCTTATTTTTTTTTTTTATTATTTGAAATACTAAATATTTTTTTTCCATTTGTCTCATACTTAAGAGGACATTTGTATAAACAAATAACACAGCTCATACTAATGTATGCAGGATAATATATTTATTGAAATGTGCTAAAGTACAACAAAAAAATACAAATTTAATTCATTATTTGAATCGTTTTTCTTTGGAATTTTTTTCATTATATTAGGACATTGTTCATCGTTTGTACCCATTTTATCAATCGAAGGTTACAATATCTCCACCTGTAATAAAAAAAAATATATATATAAATGGATACGTATTAGGTACAAAACATACAGAGCTGATTTGATGAATATTTGATAAATTTTATAATCAATTGTTAATATATGAGAGTCAGGATAACATCTGCATGATATACACTCAAAGCGTGTTTATACCTACATAGAAATACATTTAAATTTTAATTAAAAGCTAACCTCACTTACAAGAACGCCATCTGTCTCTAAGCGTAAGTTCTCACCTTTGCGTTTGATGCATTTCCCATTGAAATAGTAGTGCCCTGGAGCACATCTGCTAGCCGAAATTATTCGCCTCTTGACAAGTTCACTGTCGTCAAAAATCGGTTTTTGCTCTTCGAAATCAAAGTCATCGTACTCGTCAAGAGTGTAACGATCGTATCCCTGGATGGTGCCTACCAATAGCAACACCCCCCATTAAGATCAGAATGGTGGATTTAGCAACCATCTTGTCGTGTAATTATGCAAAATGTAAATGAATACCGGACAAAAAAATGCCTCGATTTTATTAAAATGTTTGTTGCCGGAAGTAAATTACGTAGGATTAATTATATTGTTGCTTGCTAATCGCGCTGTTGTAGATAAATGATTTAATGATTACAGTAAAGTTTGGATATAATAAGGCACTTTCAAAATTATGCTTAATTAATGCATTTATGCATTGTAATTAGATGTACGTCATGAGTAGATTAATTCTTTATTAATAAATCTATTTGCACATTTGAAAACAGAATGCCTGCTATTAAATAAATACAGAGCGATGGCAAACAAAACTTATTTCCTTAGGAGTTACAGAAACGTATATGAAACATAATAAAAAAATTCTCGGGCGTAAAATTTGCAACATATACCTTGTAACTTATATGAAACGCTCTTTTTGATATTTCTTGTCAATCCAGTAAACAAGAAACGTAAATGAACTATGAGCATTAAGCATTTTCTTTTGATGTTTTTCTGGTAATCACCAATATGCTTGATATCAATTCTTTAATGTTACTTTTATAACTACAACCAATTAAATAAAGCTACAACGCTTACTCAACAATGAATTGAGTGAATGAAATACGTTTATTACATCAATGATTTATGTTCATTATTTTAATTAGAAATTTACTCTATAATAATAAATTAAAATTTATTAGTAAAGCAAGGAGCTCTCCGTTCAGAGGAAACACGCACATACTGGTGTTGATAAAAAGGCACCCGATTGCCCGTATAAATCCTCTAGTTGTTTTGACCGAGTAAGAAAAACACATACATGTATAAAAACTACATGCGCCCGTAAATCACGTGGAATATTTCAATGCACAGTGATGGCGCATATATACATAACTTGTTTGTTCGACACGAACCGCAACACAGCTGTGTTTTCGCAATATTCTATGCATTGACGGCGTCTTAGATGTAGCTGTTTATTTATATATGTGCAGAACTCAAATGTCTCCGTTCAAGCTTTCATTGAAAAGTAAGAATTGCTAAAATAATTTATATTTTGAATACGTTTTAAGAATTGTAACAAGATAAAATATATAATTGTATTACTTATTGAAATAGGTAATTGTGACATTTCCTTTATTTCTTGTATTTTATTAAAAAAAGATAAAACAAGCAGGAATAAATTTAAAGCTATGTTCTGACTAGTAAGCCTTTTGCTGCAAACCATTTTTGCAAGTGTGAACTGCTCAAAAAACATATTGCAGCAAAAATATGTTGTTGGTGCAAGTTATTGCAGCAATATATCTTGCGTAGGTGTGAACAGATAACTTTTGATTGCTCGCAGAGTTTGCATGCTTGCGGCGGTCGATTGCACGTGTCAGTCGCAAGAGAGTGTTTGTACGAGATGACCAAATTTGCGTGGACAAAAGACTTGACCCAAAAATTAATAGCAATTTATGAATCTAATCCCGAATTATTGGGAGATATCAAATGTGGTTTACAAAAATCGCAATAGGAAACAAAGCATTATTGAAACGATATCAAAAGAGCTAAATATTTGCGAAAATGAAATACAAAAAAAATCCATAATCTACCCACACAATTCCTATAGGAAGTGCGACGTATTAAAAGAAAAAAAAAATTGGACAGGGAACTAGTGATAATTATGAAAGTAAATGGGAATTTTTTAAATTATTAAAATTTATTTCTATAAACATGGAATGCTCGCCAATCTTCTGCTATGATTCTCATGAAATTTACAAAACTGCGGGCATCTTCATTTCTCATTTCTTGTAGAAGTTTATTATTATTTAATAGTAATAGTTTAATAATGTACAGGTTTATTATTATAAATATAAATAGGAAACTGACAATTTCCTATTTATATTTATATTAATTTCACTGTAACACTTGCATTACTCGTATATTTGTAAGTTTATTATTATTTAACCCAATTCGTTTCTTTGAAGTATCCATTCTTTTATCTATATTTTCCTTTTCTTATTTTTACTTGTTTTATTCCTTTTCCTTTTTAACAAAAGCATTACTGCCGCTGCAGCGATTCCTTTCAAGGACGACATATCAACTTAACTGTTAGAAGTTTCAAATTAAACTGATGCAAGAAACATGTGTCAATGTGAATAGGTACGCAATATTTTGCAAGAAGTAGGGCCACAGAAATTTGAATAAGTTGTGCGATCCACAAGCAGCAACAATTTGCATTTATTTTTTTTGCACAAGTGTGAACAGAGCTGCAAATACTTGCCGCAAATTGTTTGCTAGTCAGAACAAGGCTTAAGAGTCACTAACTATTTAAAATAATAAAACAAAAACTGGGTAAGTCTTTTTATCATTGATTAAAAATAATTTATATATTATTAATATCATTGTAATAACATTGTAATTTTCCATAACAATACATTTGAAAATGATGGTAAGTTTGTTATATCTAGCGGCACGTTAAATTTAAACAAAATGTTTAAATGTTAATAAATCCAATCAACGCCCCTACCTCAAGACTGAACATATCGGTACAACTAGGCCAAAAACAGGGGAAGCTCTTTTCACTAAATTTTGTTAATTATTGTTACTTTTCATTGTATTTTAATAAGTTTTTAAAATTTATAACCACATAATACTTTCTATATTTTCCTTTGTAAATATGAAGTTCTCTTACATGTAAATACATAACCTTACATAATATTCTCTGCTGTGACTTCGCAAAACTATGTACATAGGCAAGTTCCTAGGCATAGACTGCGTGTAGGCAACGCCACTGAGTTTTCCGCTTCCCCGCTTCTCCGAACGAGTTTGTCCGTGCTTTATTTATTAGGATTATGAATAACATACATCAAGCCAACCAGTTGCGATTAGCATATTAAGAATACTCATTGTATTGATGCCTTTTGTATAAGGTATTTTAAGGTTTAAGGATTTTTCAACTGGACTTCATACATAAAATTGATAACTCGCGATCATTCAGTAAACCAAATAAAGTTGTTAAAACAAAACTGGTGTTCCTTACAATAATTGAGCCAATCAAGCTGCCATTTCATTTTCCGTCGTCATTTGGTAAAATCTTTTTCATTGATTTAATAAACTCATTCTTGGGACCAATTTAAATACATTATTTCATGTGAACAATGATCATCAATCATTTTTTTTGGATGGTGGGATTTAAAAAAAAATACTCCATTCAAGATATACCAAACAAACCTTTATTTTTCATTTTAAAACAATTATTTATTTTAGCAATAAATTTTTATTCACAACGCCACAAAATTCGAATGACTCAATCTGGGAGCGGCTGGTTCTGATCGACTCAAATCTCTTTTCCGCCACTTTATTTGACTGAAAACTATAACATAGAACAATTAACATTTATATATAAATCATAAAGACAAATAAATCAAGGAATTAAATATTACTACATTTAAAAAACTTTTGCCGTTGATTAAAAGAAATCAGAGAAGAAATTTAGGAATTACCTGATTTGGCCGTACATTTTCCGTTCCTAAATTTTATATAACCGTCCCTGCAAGGGACATAGCAGGTGAGACATCTTACTCTTGGGCGTGATTTTGTTACCAAATGACGGGCTTGCATCTCATACACCATAAATGCAGCAATAACGACGAAAATCAAAAAAGATAATTTGAAATTCATTTTCAGCTTGTATATACGTTTAAAGTAAACCGGCAAAATGATAAATAAAAAAAATAGGTTGAATTAAACAAACAATAATTATTACCTTGTAATTATCAGCATTTCATTTCCTAAATGTAATGTGTGGATTAATTCAATTTAATTAGCCTTTGACAGAAAAACGCAAATTACGCTAATTAGTACTAATAAGTGTATTTTTATTTGAAAATGATTTAATCATATAAATTATTGACACGGCTCTCTACTTGTTTCTATTTTAAAGCGGTGCGCTCTTTCCTACTCTCTGCTTTCCTATACTATAATTAAATTTTGACGTTTACAGTATACAGGGTATTCCACGTAAATGGTTCATTAAAAGTTTATGATGTTGTAATATTTACTCATATTTGAGATTTTGGTACCATCATCTGTTCGATTGGAACTATAAATGTAAAATACTTTAACTAAAATATCACTTCCGGTTGACCGGAAATGGATGTCAATTTTCTTATTTTAAATAGAATGATATAACTTTTTATTCATTTTTGGATTCTACGACCATAAATACGTCAATTTTCATTAGCTATTCCTATAGCCACATGTTGCCGTTTTTGAGTTATTTAAGTTTTTCTTTTTTTTTAGTCATAATCATTGCATCATTGAGAAATTAATATCTTAGTTAATACTGCAAGTAGAGACGCCAAATTTGCTATGTTATTAATGTAGATATAACTCTAAGAAACGGTACGCACACTTTACATTCTAACATACAGGGTGTTCAAAACTGAGGAACAGAGTGACATATTTCCAAATGCAGAAAACTCTTTTCTTTTTAAATAGAACACCCTGTATTTTAATTCGAAATTAGGAAGTAAATATCATCCCCTATCGTTTTATATCAGCCTTCCCTATACCTATCTTTAATAGATTTCGAGATATGAGCGACTATTTGTTAAAGAGACTAACTAAGCCTATCTTTAAATGTTTGTAGCTGGCTCTGAATGGGATTAATGTCAAATTCATGTACCTATTATTATTTGAATAACCATACAAGAATGTCGCTGTTCAAATAGTCATTTCTATTAATATTGCGTTGTACAAAAGTGTAATTACAATGATATACAGAAACACTTATGGTTAGCCAATGAATTTGACATTAATCCCATTCAAAACCAGCTACAAACATTTAAAGATAGGGCTGCTTAAAAAAATATAATAAAGTAATTTAAAAATAAGTAAGAAGTGACGCTAGTATTCGACTCGTATTGAGCGAGGACATTTATTAGTTTGTCGTTTCGTGAGAAACACTGTTTGTTGAAAAATCGACCATGATGCCGTATTTAACTGAAACCCACAAAATTGAAATTTTAATGATGATTGGCTACGGAGATAGGACAAGAACACAAAATGAAGTTGCTCATTTATTCAGAGAGAAGTATCCTGATTTACCACCCATATCTCAAAGTACCGTAAGCAAGATTGAAAAACAGTTTCGGGAAAACGGGCATTTAAGGAAAACAAATAATCATCGTCAGAGTGCGCTCAATGAAGAAGTAAAACTTAATGTACTCCTTTCTGTTCAAGAGAATCCTTATATCTCCAGTAGGCTGATAATAGTAGGTAGGGAACTCGAAATTAGCCAGTCTTCTGTGGCAAGAACTCTTAAAGCGCACAAATTTTATCCCTATAAATTGACAATCCTCCAGGAACTCACCGAAGATGATCCGGATCGAAGACTTCAGCTTTGCCAACAAATGATGGATCTACTAGACAGAAATGTTGTAAACATAGAAAACGGTCGATTTTCTGACGAATCAACGTTTATGTTAAACGGTGAGGTAAATCGTCAAAACTGTCGTTATTGGGCAGACAACAACCCACGATGGATGAGTGAAGGCCACACTCAACATCCAGAAAAAGTCAATGTTTGGGCAGACATTGTTGGTGATCGAGTAATAGGACCAAATTTCTTCCGAGAAAATATCAATGGAGCGAGATATTTAGAATTCTTGCAGGAAGAACTAGTTTCGAATTTGGCTACTCTATTCTCTGATCCGCTTGAAGCTGATGTCCAGAATAGAAACATCTGGTTTCAACAAGACGACGCGCCTCCTCATTTTGCAAGACCTGTCCGTGAGTATCTAGATGATGTGTTTCCAGGCAGATGGATTGGTAGAAGAGGACCTTTTGATTGGCCACCCAGATCTCCAATGGACTATTTCTTATGAGGATACTTCAAAGGCAAAGTTTTTAAAACCAGACCGGAAAATATTGAGGTGTTGAAAGAACGAATAAGACAGGAGTGTAGGCTAATTTCCGCTGAAGTAATTAGAAATGTTCAAAATGAGTTTCGGTTCCGTTTAGGGTATTGTCAGGACAACATTTTGAACATTTATTGTAGAAGAGATATGATTGAAGTGAATCAGATTTCTTCATTTCTCGAATTAGTTATTGTTAAATATCTTTTTAATGACAAGGAATAAAAACTTGAAATTTGGTACGTATGTGTAATTTGATATACCCTTTAAGAATAGTTATAAAAAGATTATGGCTGCCATTTAAAAAAATTGTCGATGACGTCATATCTCAAATTTGGGACACGCTGTATAAAAATTTCTCAGATGAAAAAGTGGGCAATTTAAAATACTAATCGGTGGTGTCCGAGCATATTTCCGGAAAAAATACTGTCATCGCTTTACTGAATTTATTCCATATTACAGACTCACACTGTATAAGTGTTTTTAGAAATACCTTCTTTATTATGTTTGTTAGTTCATTTTTACATTATTTTTACGGTAAAAACCATCTATGATACGTAGATAGTGCCACAAAATATTTGCTTCGTAGCAATCCATCACTAAAGTCTAATAATATTATGTTCTTAACAATCTTAGGTCCAACTCCTGACTGGGTGGTAGGTGTAAACGGTTTAAATTTATGCCTGAAGAACTGCTCATGGATAGAAAACATGATCGTCGATCTCTATCCATACGATGCGGGCACCGATGATGGTATCACCTACATGGTAATTGTTAAAAATGCTTATTCCAATACTTTCCATCATTTAGAACCTTGGTAACGAGTTTTTATTATCGCTTTAGTCGCCAAACGCGGAGACCAAACCCAGAGAAAAGATGTACAGAATCACCACGACCTATCCAGAAGACCCGCGAGCTCCATTCTACGATCCTTCACGATCTGAGATGCACCCCTTAGCCAGGATTTATCTGAAGAGGGAAAAGCTCATCTCAAAGTCGTGCGATGAAAATTTCCTCAACGCCCAGTTGGACGTCAGTGAAAACACTGAAGATACAGTGAGGCGTAAGTCAGATTTATAGAAGCACTTATAAATGTTGTTGCTTAAAGCTGCAAACTTCTCCTAAACCCCTCACCACAAACTGCACTAAACTGGACGTACGTTTCAATAGCAAAGCTATCATCATCAGCAGAAACACTGAACTAAATAACTACACTAAAACTACCCTAATTTATACCTAAAAAAGGGTCAAGGTACATTAATCACGGTCATGGCTGACTGCCGTCATGCTTAACTAGTCACTAATCCTAACTCCGTCTAATCTACTACTTATGCTTAATAAACCGTAAAGACAAGAATTTAAGGGTCCTAAATCTGAATTCATTAAAATATGTTTGTTTTTATATATTTCCATACCCTCATAACAATTTAATTGTACATGGTTGTTTACGTTTCTAACTAATTTTTATTGTCAACTTATGGTTTTCTTCAAGCATATGTAGGCTACACTAGATTTGTCAAACCTTCTAAATTTAAGATGAGCCAAATGCTCCTTGTAACGTGTTTAATTGATCTTTTTAGTTTGCCCAATATATACATGATCACAATCTTTACAAGATATTTTATAAATACCTGATTTGTCCAAATTATCTACTTGATCTTTAGGGTTGCCTAAAATATTTTTAAGACTGTTATTTGAAGTAGTAACTATGTCCAGATTGAATTTAGAGAAAATTTTTTGTAGACCTTTCGTGTAACTTGATAAAATGGTAATTTGACATATTTCTTATTTTTCTTGTCACTAATTTCTAAAGTACTCACATTTTTAATTTTTATTTTATTTTTGTGTTTTCTGATGGTATTATATACAACGTCTTCTGAGAATCCATTAAATGCAGCGATATTAATAATTTCTTTAATTTCTTAATTATATCGTTCTGTAGACAGAGGAAAATTAAGTAAGCGATGTACAAAAAATTAATAGCTGCTAGTTTGTTTTCCATGAATGGTTTGAATCTTCTGAAATAAATCTGTTATTAGTAGTGGGCTTTCTATATATGTCTATTTCTAATTTATTTTTATTTTTATTACTAAATGTCGAGAAAAGCAATCCTATTGTTAGTTTCCTCTTCATGGGAAACTTAATGGAAGGAAATTTTGAATTTATCTGTTCAAGAAAATCTCTAATTGAGCACTTACTAGTATCAAAAACACAAAAAATGTCATCGACGTATCTGACCCAAACCCGTGGAAAGTATGCCAAAGTATCTGAAGATCGGTTTCAAATTTTCCATAAAGAGGTTAGCTATGAAGGGAGATAAACTGTTACCATTGCTGCTCCTTCAGTTTGTTGGTAAAAAGTACCGTTGATTTGAAAGAAATTTTGTTTCATGCAGAGCTTCGCTAAAGAAATGAAACTATCAACTTCATTACTGCCCAACTGATTACCTTTCAAGAAATCTTCTAAATAAGTCAAAGTGATATCCACGGGGACGCTGGGAAACAGTGAGCTCACATCAAATGAAACTAAAACTTCATTGTCAGTAAGTTCAATGTTTTTAATCTTTTCAATGAACGCGTATGAATTTTTAACGGCTAAGTCCGGGGGTTGCACAGGTAAGTGATTGAATTTGTCAGATAGCCATTTGGACAGTAAGTAAGTTGGACTATTGATATTGGAGACAATGGGTCTCATGCTCTTCCCTGGTTTATGTATCTTAGGTAAACAATACATCCTAGGTAACACTGGATTTGATACAGTTAGCCTATATCTTAAGTTATCATTAATAATATTCTTATATTCTAATAGGGTCTTCTTGGTTTCTGTGATCATTTTTGATAACGGATTTTTAGTTAGCTTTACGTAAGAACCTTGCGTTAGAAGGGTATTGACACGATCAAAATAATCTCTTTTATCTAAAATGACCACCGTATTACCTTTGTCAGATTTTAAGTAAAAGCAGTTTTTGTTTTTAAGCCCTTTAGCAATGTCAATTTCTTTACGTGTGATATCTGAAGGATGACGTTGTTTATTCTCTAAAACTTGAGTTTTACAAGCAGTTCTAATAAAGTTTTTAGTCTGATCATCAAAAGTACTAATCGCTGTTTCTATGCCAGATATAATTTCTTCGATTGGTGGTTTCTTAAATTTTAAATTATATTTCAACCTTTATTTAACAAACTAATTTCCTCCTTGTTGAAAGATACAGAGGATTCGTTTCTGACTAACATATGTTCTGATTTATTAATGTGAGTATATTCTGGGTTTTTTAAAGACACTAATTTTGATAATTTTTTCTTATGAACCAAATCTTTATTAATACTTTCTTCGAAATATATTCTTCTATCCTATTCAAATAATCAATCCATTCTACAAATTCTAAATTACTAAGACCTTTTGCTAATCTTAAATGTAGGTTGTAAGCTTCTAATTCTAATTGACTAATTCTAAAATACAGATATTTAATTTCTGAATTTAACCAACATTTTTTAGCCGAAGAAATCGCTTTAGACGCTGAACTTGAGGAAATCTTACATTTAATTTGAATAAAATTTGGAAACACAATAACTTTTCTACAATCTTTCAGAAATTTAATATTAGCATCAACTAACCTAATTTTACTTCTTACTTAAAAAACCTGTTTGAGTAGCGTAGACCGGGAAGCCATAACAATGACAAAATACTCCGAACTGTGGTACTGGAAATGCTGCCAAACTTCTCCTAAACCCCTCACCACAAACTGCACAAACTGGACGTACGTTTCAATAGCAAAGCTATCATCATCAGCAAAAACACTGAACTAAATAACTAACTAAAACTACCCTAATTTATACCTAAAAAAGGTCAGGTACATTAATCACGTCATGGCTGACTGCCGTCATGCTTAACTAGTCACTAACCTAACTCCGTCTAATCTACTACTTATGCTTAATAAACGTAAAGACAAGAATTTAAGGGTCCTAAATCTGAATTCATTAAAATATGTTTGTTTTTATATATTTCCATACCCTCATAACAATTTAATTGTACATGGTTGTTTACGTTTCTAACTAATTTTATATTGTCAACCTTATGGTTTTCTTCAAGCATATGTAGGGCTACACTAGATTTGTCAAACCTTCTAAATTTAAGATGAGCCAAATGCTCCTTGTAACGTGTTTTAATTGATCTTTAGTTTGCCAATATATACATGATCACAATCTTTACAAGATATTTTATAAATACCTGATTTGTCCAAATTATCTACTTGATCTTTAGGTTGCCAAAATATTTTAAGACTGTTATTTGAAGTAGTAACTATGCCAGATTGAATTTAGAGAAAATTTTTTGTAGACCTTTCGTGTAACTTGGATACTTGGTACATCGCTTACTTAATTTTCCTCTGTCTACAGAACGATATAATAAAGAAATTAAAGAAATTATTAATATCGCTGCATTTAATGGATTCTCAGAAGACGTTGTATATAATACCATCAGAAAACACAAAACAAAATAAAAATTAAAAAATGTGAGTAACTTTAGAAATTAGTGACAAAAAAATAAGAAATATGTCAAATTACAATTTTATCCAAGTTACACGAAAGGTCTACAAAAATTTTCTCTAAATTCAATCTGGACATAGTTACTACTTCAAATAACAGTCTTAAAAATATTTTAGGCAACCTAAAGATCAAGTAGATAATTTGGACAAATCAGGTATTTATAAAATATCTTGTAAAGATTGTGATCATGTATATATTGGGCAAACTAAAAGATCAATTAAAACACGTTACAAGGAGCATTTGGCTCATCTTAAATTTAGAAGGTTTGACAAATCTAGTGTAGCCCTACATATGCTTGAAGAAAACCATAAGGTTGACAATATAAAATTAGTTAGAAACGTAAACACCATGTACAATTAAATTGTTATGAGGGTATGGAAATATATAAAAACAAACATATTTTAATGAATTCAGAATTTAGGACCCTTAAATTCTTGTCTTTACGGTTTATTAAGCATAAGTAGTAGATTAGACGGAGTTAGGATTAGTGACTAGTTTAAGCATGACGGCAGTCAGCCATGACCGTGATTAATGTACCTTGACCTTTTTAGGTATAAATTAGGTAGTTTAGTGTAGTATATTAGTTCAGTGTTTCTGCTGATGATATAGCTTTGCTATTGAAACGTACGTCCAGTTTAGTGCAGTTTGTGGTGAGGGGTTTAGGAGAAGTTTGCAGCATTTCCAGTACCACAGTTCGGAGTATTTTTGTCATTGTTGCTTAAACATCATTGCTCTTTAAAGCGGAATGCGCCGTTGGTGAGTACACTAACTGGAGCGAATGCTCCGTGACTTGTGGTAAAGGATTGAGGATGAGGACCAGGGAGTATTTGATGCCCCAAAAAGCTGTTATGTTCGGATGCAACAGACAATTGGTCTCCAAGGAGATGTGCGTCGCGGCCGTAGCAGAATGCGAAAAGTAAGAACGCCACAATTATTGTTGATGGAAATTACAAAAAGTTTTCAGTGACGGGCAAACGGAAGACTCAGAAGAACAACCCATAGAAGGCCTAGATGGCGGCATTTGCGAGGTTACAGCATGGTCCCTTCTGTCGGAATGCTCAGCCACTTGCGGCATCGGTTTTAAGATGAGGACGAGGCATTTCACAAATCGTATGGGAAGGAAGAAGTGTCCCCACGTATCAACAGTAGAAAAAGAGAAGTGTATGGGAGCCTGCTTGTACAGCCGATCAAATCGAAGTAGCCGATCCTATGTGCCCTGCGACAGAATGGAGCGATTGGAGCCCGTGCAGCGCCTCTTGCGGCAAAGGAGTAAAGATGCGCACCAGATTGTTATTGGTCGATCCGAGTTTGCAGCAAAAATGCAGTACTAGAATAGAGTTGGTGCAGCAGAGACCGTGTTTGGAAACGCCTGATTGTACTTTCGATATGGCTACAGCTAAACGTAAGTTTTTATGGAACATAAAACCGCCATAATTGATACAATAATCACCCCCCCCAAAAGAGGTCTGCATGGAAGAAAGCGTCCAAGGACCGTGCTATGGCTTCTTCAACCGCTGGTACTTCGAACCTAGGAAGATGATGTGCGTACCATTCGTTTATGGCGGTTGCAGGGGAAATAGAAACAATTTCCTAACAGCTGAGGAATGTAACGAAGCCTGCAGCGTAGTCAGAGGTAAGAACTTGTTTTCATAACCTAGAAAATCGAGACTATCTTCTTCCCTTAATACTTTTAGATGCCCTATTAGGGCAAGCGCCAAATCTGCAACCTCCAAGGCACCCACCAGAACCTGGAAAAGATTGACTGCATGGTCACGGAATGGTCCCACTGGTCTCCATGCAGTGCCACGTGCGGTTCAGGCCTCATGAGCAAACAGAGGATGATCAAAAGGCCTGCGGAAAATGGAGGCAAAGCATGCCCAAGGGTGCTCTTGAAGAGGAGAGGTTGCCACGCAGCTCCGTGTCAATAAATATTAGTTTAATTATAGAACTGCTTGCAGAATTAACAACGAATTTAGTTGATCTGACCTAAAATATGCTTAATTTTGTCCATTTATTGTTGTATTTTTTTAAATATATGTAATGCTCATTTAACAAATAATTAAAATAAAATAAGAAATGTATGTTATTGTCTTTTTTACTTTTATATCCGTAATGATAAGTATATTACGCAAATTATCAGTAATAGTAACCAAATATTCTTAAGGAAATTCATTTAAAACAAAATGAGAAGTAGGAAAAAAAATTTCTTTTAATTCTTACCAAAATATAACCACGTTGTAACTAAAATATTTTTTATAATACTTACCCACAACAACTTAATGTAATGTACGCCACTGCTATCACAATAAAATTTCGCTCTTTATAAAAAACAACGTTATTTAAATATTAATTCGTTAATTTAACTATTATTGGTACTCGTTTTAGAAGTTAGAGAATTCAGGTGCATATATTACATATTTCAAAGGATATTGAAATTTTATTTGAAAATTATGATAAATCCAGAGTGATCTACATTAAAAATTATTAGATTATATATAATTAAATAAAATAAAAACCCTTGTCTCTAATAAGAAATGATACGGTAACGGCACTAATGGAAAATTGTTATAAAACTAAAAATTTGTAGATCACCACGTAAAGATAAAAACATCTAATTTTATTGCACTAGCGCCATCTATATTTCAAAACCGGCAATATACGCTTTGAAGGTATACTGGCGACATCTATGAGACAAGTAAATTTTGATCAGAATTTATACCGTTAACCGAAAGAGGACGCCACATTTTATAGAAGATTTATATGAAATTAATTTATTATGCTTTCTATTTTCAAATTTCAGTTATCCAATATTGGAAGATGGATTTTAATACATCACTAATCAATTTAATACACATAAATTTATTGCAATCTAACTTACAGATTTCTGCAATTAGCTAGTCAACTATTAAAATATAATAATTATAAATAAATATAATATAATAAATATAGATGTCGCGGCATTCATATTGAATAAAATATTTTAATGCCAAACATAACCAAGAAACATAACCTCTTATAGTAAACAATATGTTTACATCTTAAATTTCGAAATTATTTTAAAAATTTGTGTTAGAAGTGAATTTTATAGTGGTGTTTAACGAGTTAATCTTGGTATTTTTTTTTTCCTTTTTCGTGATTAATAACGCAGACAAATTAGTTTTGCATATTTCTACTCCTGCAAAAAACAAGGACTGCTACAAGTGTTTTTAAATTATTGCAAAAAAAAAAGTATTAATTAGCTTCTTATGTTAAATCCAAACTTTCAAATGTCTGCTCATCTTTTGTGCCTCACATCAGGTGGTGGGCTGCCAATTTTCACAAGAAGCAAGGGCAGTACAGAAAATGTTAAATTCTTTACATACAAAAACAAACACAAACCTCATTGACGATCGTTTTAGTTACCATTCTCAGTAATCGGTTCGTTAAATGGGGTGCACATGTTCTCAAAATCATACCAACTAAATTTATTAAATACTTTAACAGAGGATTATTGCTTCGTCTGGCATGAATTTCATGATAGGTGGGTGCATATCTATTTATTACATCAAGTATCAATTTAACATTATTATAACTTGATTATAGCATTGTTTTAATTGGTATTGCTGCTGGATGCTCAAAAGAGATTCTACGCAAAGTGTTACAATCGGCTTTTAATGCGATGATCTTAATTGTAGGTTTTGATGAAATCAAATCACAAAGGAACATAGAACGATTAAAAAGGGAATTAAGGGTATAATTTGATATGTGTAAAATCTATATATTTAACCCAGTATTGAAAATGTTTTAGCTTTGTTATCCTATCATAGATCGGTTATTAGATTGTTTAGACTGTAGCGACTCAAACAATAAACACACATCTGATTTAATACAATTAGCGGAGTGTGTTTTATGTCAAGAGAATCAAATAATGCAAGTAAGTGTCATTAATAATTAGATTTCGGGTTAGGATAGAGGGATATGGGTGTCACTGGGCAGAGCGGAATTGTTATTTTTCTTTATTATAACCACACTAAATATGCGATATAACCTATCTTTTGCTATCTTTACTTTAACCTCTTCTAACTACTGTCAGCCATCTGTCAACTGTCAAGTACATATGTTTGTTAAACAGTGTTGCCAGTTTAAAAACTGACATTTAGCGTCTTTTGGCGGTGGACTATTTGGTCAATGATGACAACATTTGGTAACGACACGTTCACGTCAAAAAAAATGTTGACGTTTGATATAAACATGGTCACTAACATAACGCCAAAACGGAGTTTTATGTTGGTGGTGTGTCAGTATTCTAATCATCCATCCTAACTCAGATATCACAAAAAATGAATCTGAGTCTGGAGCAAATAGTTCTGCTGCTTACATTTACAGCACAAGAAATGATGATGAACGATTTTCTTGTACTTTTTTTTCTGTTGCATCAAATAACTGTAAAATTTTACGCGGCTGTTTCGCCATTACAAATTGTCTAATAATATAGTATATATAATTAAATCTTAACGTCAAATATCAACCTAACAATAAAACAAGGTAAACCATTAACATGACAAATATGACAACACGCTTCTACTTTGTATTAATTGTCGCTGCAATCGCTTTCTTCGCTTGTGAACGAAGTTTAGAGTATGTTCACGAATTCTCATGACCAAACCGGATATATTTTAGCATTGAATTACTTTGATTAGGGCAGTACTAGAAATGACCACAACGCAAAAACAGCAAATTCGATGACCAGTTCATATATTTAGTGACATAGTCATGCGCCAAAGACGCTAATTGTAAGTAGTTGAGAAACAGAAAAACTTGAGTCCAAGAGATGATCCAAAGTAAGTAACTAATGTAAACATAAAAAACTTTTTGAATTTTCATTGTTCATACTAAATATTAATACAATGAACAATATGTATTAAATAGTCTATTCTACACTATTATCGCGTCATATAAATTGTTGTTAACTGAAAGTTGGTACCCAGAAAATCCCTTAAGATTGGATATTAACTATATCATTATATATTCACTTTCGGGGATTGGTTACAACTTTGTATGAACTAGTTTTGGCAGATCTACTATTTTTTAGTAGATCTCTTGCAAACGTGATTGCTATAATATGTTGTTCATGTGTATAGGATTTACTTAATTATTGCCGCTCTACTGAATTTCAAATACAGATATACTGAAAATATAAATATTAAACTGGCAACACTGGTCATCTGTCGTCGCCGTATTTATCATTCGTGCCGTGCTATTTAAACCACATTAAAGATAACCAATAAAACAGGAAAATCGAATAAGCCAATATTATCAATTACACAGCCACAACACAGCGTTGCTAACGTAAATTTTCTATTGCCAACCTCAGATACTTCGCTTTAATCGTGTTACCTATCTATCCATTCTCTTTATAATATTTTGTTGCTTATATGAGCTGGTTTCAACAACACTTTGACAGTCCTTTTTAGTTAATTTCTCCAATTTCATAATTATTCCTTATTCCATCTTACCCTAATAGCCAAATTTAAATGTGCCGCCACAATTTTTAGTAAATTCAACGTAAAGGCATTAAAATAACTTTTACTGTAGTACAGTAAGGTGGGTAATTTTGTGTTTCAACGTTGAAGTAACTAAGAATACTTGCGGGAAATTTAAATTTGGCCATTAGGGTAGATATCTTTTAAGATATTGGATATAAAACCACTCTTATGTTATATAAACACTTTTGTTATATCACTGTTATTAAGTAGGGTATTACTATTAACGCAAATCTTTTTTAATACCAGTGGTATAATTATAGAATTGGATTTAATTTATTTTAAATTGTTGTTAATGATATGTATTTCATTTTTTATGGCAAAATAGGGTTTTACGGCATCAGTAACATTTCGTTTATTTTCTGGCCATCCGTAAAAGTTGTGTCAAGTGAAAGTTCTTCAATTTAACAGGATCAATAGATAAATTTTTATAGACTAAATTAACATGTAAAGTGATTTATTCATCAAAATCCGTTAAAACATGTTCTATTAAAGCTACACGAAGCAAAAAGTATCTGCTATATACCCTGGTAGCAGCGTGACCTAAAATGACGTTTAATTGACGTCCATATTACCTCTATTAAACGTCACTTCAACTGTGACTTTGTTGTCCGCATAAATGCTGATGAAATTTTGTACAACCAAACAATATTGCTAAAAGTTCTTTTTTGATCTACGCTTAATTTTGTTGATCATTATTTAAAGAAGATGAAGCGATGAGTGGTACTAACGAAAATTTACTATTGCTAGTCTCAGATACACTTATATGGCTTTAAAACCTATTATCTATCCATTCTACTCATAATATTTTGTTGCTTAAATGGACTGGTTTCAATAACACTTTGACAATCCTTTACAGTTATTTTCTCCTATTTCATATTTTCTTCTTATGCCATATGTTAATAAATAACTTTTAAGATATTAATATTGAGATAATAATTACTTTTTCCCTTTTATATTTCTCGTATAGATTGCATTAAATACATATTCAGAGTGCGTGGATTCCATGTTTAGTTGTGTTCTGATCCACGAAGGATAGCTGTGGCTACGGAGAGTTGGTGGAGCTTATCACCAGATGAATTTAGAAACTGCTCACTTTGTTAGCATCTGTCGAAAATACCACTGCCAATAAAGACATACCAGTTTTCCTACCACAAAAAAGCCCTAACGCAAGTATTAAATATTTCAGCACATTTCAACACTTTCACGTAATGAAACTTCAACGATTTTCCATTTTATAATTCCTTCAGGCAGCATTTCGATTCATTGCGATCACTTTAATACCGGACGTGCAGATATGTTGCTTATGTGGACCCACTCCGACGTTAGATGAAATTGAACTCTTAGCCGCACAGTGCTTTTAAAACAATAATGGAAAATTTAGGTGCGGCAGTCCATTGCTACCCACGCAACTTTCCGACGACAATTCAGATGGATACAGGCATTTTAGGGTAATTAGTTTTACCATTGTTTAAATATATCTAGTTAGTCAACGTAATGCATTTTCGGAAAAATAAAGTATTGCTCAGGGAAGTGGTGCACTCTATCGGTGAATGTAAATTGATTCGAAAACGTGATAAATATAACAGGTATCTCGGTCAGAGTGAGAGACAGATTTCTGTGTTTTAAATGGCGATTTGTACTCCCAAACTACATGTTTATTTTTATAATGAAAAACGAATTTCTACTATTATGCAATAGTAAACATAAGTAAATCAAATAAAAAATATTATATAAACATAACACAAAATTTAGAACTACACACATATATAGAGCATAACATTAAATTAGAAACAAAAAAAAAGTGAAGTAAAATGGTAAAAAAATAACGATTATACATTATCAAACTAAATATTTATTCTTCCTAACAAAACAAACATTTCAATGTAAACACGAGAATTATCGCGTGGCGCGTCATCACAGCGTCATCGCCTATCCACCCTCTCCTTTCCCCGGGCCTCACCTACAATCTGCCTACAACTTGCGAGATAACTATTGGAATTAAATAATATTTTACCGTCACGTAAGAGAGCCATCTTGTATGTGGTAGTCTAACTATAAAGTTTATATTTAAATCGAGACGGACATCAACGGCGTGCTGCCATCTACCGCTTTTGCCCAAAATGTTCAAAAATCCGTTAACTATTTTGTCCATAAGGTTGACTAACTAGTATGTATATAAACAATGGTTCTACTACCGCTAAACAAAACTTCAATTTCGAGTTAAATCTTTTTCTAATAGCCTCCTTCTAATAAACACTAAATATGGGAAATATATGATATCACGAAGTCCGCAACAATTGTTTGGTAAACGAACAACCAGCGGGTCACATCGACTGGATATACTGACGAAGTTTCTATTATCAAGCGGTGCTAAACTATTTAGTCGCTAAAGACGATAAAATATTAGCCGAAGATAACGACAAAGTATCAGACAATGTCGATTTGAAGGAAAATGTCGGGAAAGAGACCTATTGGTGCTCGGAATATCATAAATGTCACGCAGTGAGGGTAAATGAAAATATATTGTGCGTTTTATATAATTCTTCGATCCCGACACATGCTGTGCGTTTAGTGACGCAAAAAACATTAAGAATGTTGATATCTGATAAACTAGTTTGTTGGTAACTAATTATTAAGTAAAAGAATGAGATTGTATTGCTAAAAGAAATTAATTAAAGATCATAGATGATCATGAGTGAGTTACATATTTATGCTATTTAATATTTTTGTATGATTTTTAATGCAATATATTTATATTTCCTTATACGTTTGTTTTCGTTCTTTCATTTTGTATAATAATAACACATCAGACCTGAGAGAGATCTAAGAGTCTTATAATAAATTGAATTAATTATTGTCAAAATTAGTTTTAAATATTTTAAATCGCAACGATAAATACTTTATTAGTATCGTCCATACGACAAATACTAGTGATGGGCATAATCGAATGACGAAAAAGGCATCATTCGATTATGTTCATCACGAACAAATACTGAACTACTATTAGTTTTCATTCTAACGCTGGCGACATCTTTAGAACAATGTTTGCAGGTAAATTACGAATAGTATTTCTGCTTTCCCTCAAAAGATGGCACGGCATTCCTAAAATCTTTGAAATATTTAAATTAGTATTTTCGTGTTTTTTAATTACAAAATTATCATACTGTAAAGTAAGTAGAGTTTATTTAATATTAATTATATAATATGAAATATGTTTATATTTAAAAGTAAATATTTCAAATGAAATTACAGATTCCTGTGATTAGATACTTTTGGCTATGGTACCATAGATGTCGGTAAAATAAGAATTAGAGATTAAAATTATTTTTAATTAAAAAATGTGCAATATTTTTTTTCAGCGAATTGTAACTACTTATTCCATATAATAAAATTTTACTACTGGAACTGGCATTTTAAATGTGAGATTCTTAAAAATTTTGCTAATAAAAGTTACAGATTTCTGTTAAATATTATATAATGGCCTTGTTTTCGAGAAAAACCGCTATGTTGCGAAAATAACTTGAACAGAGTAACTCATGTTATACCGCCATTATGTTGGCGCAACCATTTACAATCCCACAAAAATTGTATACGCAATTTTCCCTGACAGGCAGACACGGCAGATAGTTTTTTTCGTTGTTGTACGTTGTACTAAGGACATCGTAGGCAAATGGGTATAGTGCGACCGTTGTCTTCTTCTGTTCAACATACCCACATATCTATGTAGCTCACTCGTATGCCCAGGGAACCTGTGGTAATAGTACTATTGCACGGTGTTTATACATAATACCGTATATAATAAATATAAACGAAAATATGAATTATCTTAAAATGTATAAATAGGCATCATTTACTAGATGGATATTTCATATTCTTAATATTCGGTATACGTTTACGGCTCCGCACTTACGGCAAAGGACAAAGGTGGTATCTTCTATAGGGTGTTCAAATCACTTCTTTGTACATGTAATTGTAAAAAAAAAACAAGGTAATCTTTCATTTTTGAATAGGTTTTGACAAACCACTGTACGATTTCATTTCTTTTTTGTATCATGGAGAGGTAATTCATCTTCGGGCTCAAACTCCTCTACTTCGTTATTGTTTATATTAGTTTAAAATTAAGTTTTATGGCTTATTTCTTTCAAAGCAGTTTAACTTGAGACTCAATAACTAGAACATATTAACTTATTACTATATAATTTTACATTAATTCTTCCTTAAAAGATGCAAAACCTGTGAAGTTATAGTTATTGCCGATTTGTAGGGATCTGTAATAATCTTGCCCAGCCTTAACGTGCAATAAGTAAATATTAAAATTAGTTCGAAATTTGTAGTATAATCTTTTAAAACAAACAATTTAGTTTATTTTAGTACAAAAAATGATTATTTTAAATTACTCTTTTTTTTCTAAAAATATACTCCTGTCTATAAATTTTCTGAGAAAATAAATATTTGGTTATTTCTAGAGTGATATACTGCGCTATTAAAATATAGATGTCACCATCACTGATTTAAATAAATACTAAAATTGTTTTTTTACATTAAAAATATATAATATAATTTTTTAGAGAAAACATAACCATTTACTTTTCATAGATTGTTTTAGAACAAAAATTATAAGTGGAACTATGATTTTTAAAGACAAACTTCAAATTTATAATGAAAAGGAGGCATATATTTTACGAGGCGACATTACAGATTTCTACAATTTAGTACTTAGCTATTAAAATATAGATGTCACTACACTTGAAAAATAAATAAATACTTAAATTTATTTTGAAAGTTTATAATACCTTTTAAGCAAATAAAACAATTTTAATTAGAAGAAAAATTATAATTAGAATTGGAACTATCGTTTTTAACTTTTTTTAGGTTATAAAAAAAGTAAAATTTACATTATATATGGAGGTTATAGATTTCTGTAATTAAGTATTTGGCTATGATGTTACTTAGAAAAAACTCAAATATTTATTATATTGAAAAAAAAAACATCATTGAAGTTGTTATTTTTAAATATAAACAAATATGCTGTAAGATATAATGATACAATCAACTTGTACTAATAGTTGTTTAGCTCCTACAGCAAATTTGTCAGAACTGGTGATCTTTAGTGAATAACTAAAACTTATACAGATTATTATCATTCAACTATGGGAGAACAGCAAATGAAGATGATAATTCGGACAATTCTTCCATTGTTTTTGAACAACCGTTTTCCGACTTTCCCTTTTATTAATGCAAGTTAAACAATACGCCAACAGTTAAGACATATCGCATTTAATGCTCGACGCTCGACCGAACAATTGAAGATATTAAAAGTGGATTTTCTATGTTTAGCAGAATGAACTGAAATAAATCAGTTGAGATGTCACTTTAAATCAATTCAGACAAATCTATGACAATAGATGCTTTCTAGTTATCGACTGGCTCAACTCCTTTAGTCATAGTATAAGCCTTATCCAGTAATTTGATGTTTTGTCTATTAATTTAAAGAAATTCGCGATGGCGTTTGGCGGCTATATTTGCAACTAATAATTGCAAAGTGTCATGTCACTCCTATAACAAAATAACAGAATGGAACGGCTTTGTAGGTTATGTTACCGGCGATGTGAAACTATTGGAAATACATATATACCAACTGTGCTTTAGTTTTCTAACTCATTTAGTCGACAGGTTTTGACATTCGTAGTAACTCATAGCTTAGGGCCATTATTACAATCGCCGTTTAAAGCGTAGATCAACAGTCTTTGGTTTAAACTTCACTTTAAATTTACAATGGATATAAATAAAAAAAAAAACAATAAACTCGAGCTGGCCATATTTAATCCTCAAACCGCGATTGTAATAATGGCCCTTAATGTATAATCAGAAGTGAAATGAGGTTGGCGGTAAAAAGAAAGCACTTAAATGCGACAGGCTTTTGACAGACTCCCTCCAATTTATTATTTGACAGTTGTCAAATATGGAGAAAGTTGTAAACGTCAGATGTGGAAAACCAATATTGAAATTAAAGTATCGTTCCCTGAAGGGTATACAGATATGTTCCCTAGTGTTATACATCGTCCTATTCCTCTACTGTCTCGATTTGGTAGCCGTAAGTTTCGGAATCTGGAACACTTTGAGCGTCTACATCAACATGGTATCGAGAAACGGAATAGTACCCATTTTTAGTGTGGGTAGAATGCCTCACGTGTATAGTCGTCAATACTTTTGTCGTTCACTATTTACGCAAAGCGTTTAGCGGTTCTAAAAACAAATACGTCAGCTCGATGCTGTTCCTTTTCATGGTGATCGGATTAATTGTGGTGTTCCTGTTATGTTTGATATGCGTCTTGATCCTGATGCATACTTACTCGTCTCAGGAAGAACTCCACGACGGTATAATAGATGCTATGACCAATTATTCGAAAGATTCCAATATAAAATCAGACATTGATATGATGCAAATAGAGAACGGCTGTTGCGGAAGTAAAAACTATTCTGATTGGTATGATATTAAATGGTATGACGCCAACTTGATTAACACCCAGTGAGTACATAACAATGATCTTTATATTAACCATAATAAGTGTTAAGTGGTTGTTAATAAGCTGTGTCTAGCATCACTATATAATTACGTTGTGTTGTTTTGAAGGACGTCGATATTTGTCTGTATGTGTACACTGAGAAATACATCAGAGAAAAACGAAAGTAAATGTTACGAAAGCATTCAAATTAAACAAATTTACACGGTAAATACATAAAACACATAGGTAATGATTACAATTTTACTTTCACAAACATCTTATAATTGATTTTATTTTGTTACATTGAATATAAATATAGGTATTACGATCAAATATATTTTATATTTAAATATGGGACAAAAACAACATGTATTTAGATCAAATTTAATTTGTTTGTAAAATTTTTTATTCAAATTAACGTTCCCTTATTTTTCAAATTACTATTAGGTTATTATACAGATTGTCAACGTGGTAATTGAACGACCTTATTATGTATTCCATTATAGAGCTACACACACTAAAAAAAAAAAAATGGTTTAATTCCTGTACGATTTTGGAGAAAATTTTGTGCTCCTAAAACCGTATAGGTATTTTACTTTTAGAAGTAATACTTTTAGCTATAAGTAATTTTTCGAATTTAGTAGTATTTCAAAGTAATTTTTTCATGTTTTCATTTCGCAAAAATCAATCATCGAAGAGACTATGACATAGATCGAATTTCTTCGTATAATTTCGTAATATAACATCTTACACACAATAGCTGTGTTCGCGGAGAAATCACAAACTAGTCAGACGCGATTCGATTGGCTCAAAGAAATCCGCAACAGTTTTCTGACTGACTTCAGGGATATATGATTGGCTCTGACTAGTTTGTGATTCCTCTGCGAACACAGCTTATATCATACGAAAAACTTCGACTATGACTTCTCGATGAGTAATGCACCGACCGTCGCTGTTTCAGTGTTGAAAAACTTCTTTCTACCGTATTTCGATCGCATGCGGTAAAATCGATCAATCATGATTTAACGGCAATTATTTTGTCTGGCATCTATAGAAAGGATAAGAAAGTTTTGCAATACACTCTTTTAATAAACTTTGTTTGTAATATAGATAGCTAGCTGGCTTTTTAAGTATGCATTACAGTTTTCTGTGTTAAAAAATAATTTGCTATGGAATGTGACATACTCGTATTTCTACGTTGCTTTTATTGAACATTATGGTGAGAAACTATAAAAAAAAAAGTATAGCCTGGCGGGGGACAGCAATATAACCCCAAATACCTCCAAAGCGCTATCAGGGCAGTAAAATAGGGCACTACATCCATTAGGAAAGAATCAGAAAACAATGGGGTGCCATATTCAATCACTTCAGAATACTTTAAAAAACTGGAAGTTTCTAAAGGAGAGACTGTAGAGAGATTGTAAAAAGTACACAGTTGGGCTATTCTTTGATTTGATATCTGCTTTTGACACCGTGCGACACGTATTTTTACTATAGAAACTTCACTCTTTGGGCATCCGGGGAGCTTTGCTGGAGTGATTTGAGTCGTACCTTTCTGGAAGAACAATCAGAGTAGGACTAAACAATGCAAGGTCTAGCGAATATCAGGTTGAACACGGAGTACCGCAGGGTTCAATACTTGGACCCTTATTGTTTATTGCCTTTATAAATGATTGACCTAAGTATGTGAAGGTAGAAGGATTGGTGATATTTGCTGACGATACTTCTATGCTTGTGACTCCCCACGACGAGCAGGATCTCTTGTCCGGGGTGGAGCAGATCTTAGGAGCTTTTAGTGAGTGGTGTCTTGCCAACAGTCTGCTGCTGAACACAAATAAATCCGCTTGCGTTAAATTTTATAAACGTAAAATCACGAACATCGACATATTCGTTTTCCAGAATGGTGATGTATTGGGTGTTGTTGACCGTATAAAGTTTCTCGGTGTTTATCTGGACGAGCAATTATCTTGGAACTCTCATACTGAACACGTGTGTGCTAGGTTGAACAGTGCATATTATGTGATTTTAAAACTGAAAATATATCCCTTCGTTAGTATGGTGGGGTATGCCATACCCCAGTATGTTTGCCTATGTTTTTTTGGGACGAGAATTTATTTCATTTTAAATTAATATTTATTGTTTAAAACAAAAAGAAATGATTATTTTTTTAATAAATGATAGGTAGAGAATCATGTTTTGCCAATGACACATTCGATATTCCAAACTTTCCGCATTCTGAGTAAATTTTGATTTGGGATATGACATACCGCAGAACACTAATTAACGTATTTTTTTTTCGCAGTCCACTAACCGTGGTGCTAGGTGTGCGAATACATCCGGAATAATATCAACAAACAGACTTTCAACGACTATAATTACGTCACTAGGTACGTCCACTTACTTCGCACTGATCAACATGCTTCGAGAAGTCACCAACTTATGCGGGTTAGGCCATTTACAACAAGCTACCATCTGAAATAAAAAATGCCCGTAATTCTACTCGATTTAAAAAACTGTTAAAAACTTACGTGGTGCGAAAGTGTTATTATTCAGTTGGCGACTATCTTATATCATAAATCTATGACTCACATTTTAAACTTTATTTTTCTTTTTCTTATATACACATTTTTTTCTGTTAATTGTTGATTAGTTCACTCATGTTTATTGTATGTACTGTGTCTGACATGAATATACATTATTATTATTATTATTATATTATTATTATTATACATATTTTCTGTTATTTCCGTAAGTTTTCTTTTTTTAAAATTCAAATTTTTGTTATTGGGTTTACCTCATGTAGCTTTCAATTCGGTTGTTATAAGAAAATAGATGGGTGATTGGAATTGCCTCCCTTCCCCCCCATTATGGGGCAAAACCGATCATACTTGATGTATTAAAAAAAATGTGTTTTTTAATACATTCGATTAATATACATACATATATGGTATGTGATACACAAAAGATGTATATATGTTTTTTTTTCGATCAATAATAATTGCAGCTCCAAAATAGTACATAAATAAGACCGGGATTGCCCCAGTTTACGATACTGACGCAGAAATTATCGGTATCACAATGCTTACAAGCTTACCGTTCCGGCATACATTCATATAAATTGTTCTTATTGATAAAATTTTAACTATTTTTTAATAGCCATGTTGTTACGCTTGACACTCGTAGACCGACACGTAATAACTAAACATTTCTGTACTAGTCAACTTTCATGAATAGATTTCTTCACAAAAAAAGTAAGAGATATCTTTTTTTCGCAAAGAGTTATCAAAGATAAAAAGTTCACCTTCTTACCATAACTTCCTTTAAAGTATAGTCATTCTGATGCCAAAAAAATAAAGTTGAACAAATTACTTCTTGTGGGTGTATGACTTCTAATGTTACTGAGTGTAGTTATATAATATAACAATCAGTTCTTTAAATTTCAATTTCTTAGTAACTAAACACAAAAATATAACACATACAGCTATGTACTATGATCTCACTAAACACTAACCACTTTTAGGCAAACTCCGTATCAAATAAGCACGCAAAAAAATGCGTCAAAGAAATCTTTTTTCATTCCCTATGTTTTAGGACCCAATACTATAGAGCTATGAAGAACAAATACAAAATTTTGTTATAATTTTTAATATAAAAATATTGTTATGCCAAAAATGTGATACAGTCATTCCAAATACAAATTTTATTTGACATTAATGTAAATTTCTTAATAAAAAACATATTAAAACCTTTTTTCTCAATGTGGAAACAAGTAATTATCATCTTGACATTTGCCATTTCCTATCAATAACGTCATTGCTACCAGCTTAATTAATTATACGTGAATTTAATAGTACCTTTTAAGATATTTATCTTTAAAATTGTATATTTCAGGTTTTAAAATAACAAGTTTTTGACAGCTACCGCGAAACTTTATTCGCAATATCTGTTCCATTTCAAGAATATCGCACTTTATTTAAACAAACTATTTCTTTCTATCAATCCATAAACGCTAAAACCCCATTTCTTCAAGAGCTTTCCCACAACTAAAAGGCGAAACACCCTTCAGTTGCTGTTCCATCCGTTCTTCTTATCCGTGCATCCATCATGGTATAGAAACTGCTAGTGACGCTTACCTTTATAGAAAAGCAGCCAACTTGAGTGTTTCAATTACCGGCTGTCATACAGTCATTTTGAGCGCTAAGATATCGACTGGATGGACTTTGGTGTGGAAAACTATACTATTGTTGCTTTTGCAGGTTGACAATGCCATTAAATAAATTTTAAAGATAAAGCCTTGATCTGTTTTTATTATATTTCGACATTTATAGCTATTGATACTTGGCGGTTTGAGACTGATTCAAACTGCGCATACGGAGCGGAAATCGTTCGATAGGGAGGATAAGGTCTACACTGCATGGTTGATCGGTTGTTATGGTGGCAGGATGAAGAGACCGCCGCAAAAGACGCTGAAAACAACAGTGGATACTGAGGAAGATGTTGATGCAGGGGAACTCGATGAAGATTAGAAAAATGTTTTATTTAGAATAATACTAGAATAAGTGCTTTTGTTTTTGTGCCACATAAAGTATATTGAATAATAATCTAAAATAAAACATTTGTGTTATACTTCATTTACTACAACAGACGAGTTACGTCATTACTTGCAAATTCGGGCCATGCAATATCATAATATTAAAATAACCAACTAACATATAACTTATTCATGTTCAATTGAAGATATTATGTTGGTGCCTACTGCTTTTTAAATTGCATGCTTCTCACATCTTCCCAATGTATTCCCACCAATTTAGTTATTGCTGTCAACTGTCAAAGGGTTATATTCTGCATTTGCAGTAAAGTGTGGAAATTTGCATTTATACTTGGTATATATTTATTTAAAATAAGTAGTTATTACAACTAAACCATGCTGAAACGATTGTGTAAACAATCAAAGGAGTTAATAGTTTCGTTAATCGTGTATTTCGACGCAGAACGCGAGAACAACGGGCCATTACTCCCGTTAACTTTCGTGCGAGGAGTATAAAATCCATATATTTTTTAATGTCATATTCTTATAGTATTCCGTTTTTAGAGAGTAACGAGCGCTCTAAACATTCATGTTGCAAACATAAGCAAAATTTCATCCATGAGTAAACAAGGAATTACTAACCACTAACCCAAAACGAAAATGCATACGAAATAAATGTTGTAAAAATTGATTATTCTACTCATTGTCAATGTGCTATTGGAAATACAATTTATGACATGTACGAAAACAGTGAGTATATACAAATATTGTTTACAGAAGTGGTTCTTTCACATACATTTTTCAGATTAACATAACACATTAAACATTTTGAACCGTGCTCTTAAAAAAAAGACATTTTTTATGGTTGAAACACATTGTTGTGGTAGATATTATTTGTTCTCAAAGAAAAGGAAGTTTGTTACGAAACGATGGATGAAATATGGCATATCGGAGGATGCATACAATTGTATAAAGCGGATTGAATTAAATTAGCCTGGAAATTTGACGTACTTGGTGTACAACATATTGGAAACGAAATTCAGAAGTAGTAAATCAGAGAGATTGGTTTGGATAGAGAGGAAACTTGCATACTAATCGTTACTGTGAATACTTTAAGCGATAATCATCCCGATTAAATTTATTGTACTCACTTGTGCTTTTTTGTTATTGTTTGTTATTTTTTCCACTGCTATCATGATTAACATACTTTAAATTCTGATTTTCCAAAAGAATCATTACTAATATTGACGGTAAATGTTATTTTTAAGAGTTTGTTTATTCACCTGTCAAAAGTGTTTGACAGTTAAATAACCTAACGATTTGGTTACGTTTTGACGAACAGAAAATTTGCAACACGGTCGTGGCGTCATAGCAAACTGACTTACGTAGTACCTCGTCTGTTATAGTAAATGAACTATAATCCACATATCATGTTGCGGTAGTTAGCATATGCATTCCTAGATGCATCATCAGTATACGTCAGTGTTCGACACTGTAAAGGGAAGCGTGTATCTCACTATCACGGTGGGGAAATCTAAAGCAAGCGTGTGAGTCAGACGGCAATCGAAGATCGGCTGTTGAAAGTAGAAACATAAATAGATGGCCGTCGCATATGGACTTCGGTTTAAACACTTCCCTGCAATAAAAATTGTGTTTCAGAATATTTAATATTTATTAATTATATAATGTAGTATTATTCTAGGATTACATCGCGCGCAAATTAATAGTATTTCAAAATGAACTACCATTCATATCTTACTTACGGTAAAAATTATGAAAATAAAATAATAAATATAATAAGGGAGTTATTCCTGAAAAATTCATTATAATAGTGTTTTAAGTAAAAAACAAGCCATTATCTTAAGTAAATAAACGAAGAAAATCAAATTTGTGTTTGAAAGAAATATGTCTGCTTACGCTTAGAATATCCATTATATTTTACTCGACGATCTACACTTAAATAACTCATGTGCTCCGTGTTGTATTATGTGTTCGTCGATAAAAAATCATATTATATTCATATATTATAATTAACATTTAATCATAATTAAACTTTAAATTCCTTTGCACCGACTGCTTAACTAATAATTAAATCCTTAATTCGTGATTATCTTTAATCAATACCCAAGGTACGAATTAACTCATAATTAAAGTTGGCGCAAGCGTAGTTTCTTTGCTTACAATCGTGTTTATAGGCGATTATAGGTTATGTTATGCGATTTTTGGTTATAATACAAATATCTATGACTGTAAATTGAAATAGCTAGCTAATTAAAGTGTTCACTTTGAAGATTAGAACAAGGAATAGCGGCGTGCAAGAAGTGTATATTTGACAGGGTTTTAGAAAGTACAAGGTAAATCAAAAATTAATTCCCGAAATAAAAACTGACAATAAATGTATTTGAGGATTACTCGTGGTTTCAGGTGGGAATGACCCGGAGGTATTTCGTAATAGGAAAGGATATCTATCTATGAATTCACAATTTTTATATGATGCTAATTTAAAAATAATGGATATCGTAGTACGATGGCCAGGGAATACACACTTCAACGATCCATTCTTTTCCATAAGCGACAGTGGACATGCCTCAAAAACATATTTATTGACTCCACTGTTAAATTCTCAAACAGTTATGAAAAATCGTTATAATGAAAGCCATATTACAACACGGAATGTCATTGAAAGCATGTTTCTAAGGAGAATGTTTTCCAATACTGGCATATGGTTGTCGCTTAAAGCTGGATACCTTTATGGCAGTAATAGTTGGTACCTCAGTATTGCACAATATAGCCATAAATATGGGTAAAGAGGAAATCAATGAAGAAAAGTTAAATCAAGAAATTTTAAATGGGCAACTTCATGAGATTAATTATGACGCTGTTGATGATGTACCTGCTGCAACACAGGCATTACTAATTAATGATTATTTCAACAATTTGTAATTCATTGCTATATAGAAATTAACTTTTGAACATTTTTTGTTTGTTTGTTTTCTTTGGCTTTTGTATAAACGAAATATATTTTATTTACTCTAAATGCATTATCACTTTGATTTTTTTTAAAAGAAATATTGTGTATGTAATTAACCATTTATTTATTAAATAAAAGCGACAAAATATACAAGGAAATGATGGTAATAATAAAAAAATTCTAACAAGTAATAGCAGAGGTCAAATAAAGTATCAAAAATTGGAGCATTTGTGGAACAAACAAATAAAAGAATTGCACAATGAAAAAAAAACCTGCATTCACATATTAATTTCCATTTTAAAACTACTACTCAACTTTTTTTTATTTCAATATCTAATTCTCTAGCAATTTGCTTCAGCTTATATTCCAATAACTTTCAAATGCCGCTTAAAATCGCGCATTCGCATAGCGGCAATTTTCATTATGATGGAACAGTGTTCCCAATATAAATATGATTTTTGACTAAAAACTAAATTTAACGCACTACAAACCTATATTTCTGTCGCAAACTTTTTAATTAACTAATCATTAATTAAATTTGTTCGGTGCAATACAATTTATATTTAATTCGTAATTAAATTTAATCTTTGATATTAGGGCATCTTAATTCGAGACTATCTCAAATTGAGAAATCAAGAGCACTTGAAATTTCGCACTAGAAATTGTTTATAGGTTATGTAAGAATTCCATTCATATATTTAACTTTTAGGTTTGCCTCATCACTATTTTATTGTGATATCACACTAAAACACTTAAACCTCACCGACACTAACACTCAGAATTTCAAATACTAACCCTAAAACTAAATTCATACAAAGCCAGACACTTATTTTCCATTTCATGAGCTTCAATTTCAATTCTGCCGAAATAATTCTTATTATCGAACGTTTCTGACACGAACGCCACCTATGAGCGCCGCGCCCACTCACATCGAATTTACCCGATCCCGCAGTACGCCCAAGAGTCTGGCACGATCGGCCAGGTTTGCATTTTAGGGCGTCACGTAAAAAAAAAAAAATAGCGTCCCGTCTCTCGGCGAAACAGCCCATCGGTCACCGGTCCCGTATCGTATCGCACTCAGGGCGTCTCTGTTCGCCGTACGGTTCGCGAGTGAAAGGAAACGCGCGCGGTCACGTGCGGTGTTACTATCGGCCGGCGCTTCGCGAAACGATCGCGGGCGGCCGGCGTTGCTGTCAGTGTCAAATCGTCGCTGCGGGTTGGAGGTTATGCGTTAGAGCAGCCTGCTCGGTCTTATTTTCGGTGTGTTTTTTGATTGTGCCCGTCTCTGAGAACGGCAGTGCGGATTGATATTCATCGAGAGGAACGTTTTAACGACTAATTATAGATAAAAATGAGACGGAATATAAAGATACTGCTGCTGTGTTCCGTAACGTGGATGTTTGTTATTATTTATTACTTACAGACCGACGGAGAAACCAAGGTTTGTTTGGATTGTGTTTTTGATGCATTATTTATGTATGAAAAATCAATTTGTTTAATGAAAATTGCACGAGTTTTAAGTAATCATACGATTAATATTGAGAATTTTGTTAATACAAGGGAATTTATTCACAGTGTCTCATAAAAATAGCACTTTTATCCATTTAATTAATGTCAGAAACCTTAAATCAAATTGCACTTACAATTAGTTAAATCTTAAATATTTTTATCTGTACATTCATGATTCATACTGCAAATCCTATATACAGAAGAAATAAATAAAGATATAAATCACATAACCTGAAACTAAACAAAAAATTTTAGTACTTTATCATAGTATTAATACATCTGAGGATTTAGATAAAATTTATGGTATTTAGAGATCTCAAAAAAATTTTTCCTGAAATTGACATTTCTAAGTGGAAAAATTACCAATAAATATAAATCTCGTATCCTGGTTAATCTTAAAATAATTAAGTAAATGTCAAATCGGAAAAAAGTCAACATCCCACCTGCCGACAACGGAATTTATAAATATTTGATTTGTATTACATTAGTTGTGATGCGGATTTTACGAGTACCTCCCTACAAGAGGGTCTTCACAATGTCAAGGTTATATTGGTGTTCTAATAATACGTAGGCAGACTTCTATAACTTCAATACATACAGAAAAAATTGTCAAACTCTGTTAAGTACCTATAAATAGCTTTCATTCTGCATTGGACTTGACAAAAAGTGCACATGAATATCTTTTTTCTTATGGTAACACCAAAAAAAAATGTTTGTGTTTGTATTTAGAAAGTGAAATGTCACTTTTGCGTTTAGCGAGTCTAAAAAAAAACTCTCCTACGAAGGCAAAAGGATTTCTCTTTCGAAACTTTTTCCCGAAAATCACAGCAATGATTGAAAAATAAATTATTAATGTTATTCTTAAAATTAAATTGAATTGACATCAAACTATTAACCATATAGAAACAAAATAAAACACAAAAAATAAATAAAACGCGTGTATTGTATTTATTTTGTTATTAAAATAAGTCGAGAGCTGATTTTTTTCAATCAACCAAATCCTTAATTAATCCTTGGAATTTATTATATAACCAAAATACAATGTGTCTCACATCTATTTTCCCACGCATTTACTCGGAAACTAATAGAGATAAAGACTTTCAGTAAAATTCAGTAGAAATGAGACGATATTGTACAACAAATTCTGCCATTATTACACCCTGTATAAATAACCTTTTCCACTTTTTCTTTTTTTTTTTTAAATTGCATCCCTAATTTTTTTCCCAAGTTTTCGGTAGCTACCAGGCTTACAAATACAGTCATATGTATTTTTTTATTATTATTATACGAATATATTCTCAAAAAGTAACTCCGAAAAATGTATGCAGTGAGAGCATAAATGCTGGACTGAATAAGTGTGCGGTTCTCATGAAATATAATTTGACATCCCTTCTAATGTCAAGTCAACCCATATAATTACAATAGCAATGACAGGAACGCTAATGAACAAATGTCAATCGTGCAATATGAGAGAAACGGAAAATAATTTTGATAACATTAGAAGAACAATAAGTCTCAAATACGCGTTATTATTGATTATTATAATTATGATCAAATATTATACCAGTATACATGTGGTCAAAGAAATGTTCCACTGGCGTACTATAGATGGCACAATAAGTATTCTCTTATGGAAATATATTGCCACTACAAATGCACAACACTAGAAAATACTGGTGGTGACATCTACAGTGCACCAGTGGAACATTTCTTTGACCATATGTATACTGGTATAATATTTGGTAAAAATTATCTACTTATACTATTTTGAGAAATAAAAAAGAAATTTATATATATATTTGTGATTTAATATTTTATGTTTTTAAAATAATATGATCAAAATGCCGACCAATTTCCATTAGGCAATGTTCATACCCAGTGGCGGCTCGTGAGTTATGAAAGAGGGTGGGCACAAAATAAAAAGTTACCTATTTTTTGCACATAAAATCCATTCTCCTATTTTACATGCTGGAAAAGACTTCTATGACTTTGTTGTCAAAATCCAAAATAGACTGAATTAACTTCTTTTTTATTGATAGGACCGCCAATGCGTTCAGTCGATCTTCTGACATTGTGCTTCTAAGAAAAGTTTTAATGCGTTTGAAGGTGGAAAAACATCGTTCGCATTCTGCTGTCGACATGGGCGTTGTATAAATAATATCTAACAGTTTGCATGTTTCGGTCAAAACCGTTTTTGCAACCCATAAAAGTTGGAGTTTGGTTAGCTATGTCCAGGCAACGAATAATAGGGCCAATTTTCTTCGAGGAAACTGTAACAGCCCAACGTTACCAACAGATGTTAGAATTGTTTATTGCAGAGTTACAAGAAAATGAGCTTGAAGCAGGTTATTTCAGCACGATAATGCTCCAGCACATACTGCCTCGACAAATCTGCCAATATCTTCAACAGTTTTTTGCTGACAGGGTCGTTCAGAGCACAAAAGATGGCCACCAAGATCGCCTGATCTAACCCCATTAGATTTTACTTCATGTTTGGCTATCTAAAAAAATTAGATTATAGAAACCGCATGCATACCATAGAAGAACTGAGAGATGCAGTTTTGTCACTTAATAATTATACTAATTGTATCTTATAATTTAAGGTAATAAATAAATTTAGCTAAACACCAGTTAGTACTGAATTATAAAATCATAATTTAGTAAAGTTAAATTAATTACATTTCATTTTTACAAGCAGAAACACCAATCCATAGTCGTTTATATAATGTGAGTTCAAATATAGGTTACGTTTTCCTTATTTATGACAGATCCGTTTACTTTCTTGTGTTCCAACACTGACTTAATTCAAACCTTCATTACAAACACGCGGCATATACCTATACCCTGTTACTTACTATCTATAGGAGCGGAATTGACAATCTTTTTGAATCTCATAGTATTAACTGACTAATAACTCAGTATTAGAACTTTCAAGACTTTTAAGAATTTTACAAAGAAGCTTGCCACGTGCAAGTGTTTTGCGAATATCACACATCCTGTATTGATTGAATCCTTTTCGTTCAAATAAAACTCATTGTTATGTGTTGTAAGTTTAAAACTGATGATATATACATATATTGTGTTTGGCGTATGAAAAAATACTGAACATTTATTACTCAATTGTTCTTATTACTCCAATTGTATAGCGAAATATTTTTTTTTCATTGATGTGATAAACTTGCTAATCGAACAAACAATACTGAAATGAAATGTAAGTACATTGAGAAAAGAGATTGCATTAAATGAAAAGTTTAATAACATTTAGTTTTTACCATGTTAAATGAAAATGATGCCTTTTCACAGAAAAGTATTTATATTATTTGAAAGTACCTCGGAAAACTATTTTCTTCTTAAGTAGGTAAATGCTTTTGGACGAAAACTATCGTAATTTAATTAAATGGAATGCCCCTTACTTTTGATTAATATTTTATAATATCTCTGTAATTTCTGTTTTAAGTTCAAGTAATACACATTCACATATTATATTACTATTATTATATTAAATTTGCATTAAATAAAAAAAACCTGGCGTTTAGTTTATTTGCATGGACACGCATGAATACGTCGATTTAAAACTTTTGGCTTTTAGCGGAAAATGCAAGCACCTGTATTCAAGCTGAGTGCTTTTTTACGCGGAAGTATTTTAGTTTTACTCATGTTCCCACGTGCATAAATCTTAGAGACACAAACTATGGTAAACAAAGATAAATATTTTCGTGCAAGATTAAAGAAATTTTAGTGATAATTGGAATCTTTTCAGTTAATGTTGCATTACTTATAAGCCAACGCACTTTACAGAAGTATACAGGGTGTATCAAATAAAAAAGTAAATTTTGCTTGGGTGTTAACTACGCGACATATAAAGCACAATCCCGCCGAAACCGGATTTCATCATTAAAAAATAAAAAAAAAAGTTAAATTTAGAGCCAAAAATTCTTTAATCCGGGCCTGATGCAAGGAAACGTCATGTTAAGCACCCGCTAAACGTGGTATTATATATAAATACGATGCACTCATTTAGTATTATTCTTAACGGTATGGCGTAAGTTCATTTAACGTCATTCTGAATAAATAAAGGCCCTTGTAAAAATAGCAAAACTGAGGCATTTTAAATTTCTTCATTTTATAAAATAAACATTCCTTTTTTGTTAAGAGCATTCTACGTAAGTCTACAAAGTATTATTTTTAATATCCTGATAAGACGTTCGAGTTTCACCGGATATGCAACTTCAGTAGTTACAAAAAACGTAGATATTTTTTCTTTTTGCTTTGTCGAATCGAGAGTTAGTTGTTAATAAACGGTACCACATGACTCTCACAGTTATTTCTTTTGGATTTATTTAATCAAATAACGCAAAATGAATTTAATCGAATTACACAGAAATAAATGTATTTATAGAAAATATTGCAAACACGCCCTTTTTACTGTGATGTCGCGCCGAAAAATGAATCTATACATTTCCGCGCTTGTTGCCGATGCATCAAGCTTCGATTTTCTTTATATGAAATCATGATGGTCCTGAAAAGGATCGGTTTTTTCGAGACGGGAAGAATTTAAAATAAAATGTTCGAAGTAGCTTGCACTCCAAGGCGGCGATCCACACAAACTAACAGCGGTAATGGCTGATAGTGGTATGTGGGGGTATACTCGGGACAGCAT
Organism: Protaetia brevitarsis; assembly: GCA_004143645.1. Taxonomy (NCBI): domain Eukaryota; kingdom Metazoa; phylum Arthropoda; class Insecta; order Coleoptera; family Scarabaeidae; genus Protaetia; species Protaetia brevitarsis. The sequence continues at coordinate 234,997 of RXPK01000161.1, read as the reverse complement.
TTAGGTTGGGCACAGGTGCGGCTCTAGCCCACGGCATTTTTACAAAATATTTTTTTTCTCGTTAATGCTTACAGATAGACCCCCTGTTCATTAAGACTTTTTGATTGTATATGATTACAGCTGCTACATATTATTATATTTACCTCTATATCTGATACACCTTGTATAGTGTTTGAACGTTTAAAACTGTTACCCAGGGAAAAAAATACGTTTTTTATTCACGCATTACTGGTTACTTAATTATTACTTGATTGAAATAATATTAAAGAATATTCCAGTATTTAAACGAATAATTTGGTTAAAATTTATTTGAAGCAATATAATATTATTTTCATATAGCAGATTTCTATGTAACTACTAACTGTGTTCGGGCTCTCATACAATTGACGAAGTGATGATCCGATAGGGCGCTCCGATAATAGCCGACCACTAACATCGACCCATGCAACGAATATGTATAATGCTATAACCACCTTCTTGTGTTAAATTATCCTATACTCAAACTTTCAATTAATTTCCGTTAGTTTTTAAGTTGCCCCCTTTATTCTGATGTAAGTTAATTGCGGAATGCCTTCATATTTCCTTATTGACTCTATTACTAATTGTTACTGTATTTTCGCAACATTGGAATCGATTATGTACCTGTGAGAATACAAGAAGGGGTTTACGAAATACCGCGAATGAATAATTTAATGGTTATGAAGGTGTAAAGCTGAATCTATGTTACATTATGCAAATCGTTAGCCTCGTTTCGCCTGTGAAACAGCGCAGTTTTACTGCCTACAAGACAAAGAAAAAATAACAATAAATAACAGAACATCATCACGATAGCTTGAACAATTAACATTTTGTATAATGTGGGAGGTTTAGATGTTAAGAATCATCAGCAGAAATGCAATCAATTCTACGTTTTGTCAGAGACTTGATCTACACTGAGAGAAATATCCTTTTTATTTAAAAGGAATTGTATTAAAGCAAAAGTTTTTGCGTTTTCTATATGGCCAACCTGATTTGGTGTTTCCTTGAAAAGGAATATAATCTTAAATTCAGGCATTTATTCGTATATATATTTTTCGTTGAAACAGTTTATTCTTTTAAGTGAAAGTTGAATCAAGTCTTCTTTATTTTGAACTTGAAAACTATGCAGATTGGCAGAAAACCGTAAGCATTTTGATTCAAGAGCTTTTTCCTTTTCCTATAACATTTATTCATTTTAGACTTAAGCGTAAACACAACAAAATGCCGTGTTCATTTTTAATCTAAATGAACATGAATTATCTCCAAAAGCTGATGCACTAAGGAGGGGATTTGCCGTTAGAATGTTGTAATTCCTAGTAGTATTGGGGGGAGTTGGTCGCAGTGACCATCCTAGGCACTCTAGTGTGCCGTTAAAACAAATCGTCCTTTCAATGGCGATGACTCTTATCAGATGTTGATCTGGTAAATATACCAGATTAGTATGTTACGATCGTAGTTTCCAGCCTATTTTGTGCCAAAATTATCTGTTACTGGAATGAAATAGGGAATGCGCCATCTATGCGACAATTTCTGTACTACACATAAGTATATCTGCTCATCTGCTGTACTATATGGGGAGAAAATTGCTATACGAAAATAAAATGCGATATTTATTTTTACTTCCATGTAAATATTTAGTTAAATTGATAAATACTGCGCTAGCTTCAAATAAATCTACTAACCAAATTATTTGTCTGATTGAATACAGGAATATTTTTAATATTCCTAAATCAAGTAATAATTTATTAACTGTAACTAAATGCATGAAAAATGGTTGAGAACAACAATATCGTTTTTCCTGTGTATATAACAGTTTTAAAACCTTCAAACACTATATACTACTGTAAAGTTCTTTGGGTTATAAGTAAATCAGCATTAACTGAAAAGATTCCAATTATATCTGAAATTTATTTAACCCCGCGCGAAAAATATTTACTTTTGTTCATTATTGTTTGTGTATCTGAGACTTATGCACGTGGGAACACGAATAAAACTAAAATACTTCCGCGTAAAAAAGCATTCAGCTTGAATACAGGTGCTTGCATTTTACGTTAAAACGCAAAAGTTTTAAATCAATGTATACATGCGTATCCACGCAAATATTTAAATATATTTAAAATACCGTTTATAATTCAATAATACTTGAAAGAAACTAAAATATGTTGTTAAATATGTACATAATAATAACAATATAATATGTAATGTGTATTGTCTTATTTAAACAGAAGTTGTAAAGACATTATAGATTAATATTTATCAAAACTAAGGTGCGTTCCATTTAATTACGGTTAATTTTCGTCGAAAAGCATACACTTAAGAAGAAAATAGTCTTCCGGCAAAACAGCACGCTACTTTCAATTAAAATAAACGCTTTTCGTTGAACATGATAAAAACCAAAAGTTATAACACTTTTCATTTAATGCAATCTCTTTTCTCAGTGAAGTTTTACTTGTTCAAGAGTAAAATTACAAAGAAAAATTCAGTATTTCTGATTGTTTTTCTAACAAAAAAGAAAATGAAAGTGCCCTGGTAGAGTTTATTTAATACAAATTTAACGCATAAAAGACAAACAAAATATGAAAATTTCTGAGGCTTACCTAAATATAACTGCAGCACATGTGAGTTGCCAGTTGCCCCTCCACATTGGCAGTTAATTTGCAAAAATCAAAGGCCATCGTATGCAATGAAGAAACTGTTGTGATAACAATTCCTAAGAAATATTTATCTGGCAAGTAATAGATAAATATTTGATTAATTTTAAAGTTGATTTAATTAGTATAGACCAGAAAATTTTGCTATTATATGTTTAGAACCTCATGACGTGATGATTCAATAAAGTAATACAATTTTGATGTAAATCTACTACTACTTGTCTGTAAATGTACCGTGTAAAATAAATAGTTTCTTTAAGAAAATAGTATTTGATACTATTAGGAGTTGAGGAAGGTGGTATTTGAGGAAGGTGGTACTTGAGGAAGGTGGTACTTGAGGAAGGTGGTTTTTTGAAGTCGGTCCATTCAGTTGAAAATCATCTTTTATAATGTGCAATACGCTTCAAGTAGTTTTCTTTTGTTCTTACTTTTGGAACACCCTGTATAGTCGAAAATATGTTTAGGTTATGCAGCATTGAAACCTGTACAACTTTTGTAGAAAAGATTTTTTCTTAAAGGCAAAGATAAAGCTATAATCAAAGGCTCAGTTTTTCGGAACACTCTGTATATTTTAAAATATGTTTAGGTTTTGCAGCATTCAATTCTATAACACTTTTGTAGAAAAGATTTCTTCTTAAACGCAAAAATAGAGCTATAATGAAAAAACCCAGTCTTCCTGAACACCCGGTATATTTGAAAATATTTTTAGGTTATGCAGCATTCAATTCTATAACACTCTTGTAGAAAAGATTTCTTCCTAAACGCAAAAACAGAGCTATAGTAAAAAAACCTAGTCTTCCTGAACACCCGGTATATTTGAAAATATTTTTAGGTTATGCAGCATTCAATTCTATAACATCCCTGAAGAAAAAAAATTTCCTAAACGCAAAAATAGAGCTATAAAGAAAAAAATCCAATCTTCCTGAACACCCGGTATATTTGAAAATATTTTTAGGTTATGCAGCATTTAATTCTATAAAACTTTTGTTGAAAAGATTTCTTCCTAAACGCAAAAATAGAGCTATAACGAAAAAACCCAGTCTTCCTGAACACCCGGTGTATTTGAAAATAATTTTAATTTATACAGCATTCAATTCTATTACTTTTGTAGAAAAGATTTTTTGACGTGATGATTCAATAAAGTAATACAATTTTGATGTAAATCTATTACTACTTTGTCTGTAAATGTACTGAGTTTGTGTAAAATAAATAGTTTCTTTAAGGGGAGGTTTACATATATATATCGGAAAAGTCCAAAAACTTTGAGCTTTTTTTTTCAGACAAAGGAAAAGATATACGAAATACGGCTTTTTCTTAATAAATATATTAAAATTTGAACGTTAAAAAAATATATTTTTTTTAAAGACAAGACCACTATAACGTTCGCTATTTGTATCTAGGTAGCAATGTGTACAGAAAACACGGTCAAACTGCGTAAGTTCTAGCATACGCAAAAGTGATCCGAAATTGAAAATAAAAAAAGAGTTAGAAATATATTAAATTTGTTGGAGGTTATACCTAAATTTAACCAAATAAGTCGAAAGCAAACAATGTGGCAGATACCTGGACTTTGATTTGATTATTTTCTATTTCTTTTTTGTGTGTATGTGGATATAAAAATGTGGAATATTGCAATTTTTAGTATATTATAGGTATAACCTCCAATAAAAACTGTTTACATTAAGAAACCAAAAGCATTAAGTTGATATATTGAACACTTGAAGAACTAGAACTTACGCAGATATGAAAAATCATGTTTCGAGAAAAACGGCGTTCAAAGTTTCTCAGCAAAAATTTTTACAAATAGTTCAACATACACTTAGTCAGCTATTCAGCACCATACATTAATCCTTCTTCTTCTTCATACTTCTGCATTTGCAAAATTTGTTGCTTCCCTTTAGACAGCACAGCAAGTTTTGCAGCGCTCGACATACTCTGCTCTGCTCGTTGTATGCGCTGACGATCAGAATTGATGACGAAATTTTTGGCATCAAGTCCTACTGCAATTCCCACCGCATTCATTATTTGTAATACAGAAAAGTAACCTTCATTGAATAAATTTGCGGCAATGTAGGTAGCAAGTTGAATTGTTTATGGGTCGCAGTGTAAATCTTTTGGAGCTAGTTTCTACACACATGAACAAACGAGTCGTTTCAGTTTTGACAATTTTTTCCAATGCATCTTTGCAAGAAATCACTCTAGAAAAACTTCATTAATCGCCTAATAGCATCTTGATTTTTTTTTTTTTTGCAAAAGAGAGTCATGTATGAATGAAGCAAGCTCAACCTTGGCTTCTGCAACGCGCTACTTACACAGGCTGTCTACACCTTTTGGGACAATAAATGTGTCGTGGATCCGCGTCGGTTGAACATTATAATAGCCCAAATAGCTGCCCTCATTTTTATGCAGAATCTGGATGTTGTCTAATTTGCCAGTCCACAGTACACTATTGTTAAATTATCAATAACTTTGTCAGTCAGTTTACCAGCGCCCTTTCTTCAAAGTCCACTCATTCTTTTTTGTACATCTCCAACGCATTCTCTTTTTTTCTTGAACAGTAACATCTTCGTACGGCTAAAAATCACAAATTGCTTAAAAAGTTGTCTTGTCTTAGTCGCCTATCCGAAATCGTGCGAAAATTTCTTTTAAGGCATCGCATCGACTTCCATTTTCCTGTGCTACTCTGATGATCCGTAGTGCGGTTACCTTTGCCATCATATTCTAGTCAGGTTTTATAAGAAATTTAGTGTAAGTAAGTGCATCTGCAATAAATTGATACATTTTATGGTAAGCAGTTTTCTAAAGCGTTTGAAAGTGTGTTTTAAGTAAAAGAAATATTGTTAGATCAGTTTCTTCAAATGTGCGTTTTATTTCGGGTCTAATTGCTTCATATTATTGTAATATAAATAGCTACTCTGTCGTTTATTTGTGATCCCGACTGCAGTGGCATTTCTAATCATTAAAGACAACTATACATACACTAACAAACAATAAGTATGATATTTCGACCCGAGCCGCCCCGAGTCGAATATAATATTACATCAAATTTGCTCCGTTTGTGTTCGGTACACCCGCTCTTTTAATAAGCCGCAGCGGCTTAAACAATGCGAATATTACGAAACCGCTTTAACCATGTATGTTATATATTTGGAGCTTTCAAAAAATGCAAAAAACCAAAAATCGATTTTTCCAGTCAAATACATGTAAACCTCCCCTTAAGAAAATAGTATTTGATATTATATATCCAAACAAATATTTTTTGCTGTTAAGGTTTTTTTTTTTCTACACCCGACATTGTCTTACATTTACAATGCGTAAAACGTTAATCCTTCGTTAATGTGGTGGGGTATGCCATACCCCAGTATGTAGACAAACATACTGGGGTATGGCATACCCCACCACACTACATTTCTACACACTAACGAAGAGTTAACGGAGAATTGTATTATCTCTGCTCAAGAGTCGACTAACACTGATACTAGTTACTAGACACCGCGAATCGGAGGAAGTGATTTACTGCATTGAAGAATATACTATAAACGTCCTACGTAAGCACGATAACTCAGCACTACAGGCCTTGAAGCCTCTTGGCCGTAGGTGCCGGAACACACCGAGCACTGAGAAGTGTTGTCCAAATGGTCAGTCAACTAAACAGCAGGTACCGCATATTGCTGCTTGACTCGCAAGATTGGCAATGATGTACCCTTTTTTTCTCAGCTGTAACTGCCGGTGCAGTAAGCAGTATCACAGGTCTAAAATAACAAGAAAATTAGAACAACGTGTGCCTCAACGCTGCTCAATTTTGCCTACGTTTGACTTGAACTAAGAACAATTGTAAGTTTAGTCAAGAAATTTTAAGTTTTTCCTGAGAGATTTTATATTTTCTTAGTAATATTAGTGTTAGAGATTTTTTTTTCTAAAAGACATAAATTTTTCTTTTAACATTCACGTAAGATATATGTATTACGGGAAAATTCCTAACATTTCGAAATTTTCCTTAAATTTCTGTTCATTTACGCCCACTCCATGCCAGAAAATTATCCCAAAAATGTGTTTTTTACCAAGAAAATTACCTAGTATGTATTGTGTCAACTTATTTCTTTGTAATTTTGTTGACAGAATCTTTAATTTATTTATTGAGTTGCTGTGTTTTGTTTACACGTTAATGATTTACAGATTTTGTTACGAGAGATAGAATTCCTAACCTCAAAAAATCCCTTAAATGTCAACTACCCCGAACGCTTACGCCCTCTCTAGGGCTTTTATTTGCACGAAAAATTACACCACCGCAGAATTAGCTGCAGGATTAACTCACGAGGGCACTTAGTGAGCGTTTTCGAACAATGAGGAGACAAATAAAACACCCGGAGGTTGAATCCGCGCTTGTTTCGCTGGATATTAAAAGCGGAGTGGTTTCGTTCTCGGTATATCCGTGTATATACAAAACCTCCTCCGGCCGTTTACATAAAATCGATAAGTTACCGCAGCAATAGAATAACGTTTACGGCATTCGTGGTTCCTTGAAAATCGCGGCGCTTGTTGAAAAATAACGGCGAAAGTGGAAGACAGGGAGGGTGGAGATCGAAGCTACAACATGCCCCATCTCGCGGCGAAAATTGGAGAAACAATGTTATCGTTAAGTTCGAAGATTTTTATGGCGCCTTGTAGAATTGTATGGAGCGTTCCTTCGACTTCCTGCCTTGGAAATCTCTCATTTCGTATTCTGTAGACGATCTTATTTACATGAAGCGACGTGCAGGTCGATTTGCGCGGTCATCCATGCTGAGTACACCACACAAAAAAACGGAATGGAACTTTCACCCAATTTTCTTTTTTAGTACAATTATCTATACCGGATTCTTTCTTTTTTTATTATACCTACATTTTTTCTTATATTAATATTGCATTGACTAATGCATTGACAATTTAAAATAAAAATTGCCATTGCATTAGCGAATAGCCAACCAGTCTCTAGTAGTTACTATATTTATTCTAATGATTCATTTGACGTTTGGCATATTCTGACATTTCGCTATTAATATTTTCATTATTTAATCTTATTAAGTACACGGACAAACTCATTTAATTGCAGCAAACAAATTATTTTGTTATTATTGTTATATTCAAATGTAAAAGTTCTTTTACTTCAATCAAAAACAAATGGTTTGGAGAAAACAAATAGGGATTATATTAAAGCTATCAAATGTAATTGCCACCTAAAAGACCAATCGGGATGCTTTCCAGCTACCACTGTAAAAAAGTTGCAGTAAAATTAGATGTAAAAATCGTTAGTAACAAAGTTGCCTACAATTTTACAGGTAAAATTTGCTTCATAAGGTAAAATTTCTACCATCTAGTAAATTTCACTTGCTGATGTGTTTTTCCAAGATTTGTATTGTAAAATTCGTATGTATATTTATATGAGCTCTATATTTACCGAACACTGAAGTAATTTTCATATGTATTTTTATAGAGAGAGCAAGCAACTTACCTAATTCTTTTGTAGCACCTAATAGGTCATACTGAATCGCTCAACCAGGGATCAAGAATGAACACGCTTACGCGAAACCTACGATTGTTTGTGACGTACATGATATCATTGAGCCAATAATTAGGTTCGACAAACGAATAGAATTACCTACGCGCACAGATAAATAATCCAATAACCAATCACATTGCGGCGTATGAATTTTCGTATTTTCCATGATATCTATAGTTTACCCGAAAATTCAAGTAAAAACAAATAAATATAAAAGATCCTCATATTTTTACAGCAAAATTAATAGTTCACTAGTAAAATTACTTTTAAGTGCACTAAATACCCCAATGTCAATTTTACACTTTTAAGTAAATTTTGAGAGTAAATACAAAATTGTACATGTTTTTCCTGTATTTTCCTTTTGAATTTTTGTTACATCTTAAGCTTACATGCAAAAGCTATAAATTTTACCGAAATTTCTTTTTCCATGCTTAAATATTCTTAGAAAAAAAAACATGTAAACATGATTATTGTGGTAAATTCACAACTTATTACATGTAATATTCCTGATTTACCATAGCAAAATTACTATATTTTTTACAGTGCTTTACCTTGCAGTTGTTTTTTTTTTTGTTGTTTACCACGTTTTATGCAGAATATAAGTCGTTGATATAAGCTGTGTTTGCAAAGGAATCGCTAATTAATCAAACGCGATTCGATTCGCTCAAAGAAATCCGAAACAGTTTTCTGAATGATTTCACAGTATATGCTTGGCTAGTTTGTGATTCCTCTGCGAACACAGTTATAGTCACGTACGAATTGTGTCTATTCTTGCAACGGAGTAACATCGTATTCATTTTTATTACAACTTGTATTTGTATTAATTGTTCACGAAAATTGAGAAATAGATACGAAGGAATTATTAGAAGATTAGGGATTTAGAGATTTAACACCAAGCTTTGAAGGTGAGTATCTGTGCACTTCAAACTTTGTTATTTTAAATGGAACACATTCTATATTATTACATTTTTAAGTTCATCATGAAATTCTATGACGATTATTACCAGGGTTTCCTATACCTATATCTTCAACTGTTTTTAAGATATTACGATTTTCGTTAAAATTTTGACATTTACATTATTGTATGCAATTGATTAATTCACAATTGGTTATTTACGTATCAGAAGTCTCCCACTTTAAAATTAACAAGTACTAACATTATTTTACCAAAACGTAGTAAAAGAATTCCAGTGGCATTATATAGTGACACATTAGGGTTACGGCGCTTTTTAGCGACCCAAAACGGCGTTCCGTTGGCGAAGATAAGAAAAGGCGCCTAAGAAACGCGTGTTTTTTTTTTTTACTTTTTTTAAACATATCTCCGGAACGAAAGCAGCTAGGGGATTCGGCTTGGTCTCAAAAGATCCGGCACGACCAGGGGAACATTTTGGATTTGATAGTTCACCCGGAAAATAAGGGTTTAGGGTCGAAAAATAAGGAAATTTAACGATTTTCAGCACATTTTCGCGAATATCTCGAAAACGGTAAAAGATATCGAATTTCGGTTTTCAAAATTGGATTCCCCGTTAAAATGCGCATCTTATAGCCTATACTAGCGCGCTCTAGCGTCGATATTTACCTTCAAAAACTTTTAACCTCGATTTATCTTGGGAAACGGTTAGAGATAGTGGATCGTACTTTTCACGACCCTTCGATTCGCCGTCAAAATGCGCGTCTGATAGGTTTATATTGGAAGGCTCTAGCGTAGCATTGTATTTCGAAAAATTTTGATCTCAAATATCTAGGAAATGGTCAGAGATAGTAGATCGCGCTTTTTCGCTTTCGATTCTTGGTCGAAAGACGCTTCTAAGGGCAC